>NJDD01000077.1:641503-674452 GCA_002245505.1 Calephelis nemesis | reverse complement strand
AATCAGTAAAAAAAAAATTAAAACCCCCGACACAAGAACTTAGATTCCTTAACTTAAAAAAATTAAAAAAAATCGTTTAATCTGCCCCCTTTCACAACTTTCAAACGGCTTAACTGATTTTCATCAAAAATGTCTAAGAACATAAGTTACCTTTCATACAAAAAAAACTAAATTGAAATCACTGCATTCGTTCGGGAGTTATGATGCCACAGACAAACAGACAGACAGACACGTCAAACTTATAGCACCCCTCTTTTTGCGTAGAGGGTTAAAAATCTTTATTCAAGTGAACCATACAATTGATGCTTATGTGCGTCGACATTTTTATAAACTACCACCGGATAGGAATTAAAAAACAGATTGCACTAAACATAAATAGATTGAACAGTTAAAGATATTCCACATTACAAATATTACTAACGGTAAGTTTTGTAGTACCCGTCGTATTCGTATATAAAATGTGACATCTCCAACTTATATTACGAAATCCATTCCAAAATTCAATAACCTGAAGATATTAAAGACGATCCCTATATTGCACACGCGACAGCTGTAAACGAAAGTGAGCATGGAGGGTATATACCAAAAATTGGAACCGTCTAGGTGACTCTAGAACATTCCACATATCTCCACGAATATGGGCCGTTAAGTGTAATTTTATTAGTGAGACATTAAAATTTCCAGTGACAAGTGAATAAATTTACCGCTCCTTCCACAGAATCCACAAGTAGTTTAGCAATAAATGGACTCACCCCATTCTGCATCCGCCGACAGGGAACGCCACATGAAAAAGATTGTAATGACATTTTAACGATACAGTAAAATAGGCGAAATGGTGCCGATTCTGTTGCACATTGTCTAAATTTAAAAACTACACTTAAATTTTAAAAAAGAGGCTTTATCACATTTTATGCATGTTACTCGATTTTTCCTTTATTTGCGATCCGTAGAAGCTCGTAAAAGGCGAGAAAAGGCTTACCGTCCCTAGCACCATGACACCTGACTAGGTGGTAGAGTTTCGCAGCGACTCGCCAGGATGGGTACCACCGCCTTACCTATTCCTGCCGTCATAACTTGCTTGTTCCGTTTCGGAGGATAAGGTAGCCGGAAAACTAATTTTTGCTGGGGGCCTAACATCCCGGCCTCGGGTTGGCAGCACACCCTTACCACCTTTGGTGTCTCTGAGCAGCGTGAATTTCTAATCATCAGTAAATCCTTCTGCTTGTTTGCCTTTCAATGTCATAAAAAACACAGTTTTTGATTTGTAAACCTTACTTCCAACAACGAAGCCTACCATGTCTAGATCAGCTTATGACGGAATCTCAAGAAAATCGAAAACCCTTATCTTTTGTGTATTTACGACACTCTAAAACTGGTGTTGAAAATCATAATTTCAAGATGCATACTATCTCATTGGCGAATTTTCGATGTATCAAATATGTACTTAGGACTTAACCTTTTATTACAATACGTCTAAAGCAAATTATACGCACTAATCTGCCAACACTAAACGTTTTTTCTATTTCTATTATTTGCGTTGAAATGAGATAGATAGATAGGTCCACCACTTGTATAGTGTGTTACTACACAGCTGCAAACAAACTAAACTTAATTTAAGTTATCGCTATTTTTGTAATACAAAACAAGTTTGTAATACAATACTCTATCAGACTTGTCCTGACTAAAATGTTTCTTTTATTTTCATTTGAATCAAGATACATACTTAAAATAAGTTTAGTCGATGTGTGTCAGAATCGGTACCTATCACCTAAACTAAATTTTATTATACGCAACAGAATTAGCACCAATGGTTGGCCGGAGTAAATTTCATTGAGCATTAAGTTTGTGCGTAAGTAAGAGGCGAGAATCGTGATTACGACTCTCAGATTACCAAGAGATCGTATTAAGTCTTTGTGGAATCGTTTATGGCCTGTAGAAAGTAATTACCTGTAGGTCGAGACGTTTTTAGATTGTTAGTTGCCTTTTTATTGCAAAAGACAGCAGGCGGCTCGCCAGATGGGAAGAGACAACTATAGATGTTGGTGCATCTTAAGGTCGGGATATGAGAACACGTGTGTAATTCTACTGGTCATTCCAGACCCCAGTTCGAGAAAAAATCGCCGGGTTGCACCCCGGGAGTGCCGGCACAAGTGGAAACTTGAATATTAACGTTGTTCATTTTTGATATTTTGGAATGGTTAGGGAATAATTTTGCACGAATTGCTTTAATTATCAGTATGAAAGTACTATCATTTATGTGGTAGAAATTAGAATACAATATTCATTTATTTCGCTACTGTACACAAACATGACAACACGAATATATTTGATATTTTCCATCGTCGGCGCTTGGTAAAACTTCCAAATATTCATAATTCCTGATGATGCTGTAAAAAGCGAAACCGGTAGGATATTTATAAAATAATAAAATATAAGTGATACGTAAAACAGTACAAGTGTTTCTTCATTTAAAATTATGAATGACAACACGAACATTCGCGCAAGCGCCCTACGCCGTCTTACGAATCTTCGATGAGGTCACGTGTCCTCACGTGCGTTTAAAAAATTTTACCCATTCCAAAAAAGTGCGCAACGCCGCTAAAAAAGTTTTCACTTCAAAAATGAGTGTACCAGCACGCGTCTCTTATGACGGTATGGGTAGACCGTGGCCTATAGAGACCATGGATGTGATATGTGCGTTGCTGTCCTGTGGCCGAAGTGTAATGTCTACCGACTACGTTACGCTTCAGATCGGAAAACGATAGTGCGACCAGGAACAGGTAACGCGGTGCATCCCTATCACAGCAAACTGCTCCACGGTACTTTTTTTTATGATAAGGAAAGGCAAACAAGCAGACGAATTTCCGAATGGTAAGAAATTCACGCGGCCTAGAACACGAAAGGTGGTAATGGTGCGTTGCCAACCCGAAGTCAGGATATTAGTGATAGAACAAAAGTAAGTTTACCGGCTACGTTATCCTCCGATCCGGAATACGTCAACAGTAAGCATATTGACATTATGGCGGCAGGAATAGGTAAGGCGGTGGTACCAATCCGGACGAGTCGCTGCGAAACTCTACCACCCAGCAGGATGACACGGTGTTGGTGACGGTAAGCCTATGTTCGCCTTTTACGAGCTGCCTGACAGAAAGGCAAATAGTCCATTCTGCAAAGGAGCCCAGACCAACACGGGAAGCTAGTTTGTAACCCATTTAACCTCGCCTCTTAGAACCGTCAAGCAGAAAGGCACGGGGGCCCCGGACCAACACGGGGGTATTGCGGATTAATATTCACTAATCTCATCGGTTTCTGCAAACCCGACTCCACCCCAGGTTCGTATTAATTAAAATCGTTAAGGGCCCCGAGACGGTTTATTTTGTTCTCTCGGTTTATAGTCAATTGCAATGCAATAAATTCTGGATACTTGGGTCGCCAAACGAAATAAAAGGTCCCTTTTATCCGCCATTCTTTTTGTGAGAGCCTAAACTTTTTTCAATCGTCGTGGTAAATCACGATACATGATGACTATTTTAAAACAGTTTTTTTTTATAATGGGCGAGACTGACTATAGGTAACAATTTTAGTAAATCTCCATTGACTTGTATTATAAAGTATTATACGTATTGCTCTCTTATGGCCACTTCTAGGCAGTTTAAGTGTTCCCTAGTATGACAAATATATGTAAGGCGGTGGTACCAATCCAAACTTCTTCAAATCACTTTTGAATCTCATAATATAATCTTTATATTAATACGTGTAGCCAAAACTTTAGACCCCTTTTTACGAAAATCGCGCGAATGGAGGAGTATGAAATTTGGCTTACTAATAGTTTGCTAGCAACGTAGTCCGCGTAGAATATATCCCATAACCTTCCTCGTTAAATGGGCTATCTAACACAAAAATAATTTTTCGGACAAGTAGTTCCTGAGATAAGCGCGTTCAAACAAACAAACTCTTCAGCTTTATAATATTAGTATAGATGTGTAGGAGAAGAGCAGAACGCTTATATTTTTCAATAATAATGCTTATAAGGTACATTAAATCAATAACTAAAACGTTAACCACACTACCATGCATTTGACAAACAGAAACAAATATATTGAGGATAACGATAAAAGATCACAGATGGCGGACTAAAAAGTTTGGAAACAAAGCAGTTGGTCTTGAGAAATGAAGATGGCATTCTTATCTACAAGATATTAAAATTTATTATGGTCGATTTTTGACCAATGAGTGACCACTATAGTATATTTTTTTAACGTGTTGATCCGGGCTTCTTTGCAGAATAGATCATCTGCCTTTCTGACAGCCAGCTCGAATGGCGAGCATAGGCTTGCCGTCACTAACACCGTGACATCTGACTTGTCTGATATTAGTATTTTTATATTTCTTTTTTTTATACTAAATATTATTAAATTTATTTAATTTTTAAATACTTTTTCTTTTGGCTGCATCCAGTAAAGTTTACATCGTAATGCAACCTCTACAGTATTTTACGAATCAGCGACTCTACCCTAGCCTTTTATTAATGAGGAGGCCTGAGACAGTTTATTCTGTCTCCTAAATCCGGTGTTCATTTGCGACGTAAGAAACTCTGGATACTGGAGTAACCAAAGAAAATGACCCTTTTATTTGTCAATAATTTTAAAACATTATTTTTGAATATACTCACCGATCTCTCGTTGACAACGTTCCGATGTATCCCAGCCAAAAGTTTCACCAAGTTTTCGTCGCCCCGCTTGCAGGCCCAGTGCATAGCAGTCTGGAATATTTTAAAAACTTTATTATTTATTTAATAATAATATAGTACTGCATAATGGACGTGAGATCAGGTCTTGTGTATGTAGGAGGTTTTGACTACTATAAGAAATTATTTGTCCAAGTAAGGAATAAGAAAGATTCACATGATTTTCACTAAAACAAAAAAATATTCTTTTTTTCTATCGATGGCCTTGTTTTGTAACCAAACTAGAAGAATGTCACAGACTTTAACGTACCTAATTATTTAAAACTATATAAGAGGTCTAAGGCGTAATTCACACGTACTACAAAATATATACTACGTCACAGAGACAAAAAGTGGTCAAGTAATGTTAATCGCATTCAAATGCAAAACCAACAAAATATGGACAGCGTTATGGCTACTACTTGTGCCGATGTAACCTCGCTCATAAGTGGAAATATACTGTTCGATTTTGGTTTTATAGAGGATTGCTCGTGAACTGGACAAACTCAGGAAATTCGAGGAGGAAACATTGTGTATCGCTCGTGGTCATATTACAATAGTTTGCATATTAAGCCATGTAGTGGACACCGATAAATGTGATTGACACAAGTAAATTTAACTATTCCAATTCATTTCTAGTTTATTTGTTTTCGACCACGTGATACAATTGGAATTCTGAAGTAGTTGGATTGTAATATTGTGGCACGTGTGAAACAGGCCTAACACTGGGCGTCTATAAAAACATTAAAGTCAAAAATTTCAATCTCAACATTATAACGACTTGATAGCTTCTTAAAAATATACAGAATTATAAAATAGTTACATTCACACGCGAATCATCAAAACCTAAACACGATCACGTCGACTGTACAGTCAACTATTTCAATTCATTTCTAGTTTATTTGTTTCCAACTACGTGATGCGGTTAGGATTCTGAAGTGGTTGAGTTATGCGTGATATTGTGGCACGTGTGAAACAAGCCTAACATTGGACGTCTACAAAAAACGTTCTAAGTTTAAAATCTCGATCTCTACATTATAACGACTTGATAGCTTCTTAAAAATATACAGAACTATAAAATAGTTACATTCACACGCGAATCATCAAAACCTAAGCACGATCACGTTCTTAGTAGGTCGGTAAACAAATTACTTGATTGGTCGCCTTTTATTTTTAATGTAAAACAGGCTGTTGGACAATATAATGTCCAAATTATAGCTTTTTATAATCGGAACGTATTAGCATGATTTGCATCCAGATTAAAGATTATATTTTGGTAAATGCAGGCGCTATTAGCATAGTTATAGGAATTAACCATCATCAATGGTCATTTTAATTTAAAAAATGTTATTCAATAGCCGGAATCGGGCGCTTCTCCGGTGTTTTTTTTATTTTCGAACGCAATTAAGGACCTCTCTCGTGTTCTGCCATACTCCTACTTGGTTATTCGATAGAAAAATCTTATTCATAAGCTCCGTCCACTTAAGTTTTTATACTTTGTTACAATACTTATTTTTGTCAACTAGCAATGCGCTTTGACTTTGTCCAGGTTTGAATGATTGCATGACTTTTCTATACATTTGAATATTACTTTATTTAGGCATCAATTGAGTTGGTTTATTCATTTATCTATCTATATATAGAAAAATGAACGTTAATTTAGGTCATGGTTCATGGTTATCCTATCACGCCTGAACTGAAAGGCCGATTACGCTAATTATTTTTTGTTGCATTAGTTATTATTAGGAGTAGGTTTTTATGGACAGAAAACCCGGAGAAACGCAGTGAAAATGGGAAACAATTCTTTAATCGGCACAAACTGTCAGTAACTGTTAATGTCAAGCGATAAGTTCGCCAGGTCGGCTAGTCTCGTCTACCAAAATGAATCCCTATTTCTCTTGGAAAATTGTCTTTTTGAGAATTTAATAAATTATAAAATACATTGTCCTGAAATATTGGAAAAATCCGACTTTAGAGTACCTAGGATAATACCGCGTAAGCCAGTCACCCTTTTAAGAACACCTTTAAGAAGAACTGTTTTTGACACTAATTAATTTTTTTGTATTCAATACCTAGTTAAAATTAACAAAAAAAAATATCTTTGTGTTTTATCTTTGGTATACAGTAAAATAAAATTAATTTATCAATAAAATTTAGTTGTTAGTGTTTAAAAAGACATGCCAGTTTTGTGTGTTTATCTGTTAGAAGTTGTGCAATTGGTTATTTGTTATTTTTTATATTTGTAAATTATACTATTGTATGTGTTGGTAAGTTTAATTAATAAAATTATAAAAGTCGTCATCTTCTTTCAAAATTGTGACTAACGGCTTTATTCAGGGACGTCTACTAATTTATTCAATACTGCTGTTCCGGCGAACTTCGTTCCATAAGTTTTAGAGAAAGAAAAAAATTCGACCCAAACAGGATTTAAACCTGTAAGCTTTTGTAAAGCCGATGAATACACTAACCATTTGAGATATTGACTATTCAAGTCCTGTGAACTTCGTGCCACTTGTTCAGTTTATATGGGAAATATTAGCTGGTTATAAGCTACCTCTAAATCAATTTTCAGCCAAATCGGTTTAGCCGTTCTTGAGAAAAAATTGTTTGAGTTTTTGTTTGTGTTTAAGTTTAAATTTGACATTTCATGATTGCGTAATATAATTATTATTGTAATTGATAATATTCAAACAGTGTTTTAAAATGTTACTACTTACTAATGTTAAAATGTGTACTTATTTTGGACACAAACACATTCTATTCTGTTCCATAAACAGCGTAACTAACAGGAACTTCTTTTATATAAACAGATTTAATTGACTTTTCTGAGCGTGGCTGTTAATGTACCTACCAATGTAAATCCTATTAATATTATAAATGCGAAAGTTTGTATGTATGGATGTATGGATGTTTGTTACTCTTTCACGCAAAAACTACAAAGCCGATTACGATGAAATTTGGTATGTAGGTAGCTGAAGACCCAGAATAACATATAGGCTACTTTTTATCCCGAAGTTCCCGCGGGATTGGGACTTAAGCGGGTGAAACCGCGGGGAGCAGCTAGTTATTTAATATTTAAAAGCAGTCTATTTAAATAAAATCTATGCTAATCTCATGCTTTGTGAAATTCGTTCGAAAAATTTAAATCTTTTAAAAATAGTATCAAGCAGAGCTGCGATTAGGCTAATCTTTGATAAAAACTTAAAGATGGGTAACAAGCTGACCCTTAGGTACATTTATTACTCGTATTGCATAAAATCTCATGGCGGAGTTGTAGCATTCGACTAGTACCTCGCCTGGGGCTCCAACATGGACAAGAACCGTACAAACTAAATATTGATTTTAAATTCTTAAATATACATGTCTTTTTTATACATCTTATTTTGGTAAAACTGGAAGAATTTTAACATGCAGATCATTTCGGCTTTAATTTTAGTTTATAAAAAAAGTATCTTCAAAGTAGGGTTCAATACAGGCAGAGGTACCACCAGGACGCCCACGTCTAGCCGAATCTTCGGACGTAGTATCTACTACGTCCTACAGTGTTATAGAGGACAACTACAAAAAAAAACAATGAAACAAAAAAAATAGTTTTTTTAACCGACCCTGAAATCGAATACAGAACCTCATAGAGTTAAGTCCTACACGCGGTCGCTAACTTTGCTACAGTTGAAGTTTCTATTGTTTCATAAGTTTAACAAATGCAAAAACCTAATATTTCAAATAGTACTGCATAGTGCATACAACGTACCTGCTAACTTTTACCCTTGGCTTCGCTCACGTTTAACTCATCAGAAAGTAATCTAAGTCGCATTAATAACTCCAAGAATATAATATGTATAGAGTTTCATGATGATTGGTTAAGTAGTTTTCACTTGAAATTGTCACAAACCAACTTACTAAGGTACATAAATATTTCTTAGATATATATATATATAAAGCTCAGCCTATAGTCGAATGAGTAAGTTTCATTTCACTTACTACTAAGTCACTATCGTCTATCGCCTCTGTTATCTAGCGCTGCATGAGGTCCAGTATTGGATTCCCGGGTGGGGCAACAAAAGTTAAAATTTGTTTTACAATTTTCTAGTAAAATTTCTAGTTAAAAGTTGCTCAGGATTGGATATGTGCCCGGTTGACAATAGGCTTGCCACCTATCACATTGTGAGACTTAGTGTCTTCGGCTAACCGTCTGTGCCATGGTCGTGCCTCTGCCTACCCCTTCGGGGATATGGGCGTAAAGATATTACTATATAGGTACTTACTTACTTACTTATTTACTAAGTCTCTGTCTTTAAGTTGAAAGTCCATCAACTGTTACTTGGTGTATTGCGAATTTAAGCAGTATCACCTTGTTTTAACATTAGCTAAAAAGTAAAGTATCTTCACGCCCGAAGACGTAGGCAGAGGCACAACCAGGGCATCCATGACTAGCCGAAGACACTAAGTCCCATAATGTGATAGGAAGCAATCCTATCGCCAACCGGGTCATATCCGATCCCGAGCAACGTTTTTTTATTAGAAAATTGGAATTTTCTTTTTGTTGCCCGACCCGCAATTCGAACCCGGAACATCATACAGTCAAGTCCAACAAAGAGGCGATTAGGTACACTACACTATACTTGTTCACTCGTCTTTGTTTTTTTTTCAGCCATGTTATTGAGGAGTTAGAATATCTAGATTCTTCACATATGATGAAGTCTAATATGTTGGTGAACTTCGACACATTTTTTATTGTGTTACTGACGAACTTCATTTTGAAATACTAACGAAGTCTTTTTTGAAGTTTTGACGAACTCCATTTTGAAGTACAGTTGAACTCCATTTTGAAGTACTGGCAAACTCCATTGGAATTACTGGCGAACTTCATTTTGACGTAGCTAGAAGTTATGTGTAATTAAAATAATTTGAGTTCAACCGACTTCAACCTGAAAGATGGTTGTGGTTTTTTCGTAATTATCGAATTTCGTGTAAATTATAAGTTATATTAGTTATGTAATGGTGGTAATTAATTCATTTTTTTAATCAAGTACACAAATGAAATATTTATAAAGAAATTAGTGTATTGTGTATTTCCTTGTCGCTGCCAAATCTCACTAAATGAGCTGGAGTAATGAGGCAACCGCTTTACTCAAGAACCTGACATGACTTTGACTTATGACCTATGACTTCCGACTTGTGACCTAAAATGACTTGTGGCTGTTAAAAATTTCCTAGCTGGCCGCAGAACGGGGTAAATCAACCTAAAAAAAATAATACACGCGTCGATCTTCCTTTTTAGACGACGCAAAAGAGTTAAACTCAAGAAAATCTCGAAACGTTAGATTTCGAAGGGGTTCATAAATTTCATCAAGTAAAATTCCCAGGCAAATTGTAAGGATTTACCCGACCGGTTCGTATAGCAGGTCTCGACATTACTTTATACGAGGGCACGTTGGCAATCGCCGTATATACAAGATGTAGGCGTGATCGGCGCTGATTCAGTGGAGTTGTTAGCGGCAGGCGTTCCTAGGTTCGACGTCGCCCGGAGAAATATTGGACCCGAGGGGAAGAGCTGTTAATTTCGATCGGTCGCCCCGAACCGCTTTCTACGTATATTGGCCGAATTGGCGACGTTTTAGCCTGTACCCGCATGTACTCTAACTTTTCAGCTGACCGCAGATGTACTGTGAAATGGAAAATAATCTATACTAATAAAAAAGACCGTATCGGTTACGCTTTCATAGTCGATTTTGATGGAATTTTCAGAACAGATTTGATATAATAATATGATGCTATGCGTTTAATACCTTTGTTCAAATTTATACTGCTTTTTTTTCAATCGCCTCTGTGGTGTAGTGGTTCGCTGTTGGATATGGCTTCACGAGGTTCGATTCCTCATACGAGTAACAAAACAATATTTTTGATGCAATTTATTTAGAAACACTTGTACTTTCCACAATATATTTTATTATTTTTTATTTTTGTGATTTGGCCAACCTGTTTCGCTATACAAGCATCATCAGGGCTATAATATAACAACTGAAGTTTTTTTGAAAATAATACCGTCTAATTATCATCCTCAAAAGTGATTTTCTTTAAATACCGTCATTGTTATTTGTTATATAGCCCTGATGATGCTTGTATAGCGAAAACGGTTGGCTAAATCATAAAAATAAAAAATAATAAAATACATTGTGGAAAGTACAAGTGTTTCTAAATAAATTGCATCAAGAATGGAATTCCACCAAGCACCGACGATAAGAAGTATAGAATCTACAAGTTTTTATATTTTCAATTTTCCCTGCCGAAAAACAAATCATTTTAATAATCGATAATCTTGTTATTTTTCGTTGTACAGGGGCCCTACCATGAACGCTTATAGCAGTATTATTTCCATCTTGCTAAATATTTGCCTTTATAAGCAACTTTATACATCATAAGGTTGTCTTTCTCGACTGACAATTGGTATTGTTGTAATAGTACTGTTTTAAGAGCTTATGGTAACCCCCCTGGACTACTAAGTCATTGTTTTATCAATTCTAATTCAATAATACTGTCAAATATAATAACGCAAGTAGGTACATGCAACGCAAACGCAAGTTTTTATGTTAGGGAATTTTTGAAGTGAAAACTTCTTTAGCGGCGTTGCGCACTTTTTTTGGAATGGGTAAAAACGATTCGTATAATACGAACGAAAAAACTGATTCGTAAGACAAACATTCGTAAGACGGCGCAGGGCGCTTGCGCGAATGTTTGTTTTGTCATGTTTGTGTTCGATAGCGCAATAAATGAATATTCTATTCTACCAAATAAATGACAGTACTTTCATACTAATAATTAAAGCAATTTGTGCAAAATTATTCCCTAACCTTTCCAAAATATCAAAAATGCACTACCTTTATATTCAATATTTCAATTCTGCCGGCACTCTCGGAGTGCAACCCTTTGTTTTTTTTTGTCAATTTTTTTATAATATAGTATTATTAACTTACACTAGCACCAACGCTCGCGTGCTAGTGTTTTTTTAACCTATGTGTTATTCTGATACACTATCTTATATATATAATTCTTCTGTGAGTGTGTATGTCACTGAACTCCTTCTAGACGACTGGACCGATGTTGATGAAACTTTCTGTGTGTGTTCAAGGGAATTTGAGAATGGTTTAGATTCATAATTTGGCCTCCTGGAAAATGTTTTTAATAATTAGTAGTCGTAGATTTTGGAATGTTTCACATTAAATCCGCCAGACTGCGCTACTGTCGAAGCATTAATGTCAAGCAATACGATGTTTGCTAGGTCAGCTAGTAAACGATATTACAGTTTTAGCCAAAATCAGTTCAGAAGTTTTTGAGTGAAAATGTAACAAACGTTCATCCATTCAATCATCCAAAAAGAAGCGCACTGAAAATTTGAAGTGTGGACTAACCCTAACAGTTTAAAAATAAAATGGCTGTGACTTACGGGCATTCGTACTTACAAGGCTTTTGCCATTGCCAACAGAACCCAAAAAACTAACACTAGAACGATCCTAATCAACATTAACGTTATTATAGCGTGTAATAAGAGCTCGATGCTAACCTATATTCAGCGGATTTGCAGTAATAAATACATAACGTGGCGACGCTTACTAACGGGGACACGTAATACATTCACTCCTTACTTAACGACGGACGTAAATCAATGAAATCTATTACAATTGGTAATTCAATGTAAAATTATGTGCGTGATATTTGTGTTTATTATGTAACAAAAATGATGAAAAAGCTGATAAACCGAAGATTTATGTGATGGCGCTTATTTAACGGCCTCCGCTACTAATTAGGATCGAGAATGCTCTTTGTTAGTACAAGGGGCTACAATAAACATAATTTAATGTACCAGATTGTAAAATGGATCTGTGCCCTTTTTGAATTGAAGGTTTTTCGGGTTCCGTTGTGATATTTTTTTTGTCTCTGTGGTCTATTTTCCGCCTCTGTGGTCTAGTCTAGTCCCGCGTTCGATCCCCGGGTATGGCAACAAAAATAAAAAGAAAACACGTATTTTCCATATTCTAATTAAGAAAGATGGTAACCGGGATTACATATAGTGTTTTCGGATAGTCGTAGGTGCCCTGGTTGTGCCTCTGGCTACCTTTTAGGGGAGGGTATTATGGGTGTGAAGATAAGTTTTATAACTCAAGAACGGGTGAACCGATTTGGCTGAAAATTTAAAAGAAGATAGCTCAGAAGCAGAAGACTGACATAGGATTTTAATCCATTCGAATGCGAGCAAATCGAAAAATGTTTTATTTTTTCTTCTACAAGCTGAACGGTGAAACGAAGTTCGCCGTAACAGCTAACTTCCGAATATTAAGCTCATTTTAAGAGGTTGAGAAAAAACGGATATTTTGTAGTATTTGTACCTTCACGCACATATCCCCGAAGAGGTAGGCAGAGGCACAACCAGGGCACCCAAGGCTAGCCGAAGACACTAGGTCCCAGAATGTAATAGGTGGCAAGCCTATCGCCAACCAGGCACATTTCCAATCCCGACCAACATTTTTTTTTTTAATAAGAAAAATCCTATTTTCTTTTTGTTGGTCGACCCGAGATTCGAACCCGGGACCTCATGCAGTCAAGTCCAACACCCGGACCGCTAGACCACAGAGGCGATCACTTTTTTTTTACTATTTGTCGCCGGCACTTGGTGAAGCCATGTTGCATTATGGTGTATAGAATCGCTTGAACATTTTCACACTGTATCTACTCAAAGAAAAATATTTATCCCGATTACGTGTTGCCATTTTCATTCACAAATCGGCTATCTTCATGTCATTAAATGCTTAGAAGACTCTAAAATATATTCATTGTTGACTAGACATTGCCCGCGAATTCGTACACTTTGCTACTTCATAAAATTTAACAAAAACTGTTCAGTAGTTTTTAAGTGAAAAGTGAAGAGGTAGGTAGCTCACCTACCTACCGTAGGAGAAAATATTAATAATTTACGTTTTGGGTTAAGTATAATGTATACAATAAGTAGTAGGTACCTAGTTTTCTTATATATAAAAATGAATCGCTAAATGTGTTGGTAAGCGCATAACTTTCGAATGGCTGGACCGATTTGGCTAATTCTTTTTTTATTGTGTTAGTTATTATCAGGAGAAGGTTCTTATGAAGAGAAAACTGGGAAAAGTTGCAGGGAAAATGGGAAAATCAACATCTTATTTTTTTCCATAGAAACTGAAAGGGTGGAACGAAGTTCGCCAGAGCGGCTAGTTACTTTTAAAAATATATCTAACCTAAATCTGTACATCATGTACACATTTAGTTTTATCACTGGTTTACTTATTTGTGGATTAATTATTAAAAACCCTTGTGTGAAAACTACGCTAATGGGATTTTTTAACAGTGGATAGATTGTCTAATAGAAAAAAAATCACGGGCGAACGGACGCACGCTAATGCTTTAGTGATAAGTAAAAAAAATAGAAATCATAACGCCTGTATCCCAGATAAAGCTAGCGGAGGTACAACCAGAGCACCCAAGGCTAGCCAAAGAAACTAAGTCACACATTGTGGTATATGGCAAACTTACCACTAACCGGGTACTTACCACGGTCAACGTTGTTTGTATTACAAAGTCGAAAAAAAAATTTACTGTCTGAATAGAACCTAGGACTTCATAAGTCAAGTCCGGCATCAGACCATTAAAGTAGAGGCGATTGAAATAGAGAGCTTATAATAATATTGCAAAAAACATGACAAAAGTAAATAAAATTTTTTAACGAATAAAAAACTACAGAACCCAACATAACGCAGTTTGTCTCGTACTTAGCCATTTCCTAGGTAATAAACTTCAAATTGGCTCTCATAGATCTTAAGCTTATTATTCAGGTATGCACAGCAATAAGAAGTTTTCTAATTTAAAAATTCCAACACAAGAAGTACGTATATTACTTAGTTTAATTGAAATATCCGTCCCGAATATTCACTTAATTAGGCAATTCTGTTCGGTAATTATTTCAAATTCAAAATTACCACATAAGGTTTACGTCAGTAGATTAGGAGCGATTAGATGTCGCTATGTTTGTACTGTTACACGCAACTATGTCAACCTAAAACTAATAGTTATAAGCCATGAATATCTTCTTTATGAATACATTGCCAGTATTTGCGATCGCACTTCTTCAAAACGGCTCGAAACCATTTTTTTATGATTATGGAAGGCAAACAAGCCGGCGGATTTCCTTATGGTAAGAATTTCACGCCGTCTAAAGACACCAAAGGTGATAATTGTGCGTTGAAAACCTGAGCCCGGGATTTTAATCCTCGAGCAAAAGTAAGTTTACCGGCTACCTTACTTATAGGTAAGGCTAGACTAGACCTAGACTTAGGACTTTGAACTTTTATATATGTATTAAGTATGTATAAAAAAAGATTGTGAAATAAATTTAATATCACTAGCTACACAGGCAGAACAATGTTTGCTTGATCAGCTAGTAACAAATTAACATTGACAAAATAGTAGTATCTTCACGCCTCTATCCGCGATGAAATAGGAAGAGGCGCAACCAGGGCTAGCCGAAGACACAGTCCCACAATGTGATAGGTGGCAAGCCTATCGCCAACCGGGCACATTTCCAATCGGCTAGCCGTGGGTGCCCTGGTTGTACGTCTGCCTGCCTCTTCGGGGATATGGGCGTGAAGATACTTTTTAGCATATAAACAGATTACACATAATATAGGATAGAAGTTACTTATTATCCCGGTATTTCTAAGGGTTCCTTCGAGAACATTAAGGAAAGGATTCTAAAAAGCGTCAAACGTATCTTCGCACTTTGTGTAACATCCATGGTGGCTAACTACTGCTAAGCAATAATCAGCAAAATAAAGTGCTCGTTCGCTGTCTATCACATAAAAATGTACTAGTACAGCTACTTGCTCTGTCCGAGTTATACACTGATGCATTTATACGTATAACATCCTGATTCCTAAATCTTTTTACCAGAAAATCCTTCCTTCTATTCCAAGTAAAACGTTTTCATTAAGCACGAAGAAAATAAATCCTGAGCTTACAACACATACTATATAACATGCAGTGTAAAACATTCGACTAACTACATTATGAAAATCACGCGTGAAATTTAAATATCGCATAAGTTTACAGATTACAAAACTGATTACACGGTACTCAGGCAGATCCAAGTTAAGACGATAGTGCAGCGATGTGATTGCTACGGAGCAGGTGTTTAGCAAATAATATACTGTCACCAACAATCCTATTAATATTGTAAATGCGAAAGTTTGTAATTTTGTTAATGTTCCTTTGTTACGCGTGGTAACGCGGGCAACGCCGCGGGCAGCAGCTAGTATATATACAAAAAATTGATATCTGTAAGCATCACCTTTTACTTCCTCTAAATGTTATACATTTAATGAATAAACTTTATTTAAGTTTAGGCATCCGATTTTGAGTACCATATAGACAGTTTTTATACATAAAAAAAACTTATTACATTAACAAAAATATAAGATTAAGAATGAATTTGATTTTTAATTTTAGTTGATTTAATGAAAATACAAATAGATGTGTTTCACTAATATAGCGTTTACCAACTCAAGAATATACCTACTCGTAATACCTACAACTAAATTTATCCTTGTTTTATAATTTAATAATCAAGTCCTGTAATCTTTTTTTTATGTAATAGGAAGGCAAACAAGCAGACGGATTTCCTGTTGGTAAGAAATTCACGCCGCCTAGAGACACCAAAGGTGGTAATGGTGCGGTGCCAACCTGAGGTCGGGATGTTAGGTCTCGAGCAAAAGTAAGTATACCGGCTACCTTATCCTCCCAACCGGAATGACGACAGGTATAACCGTTAACTACTAAAAAAAATTGTACTTTTCACTAACCACGAAAAGTTACTTTAATGCGTATAAGGTGTCGCGGACAACAGCTGAAACTATTTATAATTAATTATAATTTGTCATATCAGAAAATATAGTAATGACAAAACTACGAACTAAACTAACTTAATTCCACTAGCATGCAACAATAACGTTGTATACTTACATACTGTTATTCACACCGTCGCCATCAAACCGCCCAACATGCAAAAAAACAATAAAACATTGTTTAGGCTACAGTTAAACATCACGAACTTGAGTAAATAAAATTTTATAATGACCAACAATATCGTTGTACAGGTTCGGTATTTTGTGTGTACATTAATAAAATAAAGGTCAAACCACGAAAATGGGTTACGTTTTAAGGAAGTGACAACAATATTAATGCGGGTGAGGGGTAAGCATGTTTATGAATTGCTTAATTTTGGGGTTAAATCTCGTCTAGTTTGAGAATTCGTTCAGATTTCATTTATTAGCAATGTCATCGAATTTGACAGCGATCAAAAAGAAATCTCTCTCTCTCTCTCTCTCCGTCTCTCTTTATTATATAAAAATAAATGTATAATTATTATATATTAATAAATTTCGATTGGTCATCACATCACTCTTGAAAGGATAGACCAATTTTGCTAATAATTTTTTTCTTGTGTTATTTATTATCAGGAATCGAATTATGAAAATACATACGACCAGCGAAAATTGCAGGGAAAATGGGAAGTAATGCTTTGATCCACACAAACTGCTAGTAGCTATTAATATCATGTGATACGAAATTCGTTAGGTGGTTAGTCGTGAAATAAAAACGTAAATTAAACATACCACAAATCGAAAAGAAGAGGCATTATTATACGCCATACAAAGCTTCATGTGCAAATTTACAGTCCCAACAATCCTTTGAAAGCGACATGATCAATAGATACAAACATAATATCTTCACGCCAAGTGTCTTAACGGCCACGCAGTGGACATCGAGTGGCAAGTATCATGATTCTTGCAGACATGTCTAGCTTCGTCCACATCAATTACTTTTTCATAAATAAACACACCGGTTCATAGACTTTTGTCGGTACTATCCACGGGTGGTGTATCGTCATCTAATGCCCGAGCGAGTTGTAATGATCCATGTGAAATGAATTATTTGATTGGTTTATCTGTCATCTACCACGCTTACCAAGTGACCAATATTGTAAAATCAAAATGGTAATAGTGGTAAGGTATTTTTTACCTGTAACGTAGACCAATTACATAACACACAAGGTATAAGTTTAACCAAGATTTCCCCTGAAATTTATCAACCCCTTAATTTTTTAAACCTATCCTTTTTGTGTTTCGATTTAAAGAGTACGGCTACTCACGTCAGTTAGCAGCGTAACATTTGAACAAGGTACTGAAAAGTTATTAATAAACATATTACTCCAAGGTTTAAGTTATTATAGCGTTCATTACACTGTACTACAGACCATAACGTCAACTTAAACCTTGGAGTATTTTAGATTGACGGTTAGGTTATTTAGTTATAAAAGAGCAGCCCAATGACCAGTTAAATTTGATATTGTGAAATTATAACATACTAACAATTCTTATTAATCTTTTTATAAAGAATAAAATCAATCAAGTATATCTAACATATACGTCTAACGCCAAATGCGGAATTCGAATTTAATCCCCGATACATAAAAGTAGGGATCGATCATATAACCTCCTTTCTTTTCACGACGGTTAAAAATAAATAACATGTCTAATAAACTTAGTCCGCGAATGTTAAATAAATCGAGGACATTTAGCATGTTATTAAAAAATAATAACATTTAAATACGTATGTTTTCACATAATAAGTAATAATTTTCTAAAAAAAATTGACATAAAACTGCGATAGAACCGGTTAAATTAATTTCGTCCTAATAGGCGATTAAACGAGGCCGTTTAATATGATATCACTAAAAAGTATTTATAGGATTCTGTAATGCAGGGCTTCCCAAACTATGGGTCGCGACCCACTGGTGGGTCGCAAAAGAATATTGAGTGGGTCCCTATCCTTAGAATAACATACCACCTCACCGATAACACACAACACAACCGATTTCTAACTTTGATGTAGTAATTAAATTAATACTTAATTAAATAAATAAATTATTAAAATTATAAAAAAAATTGTTTTTTTATGATATAATCTAAATAGATGTTTTTGAGGTTTATTTAATATGGTTCGTTTGTCGTTTAGTCGTTGTTGATGATATTCACTAGTTGGATGTTGATAAAATAAATATCAGACTATCTCCGAATTATTGGCAACGTTTTGGAGTAAAAATCAAACCACGATGTAGTATTAAATTTGGAGTCGGTTTTTGGCAGACTTACTATTCTATACCTAGTTGCGTACAGCTGAAATATAGATGTCATGATATATTTTTTATGATATTAAAAGGCTAACAATCATACGGATTTCCTGATGGTAAGCAATTCACGCCGCCTAGAATCACCAAAGGTGGCAATGGTGCGTTGCCAACCTGAGGCCAGGATATTAGACCTCGTGCAAAATTAAGTTTACCGGCTACCTAAACCTCCAAACCGGAACACGCCAAGACGTTATGCCGGCAGAATAAAAACCTAACCTTTTTTTAACCTTAGTCCTTTATTCATATTGGTAACAGTTAAATGTCTTAGAGGTGGGTCCCGAGTTTGGGAACTTTTTTTTAGATGGGTCGTAGCCGAAACAACTTTGAGAGCCACTGCTGTAATGGATATAACGGCCTCAAACTATCACCCGCTATCACCGGGTTATGTTACAAAAGACACCTGCCTGGACCGGCGCGTGCTACACTACTACGAATCCATTTTTTTATTCTATAAATCTTGATCTATACAAAATTAATAATATTTAACGATATTTGAGAACAAATTATCAAAATATGGAATTCTTTTAAGCATTTAAACGACTTCCAAGAAAGAAAGAGGTTGTTTGTGAGATGAATATATATTTTAGCCCCCGACGGAAAAATGGGGGTAAGTTTGAAATGTCTGGACCGATTTCGATGCGGATTTTTATCTTTTAAAGCTGAGTTGATCGAAGTAGTTCTTTGCTACATTTCAACTAATTTTTGTAGAGGATTGTTGAAAATGTTTAATTTTAACATGTTTTAAATGTGAGTTGATCAATTTCCCTGTCATTTGTGAACAGATTTTAAAAACAAACTTTTTGAAAAGCTTACTTCTGAGGTGATTATATGACAGAGGAAACTCAATTTTACGTACTTGGACCTTTTTTTTTCAGTTTTTTTTTCAGAAATCGTTTTTTTTTTTCAGATTTCCCCGTGTTGGTCCGGGCTCCTTTGCAGAATAGACCATCTGCCTTCCTGTACCAGGCAGCTTATTTAAGGCGAGCATAGGCTTACCGTCACTAACACGGTGACATCTGAGTAGGTGGTCGAGTCTCGCAGCGACTCGCCCAGTTTGGTACCACCGCCATACCCACTCCTGCCCCCATAATGTCAGCGCTTGCCATTGACGTGTTCCTGTGTGTGCTTACTGTACAAACTAAAATCAAAGATATCTTCAATCTGAGCAATGTTTTTTACGGTTTAAGGTCGCGCGGGTGAAATGGAAAGCACTACTTACATACTTACTAGCGGCCCGCCCCGACTTCGCACGGGTAAGAAATATACATATAAACCTTCATCTTATCTGAAACATCCATACCAAGTATCATGTGATCGTCTCTGTGGCCTAGAGGTCCGGCATCGAATTTGACTTCTTGAGGTCCTGGGTTCGATCCCCAGCTCGGGCATCAAAAAAATAGAAAATGTGTATCTTCAATTTTTCAATAAAACATAACGTTACCCGGGATTGGATATGTGGCTGGTTGGCAATGGGCAACTCCTAAACTACGATATCTTGAATTGGCTTGCCATTTCAAGATATCGTAGTTTAGGAGTTTATATATTTTGGACAATACGTATTTATTGTACTTAGACGACCTGTTCATTAATTGAAGTTGGTTTTTTGCAGTTTAATTGCATTTGCAATTTAATTTATAAAACGGAGTTTAAACATGACTTAATTGGAACACTATAACAAAAGCAACATATAACATTTACTCCTGTTAGTTAAAACCGACTGAAATTTAGGTTTTTTGCAGTTCCACCGAAATGTAATAAATAAAGCGGAGTTTAAATATGACTTAATTTGGAACACTATAACAAAAGCATCTACATTTACTCCTGTTAATTAAATTTAAGTCGGTTTTTTGCAGTTCCACAGAGACATAATTTATAAAACGGAGTTTAAATATGACTTAATTGAAACACTATAACAAAAGCAACCACATTCACTCCTGTTAATGAAATTGAAGTCGGTTTTTTGCAGTTCCACCGAAATTTAATTTATAAAACGGAGTTTAAACATGACTTAATTGGAACACTACAACAAAAGCAACCACATTTACTCCTCAAATAATCACTAAACGGATGCACAAGTAAAACCTCCTGTCAGTTTCTAATTGTACGAAGCTAACTCCTACTTAGCCTGTCATTTATTTTAATGTCATTACACTGTATATCATTAGCCATGTCAATCTATAAACACCTGCCGTAATCCGATCCGATACATACATACATTAACTAGATCAGCGGTTCTCAAACTGTATTCTGTATGACACACACTTGCGGCACTATCTTGAAGACGTCATGAAACATTTTGTTTTTTATAAGACACCGGACGTTGTATGCAACTCAAATTGTTCATTTTTCAATTTTGTTACAAACGAAAAAAATGATACGTGGTTTTTAAATTTTCTTATAAAAATAATGTTGCCCGGGATTGTCTATATGTTTGGCGATAAAATAGCCGTTACTCTTCGGGCGTGAAATGTTTTTTTTCTCATGTGATAAACAAAAAAATATTTCTGAAAAAAAGTAAGTAGGTAAGTATTTTCTACATATTTATAAAAAGTAAAGATAAAATAAAAATAAGATCCTTAACAAACAGACGGATATCCTGACATAAAAAAGCCAAGATTCGCTTATAACACCATAGATGTTACTGGTAAGTAGCTCTTTTATGGTCGGGATTGTACTCTTTGAGTACAAGCCCGCCGCCCGGCACATCCACCCAACAACACGGAACACAAAAATGCTGATCACTAATTTGTTAGTATTGATAGAATAAATAACTTAAAAAACAAAACTAAATTTACTTAGAGAGCATCACAAAAAAATAACAATTAAAGGCCCAACGTAAAAAGTTTGAGAACCTCTTATCTATACTTAACCCAAATTTGATGTAGCGTAATTAAATATTTATATTAAAGGATTTTAAAAATTTACACCTATAATTTAATATTCATTACGAGGGAATTCTCCGAAAGTATTATGGTTCTAAACAAGGGAATATTAATTAGAAGTGGAATATACAAATAGGGGTAATGGCCCATATTATTCGTGCCCCGGATCTGCTTTGAGGCATAAAATAGAAAAGGCAGACGGCTCCCCCTGATAGAGAGATAACCGCCATTAATACAAAAGTAAGTAACTGAAGTAGTTGGCGGTGGTACAACCAGGGCAGCCATGATTAGCCAAAGATACCTACTTTGTTAGGTCCCATACCATAATAGATAGTAAACCTATCGTCAAACTCGCATCGCACTCGCATATCCCCGGCAGTAGTAGTATTAGTAGTAGTTGTATCTTCACGCCCATGTCCCCGAAAGGGGTAGGCAGAGGCAAAACCAGGGCATCCACGACTAGCCGAAGACATTAACTCCCACAATGTCAATCACATATTCAAACCCGAGCAACGTCTTTTATTAGAAAATTGGAAAAACCCAATGTTCTTTTTGTTGCCCGACCCAGGACTCGAACCCGGGACCTCATGCAGTCAAGTCCGACAAGTGAACCGCTAGACCACATAGGCAATTTTGTAACTAAAAATAACTTTGCTCGGGATTGTATAAATCAAAATGTTTAGTAATGGTTATACAGAAAGAAACTTGCGACCTGATTGTTACTTATAACCAGATTTGGTTAATTGAAGTAGAATGTCATACCTCAAACAAATTAAAAACGAAATCATTTTTGACTTACACTAACCATATTATGTGTTATGTCTTCACCGTGTTGGTCCGGGCTCCTTTGCAGAATAGACCATCTGCCTGCCTGCCAGGCAGTTCGTAAAAGGCGAGCATAGGCTTACCGTTACTAACACCGTGACATCCTACTAGGTGGTAGAGTTTCGCAGCGACTCACCCGGATTGGTACTCCTATCCTATTACTTTCGCCGTAACGTCATGACGTGTTCTGGTTAGGAGGGTAAGGTAGCCGGTAAACTTAATTTTGCTCGAGGCCTAACATCCCGGCCTTAACAACGCACCATTACCACCTTTGGTGTCTTTAGGCGGCGTGAATTTCTTACCATCAGGAAATGCGTCTGCTTGTTTGCCTTCCAATATCATAAAAAAGGTTGTTACTAAAAAGTCGGCTTAGTTTTCAGTAGGCACACCAATGATTATTTTATTTTAGTTATATCAAATCGACTTTAACTAGTATCGGCTCACTACAAAAGAGTTTCTCTATTATAAATAACCTACATTACGTAGGTTTAAAAAGTGCGTTTTAGTTCCGTCAGGGGAGCGCGCCGATATTTCTTTAATTTTGAATAAAAAAGAAACTGAATTGGATATAAATCTGATTAGCAATAGGCTACCTATCACATTGTGAACCTGGCTACCTCTTTAGAGATAAGCGCGTGAGGATACTTTATAAATCGTAAAGCTGTTTATAGAATATACACCCACTACGTTTCAAATATGTATGTCCTAATAGTTAGTAACCTAAAAAAAATCGAATGATGAACACGCGGACACGTGGATTTTTTTGGCATTTGTCTATCTAAACCTAAAAATCACGTCTATCTATAATATATAAATAAATCACTAAATATGTTGCTAAGCACATAACTTCTGAACGACTGGATTGATTTGGCTAATTCTTTTTGTATTATGTTAGTTATTTTCAAAACAAAGAATTTAACTTTATCTACTGTATTCTTTTCCCATATAGATGAACGAGGAAACAAAGTTCGCTGGCACAGGCAGTACTATAATATAATACGTAAATTTCATTTTATTATATATATATAATGCTGTAAGGGAATATAAATATATTATATTCCCTTACAGCATTATACGAGTAGAATACTTCAATTTTATATTACACTTTCAATATCTTTTTTAAGTCGCCTTTCAGCTATTACTATTTAAAAAAAATGTATACATAAAATATGTCTTGTTGCGCAGTTTTCTATCTCGTTTCTAAGCCACTCTATAATTTTTTCAACATTTCCAACATATTTTATTTGTGCAAACTAAAACACTAAAAAAATGTATACATAAATGTCTTGTAACGCGTTTTTCTATTCCGTTTTCTATGCCGCTTTGCGATTTTTTCAACACTTTCAAAATATTTAAATTGTGTAAACTAAACCACTAAAAAAAATTATACGTAAATGTCTTGTTACGCGTTTTTTATATCGTTTCTATGCCGTTCTGCGATTTTTTCAACACATCCAAAATATTTAAATTGTGTAAACTAAAACACTAAAAAAATTATACTGAAAAATCTTGTTACGCGTTTTTTTATATCGTTTCTATGCCGCTCTGCGATTTTTTCAACACTTCCAAAATATTTAAATTGTGTAAACTAAAACACTAAAAAAATTATACATAAATGTCTTGTTACGCGTTTTTTTATCGTTTCTATGCCGTTCTGCGATTTTTTTAACACATCCAAAATATTTAAACTGTGTAAACTAAAACACTTAAAAAAAATTATACATAAATGTCTTGTTACGCGTTTTTTATATCGCTTCTATGCCGCTCTGCAATTTTTTCAACACATCCAAAACATTTAAATTGTGTAAACTAAAACACTAAAAACAATATACTTAAATGTCTTGTTACGCGTTTTTTTTTTATATCGTTTCTATGCCGCTCTGCGATTTTTTCAACAATTCCAAAATATTTAAATTGTGTAAACTAAAACACTTAAAAAATTATACATAAATGTCTTGTTACGCGTTATTCTATATCGTTTCTAAGCCGCTCTGTGACTTTTTTCAACACTTCCGAAATATTTAAATTGTGTAAACTAAAACACTAAAAAAATTATACATAAATGTCTTGTTACGCGTTTTTCTATCTCGTTTCTATGCCGCTGTGTTTTTCAACACTTACGAAATATTTAAATTGTGCAAAACAAAAACATAAAAAGGTATAATTCTTTTTCTAAGAAATACAGATAACTACGGGGTCTGCTACTTATACGTAAAATAAATTTAGACAATGGTGGCAATTCTGCACAAGTAATATGTCCTGACTAATCTGACATATCTAATATGTTTCATCTCTTTTATTTTTGTTTCATTGGAAAGAAATATCACTCATCTAAAATAAGTTAATCATATCTCAACAGAATTACTACCAATGCGTGTCAGAATCGGCACCATTTCCAAAAGCACTTTCCAAACTAGTTTCCAATGTTTATAGCATTTCCACGATTTTAATACTTAGAGAACAATAAAACCTTGACTCCAAGAAGGTTCTAAAATAATTTTACGACATCTCGGAACCAATCAGCTCATACTCGTTTACATCTCTTTATCTAATCTAAAATAATCTATTGATATATGGTATGGCCTAAGATAAAAGGGACATCCTACGTGAAATCTCCATGTTTAGAATTAATTAAACGTTATAAGTTCCACCAAAAACCTGTTTCCCGACAACCAAATCCTTATAATTCCTTAAAAGCGAAAATCTTAGTGGGAAGCTTCCGGGTCAGACGGCAGCCGAAATCACTGATTTATCGTTGACTAAGCTAATAAATTTAAATCAGGATTATGTGGTTCGAGAACAAAAAGCTTTATAATTTGTACGATATAAATTTCCTCTCTCTTTTGACTATAATGTTTGTAACAGTGCAAAGGTCTGCGGGCCTTAGAAATTTACCGAAATAGTTTCTAAATCCTGTGCATACCAAATGCAGTCCGCAAGCCTTGGTACTAAATCTGGGCCTTTACCACGAGTTGTTTTAGATGTCGTTCGTTAATTTACGTATCGAAATCTATAGTGCTTTTGGTCTGGAATTTTAGTTCTCTTAGGCCTGATTCACACGAACGACAACAACGACCACAGCCAGTACCGCAACGGCCGTAGTGACCGGGCAATTTTGTGTTGAAAATGGGCAATTAAATTCAAACAGATTATATTTTGCTACATTATTAATACAGACCACATTGCAAGTGTATCGCATTCAAATCGCAGACACAACGATGCGTCGACGCACCAATACTGTGTTTGGTATCGAATTACCAGCGCTCGTGAACGTCGTCGCAACGCCTATCCATAACCACAGTACAAATATAAAAAAAAGTATTAGACTAGTTGTCAAAATACTTACACTTCATTGAAGCAATCTAATTTCAATAAATAAGTAGTTTACAAATAGTGTATGTAGGTTAACTATTCGCGTCGGTTAATCCTAACAAAAGATGAATACGCTCGTGGCATTTGACGACCACGCGTCTTGACGCCACACTTGTTTCTACAACCCTGCGAGAACCGCTTAGGGGTCTAATAAATGCAAATGTTTGTGCGATTGTGACAATTTTCGAATGTTTTTAGGTGCTTTTCCTACTATTCATGTTTGTATTTTGCACAACAGCGCAACGGCATATGATTTGTGTGACACTATTCACATGCAACGACTGCTTGACCACATTTTGTCGCTGCGCTGTAGTGTGGGTGTCGTTCGTGTGATCACCGCTTAGTTTGCTGCTATTTAAAGTTTTCATAAAATTAATTTACAGGGACACTAGCGAATTTTAGTGTCTCAAACTCATGGTAAGGGCTCTGTTACAAATGTGGCCAGTTAATTAGATACTAAGTGTACGTAATTTATTACCCTAAGATGTAATAAAATGTAATTTATAGTTGAAAATAAGCAACCAGTTTTCGTCTAAAGTTTTTTTTATCTCAAGCAAGCTCAGATCGACCGGTCCTAAGTTCGAATCCCAGACGATGGATGTCGTGTTACGTAAGATTTTGATTTGCACTTACATAACATTTTTATTTTTTTAACTAACACATTTTGCTTAAGATTAGAGATACTGTGTAATGAATTAAAAAAATGGAGGAAATGCCAACAAGGCTTGTATATTATATACCACTTAACAACTTAAAAGTAAGTATTATTTTTAAAACTAGCTGTTTGCCCGAGACCTCGTTAGAATTTTTATTTATTTTATGATACATACATACAGGCAAACGGATTTCCTGATAGTAAGAAATTCAATGTGGTAATGGTGCTTTGTTAACCTGATGGATGTTAGGCTTCGAGCAAAAGTTTATCGGCTACTTTACCCTCCGAACCGGAACACGTCAACGGCAAGCACTGACGTTATGGCAGTGAAAACATCAATCCAGTCGTATGGGAGTTAGATCACAAACACACATACAGAATTATACACTAAGATAGCACATATGTCTTCAGCTGTTTAGGAGTTAGATCACAAACACACATATAGATTTATATATTAAGATAACATACTATGTATTCCATCATATAACCCTTACGCTGCAGTGTGTGGCCACAAGAGCCACTTGATTAACATCAAACCAGGAATTATCCGATACTAATGCACTAAGTGAATTCACAGTTTATAGGTATACGGATTCACGAATATCCGGTAACCGGTTTTAGAGCCAATAAAACTATTCGACATCCGTCCACTCCGACGTGTAAATTGTTATAGGTCATTTTATTTTAGGCTTTTAAAAAGCAATGTTGTGTCGGGACCGGACGCAGAAATCATCGTGTTAAGTTGTCACTTGACGTCTCCCATGTTGAAACCTACTTTATATATGTTCGTACACATTCTAGAAACGAAAACCTTATTTCCTTTTTTTTGACATTGGAAGGCTAACGAGAAGACGGAAACAAATATATCCTAGCCACAAAACTATGGTAGGCCTATCTTATGCAGTTTACTTAAATAGTCATTAAGTCGTTCACTTTAAAAAAGTTGCGGAATGTTTGTCCAAGTATTAAAAAAGTGGTAAAGTTAGACCTTTTCTTGTTATTTTTTTTATGATATTGGAAGGCAAACAGCAGACGGATTTCCTAATGGTAAGAAATTTACGCAGCCTACAGACACCAAAGCTGGAAATGGTGCGTTGCCAATCTGAAGCCGCGATCTTAGGTATCGAGCAAAAGTAAGTTTGCCGGCTCCAAACCGGAACACGTCAACGGCAAGCACTGACGTTATGGCGGTAGAAATAGGTAAGGCGGTGGTACAAATCCGGGTAAGACGCTGCGAAACTCTACCACCTTGTCAGTTGTCATGGTGTTAGTGACGGTAAGCCTATGATCGCCTTTTAAGAGTTGCCTGGCAGGAAAGCAGATGGTCTATTCTGCAAAGGAACCCGGACCAAAACGGAGAAATTATTAATATTGTCTGTCTTTAAATTATGAAAGGACTACTAAGAGCCACTAACGTCACAAGAAGGAAACTTAAAAACAAATCACAAAAATGTTTACCGACCTAATAATTTTGCAAGAAAATCTCTTTTCTCTTTTGGTGGTAAAACGTATTAAAAGCCTCTCGTCAATGGAAACTTGGATGTCAGGCTATAGTTTTAAGTGTACTGGCTACCTTACACTAAGTAAGAAGAGTAGAGTAAGTAAGTATGGTAAAAAACACGACAAAAGCCATCAAATTGACAAAAAACATGGGTGATTTACAAAATAATCCTACTGCTTACGGCTGCATCGTCAATAATTATCTTTTAACCAAGCATTTTCTAACAAAATTGTGGTTTAATGATAGATTAAATGTTAATCTCTCTGATTGCGGCCGTAAGTCATGAATTTGTTATAAAGATAAGAATTAACCGACAAAATCGGAAGAAGATAACTTTTAGAGTGGAAGAAAACAGCTTTCAAAGTAGGCGGGTCATTCAAACCACGCCTTTAGCTATTTCTGTTTTAAGATTTGTTTGAATCGAAGAACGCGTTTTTTTAAATATATTCACGCCTATATACACGAATTGGTAGGCAGGGGCTCAACCAGGTCACCTACGACTAGGCGAAGACATTAAGTCTCACAATTTGATAGGTGGCAAGCCTATCGCCAACCGGGCACATGTCTAATCCCGAGCAACATTTTTTTTATTAGAAAATTGGAAAAACTAAATCTCCGTTTTGTTGCCCGACCCGGGAATCGAACCCATGCAGTCAAGTCCAAAACCTGGACCGCTAGACCACAGAGTATTAAAAAAGCTTGTAAGAAAAAGACAATACACTCAAAACGGTAAATAAGTTGAGACAATGCGCACAAACAATAAGACGTGTCACAATAAGCACATACTTCTTTGAAACACTTAAGTGTATTATCATACAACACACGAAATCACTCGACTTTTTCATACCACATTCCCTGTTACAATACGGTGTAACGGGCGACCAGAGTGCCGCATGTTCCGGTGTGAGAGACATCCGGCGCGTCATATTGATTGCGTTTACTTGTACGTCAATTAGGATACGCGAAACCATGCGTCTTCAATGCGACTAATTATCGTCTTGTCATGTGCCTATGGTTATGTTACATGAATTGACAGCAAATGGATATGCGTATCCAACTGGATTTGCAATGCGTGATTAAAATGATGCCGTGGTCTTAGTGATTAAGCCATCAGAATCCTGTGATTGTCCCGTGCCACCTTTCATGTATGCTTCGTTAAAGGATATCCAACCAGGACAGACTACAAATTAGATTATTGTTGAATAATGTATATTGTAAAAACGTAAAATGTTTGTGTACTATCAAATGCAAAAGTGTTAATTTCAAGTCTGCAGAATTGAGTGGCACATTTAGTGTAGACTTAATTTAAAAACGCAAAATGTTTGTGCACCACCAAATGCAAAAGTGTTAATTTCAATTCTGCAGAATTCAGTGACTAATTTCATGGAGGCTTGAATAAAATATATAACCGACTAGGACAAATTACTATTTATTATGTTACTATTGTTTAATACATATTATAAAGCTAAATGGTTGTGTACTATTAAACGCAAAAGTGTTGATTTCAAGTCTTTGCAGAATTCAGTGGCACATTTCATGTAGGCTTGAATGAAGTATATATCCTACTAGGACAGATTACTATTTATTAGGTTACTATTGGATAAGTCATATTGTAAAAAAGCAAAATGATTGTGTACTACCAGACGCAAAAGTGAAAAAGAAAAGAAAAATATTTATTTGCGGAATATGAGTGTTACAAAGACGTTACAAAATTATTTAAGCGTTTCAACATATTTTACCAACTTGTGGTGTGCAAATATTTATTAGATTTTAAACAAATTACTAATTTTAATTATTTGTTACAATCTACAACACACTGTATTTTGTATTTATTATAACATTATTTATTAATACAACAATTTTTAGAATGTAAATTAATTTATCCCTGTCTATCGTAAACTACCAAGAATTTAGGGGTGAAGAATTTAGTGGTAAATTTTAAGTACTCTTCATCAAAGAATAACCAAATACGACAGATTACAATTTAAATCATTATAGGATACCTTATGTCATGTACTATCAGATGCAAAAGTCTTTGAAGACAATCTTGCATATTGTAAAAACGCAAAATATTTGAGTACTGTATACGAAATGCAAAAGTGAATTTATAATATTAATGAAGAATTTCGGGCGTATTTCATTTACGATTCATTGAAAGATACAGATTACAATTAAGATTGTTTGTCGATACTCTAAAGATGTATCCAACTAACGCAGATTACAATTTCAATTTATTATTATACTAGATGTTACCCGCGGCTTTGATCGCAATACATTGAGATATAAGCTATCCTATCTTTTAAGTTAGGTCAAACGGCACTCGGTGTGTAAATTTGATTGAAATCGGTTGAGTAGTTTAGGAGTCCATCTGTCTGCGATGGACTCCTAAACAACGTGACAATTTATATACATTAAGATTATTATCACATTGTAAAATACTTCATCGTGTACTGTCAGTTGCTAAATTCGTCTACAGTATTAGATACAGGAGTACAATTTAAATTATGCGCTTCGGATATTATATTATACACCCGGAAAAACAGACATCTATTTTCATCATAATAAGTACCCCTGCACCCGTCGGAATCGAACCCGAGCCTCGTGGTAGGTCGGTGGAGTGGCAAGCCCGCCACTTTGGTTAAGGAATTACCTCGACCAAAGAGACAGTCTAAAACAAACTAAAGTAAAAATCTACATAATAATTCACGAACTAAATTTGGACCCTGAAGGCATAGTCTGAGATATTTTGAACAAACAAGCTTTTCTTCTAGAGCTTCCATTTCGTTCGTATTTATAACAATCAGAATAGTCTGGAATATCCACGTCCATGTCCTAACAACTGCCTGGAGGCTAAGTCTAATAATTTGAAGTACACATTCATTTACCAAGGGGATCGTGTTTTATCTTTCTAAGGTAATTATATAAATATTGACCTCATATTTTATATATTATCTTTATAGTGATGGTGATATTAATATTTAGGTTGGTATCTTAGATTGACCGTCTCGATCTTGGTCAAAGTGTTAGAGTTAAGATTGCCAGTGTCCCGTATTTGCGAAACGTCCGGTCCCGCTCATGCTGTATGCGGGACGCTTAGTGTCCCGCTTTTTAGAAAAAGGTAACAAGAAATAGGTAAAGAATAGTTTTATGTTTAAGCACAAAAAACCTACAAATAATATTTACGTAAGACAGTTAGTATATTCGATATTATTTATCGTCGGCGCTTGGTAACACTTCATAATATTTAAATTTTTAAATAACGAAGGACCTGCACTGTTTAAACTACTTATTATTTTATAAATAATCTTTAGTTTAAGTTTTAGTCCTGATTATGATGTTAGAAGCAAAACCGGTAGCCAAAAATCAATTATAAGTGATACGTAAAATAGTACAAGTGTTTTTTCATTAAAAAAAAGGAAGACGTATGTTTGTATGAAGAGTAATAAAAGCAAAGGAAACTAAGTAGGTCTGCAAGGGTCGTGACACTTGTCACTCGATAATCTGTCTACCGTTGAAGGAACTTGGCGTGAATATATGTTTGTAAATCTACAAGTTAACCGTAGGTTGGGTTTAAAAAAAAACAGAAAAAATCTAAGTAGGTACATAATTTAAAGTTAACTTCCAACAATAAATAAAACGTCCAAACCTTAAGTAAACTTATCTCTAACCGTAGATAGATTATTGAAATTTTTAGTAAGTAATTAGTTAATATAATGCATAAATACTTACGCCCTGAGAAAGATCCCGTTACACGCGCAGTTGGAGACCAGACCATGAAACAAAAAAGTATAAAAGACATCATAATGAGTCCCTACTACACAAAGTAAAAGCCACTATTTTAAAGAAAATATTATAAACTAGCTGTTCCCGAGACTTCGTTTAAAGTTAACTTGACATTAGTCGTAATAGACAGACAAACTTTCGCATACAAATTATAAGTGTTGGTACAGTCACTTGCCCAGTACGGATCCACAGCTTTCTATTTCTGCCGTCATAATGATTCTATCGTATTCCGGTCAGGAGGGTAGGGTAGCCGGTAGACTTGCACAATAGGCTTTACATCCCGGCCTCAGGAAAGCGCCGTCCTGTAACATCCTGTACCAGTAACATCCATGGTGCTTATAGCCCACGATACTCTCTTACCATCAGAGAATCCGTGCGCTTCACCTATTTCATAAAAAATATAGTCCGAATTTATTCCAAATTCCAACCCTAGCATAAGATGACCTTGTAATTAAACTGTTTCTCTGCATTCCGGATTTTAAGGTTATTGTTATACTGAGTGCTGCTATATCTGTAACTCCTAAGCTACGAATCTCTTGAATTAGAAAAAAACGAGGGACACTCTGCAAAAAAAACATACTAAAAACAAATTAGCTTTTTGTTTTATTGCCGTCTCTCCAACCTTGTACCTACACGCCATAATGTATTTGACCGCCTCGTAGAACGATGGGTTAGGGTTCGATATTCAATGGGATCAGGCGTTGGTGTGAGGAACATTAGTAATTGTATTTCCGAGCCTGGATGATTATTAAATTTATAATAGTATCCAATTAATATTTCTATATATCAACAACGTATTAGAATCGTTGACTAACACCCATAACACAATCAAATAATTTGCTTACTTCGGGGTTAGATTTAATTTGTGTAACTTGTCCAGGGATATTTATTTAATTATAACATAGTATACCTCCCAAAGCACAACAAAGCTTACTT
>NJDD01000077.1:612632-630178 GCA_002245505.1 Calephelis nemesis | reverse complement strand
CAAAGTAATATTTCATACATACATACACATCTTCACGCCAAGTCTCTTACGGGGTAGGCAAAGAGTATCGAGTGCCAAATTTCACGATCCTTACAAACCTGTCTGGCTTCCTTTACATTCATTACCCTTGTAATAGAAGGTGACAAGCTTAGCTTACGTTCCCACCGCCCACCACCTCGACCAGAGTCGTTTGTATGATCCGGTTGATATCCTGAGGAAGTCTGGATGTCGAAGCGAAACGTCGAGTGTGAGTTGGTGTAGGTTGGTATGAGGTTGGTGAAGGACGTGACAAGTTGAATTGTTTTCCGAGTTCGGACTTTATACGTGGTCATGTCACGGTGGGGGACGGTGGAAACGTTAGTTAGAATTGTCACGTTCTTTGTTACTTAGAAGTTAGACGATTATCAGCTACGACAGTTACCCGGGTTCCACGAAATCAGCAAAAGAAAGACTTAGCAGGGCATAGCTAAAAAGAAAATGCATAAGTCAAAATTTTGAGAAGTTAGCTACACTTTTGACCTCAGCAAAAACTCATACTTCTACACTTATGCTTCTCTAAATCGTCGCCTATACGAAATATCACAATGATCGCAATCGCAAAAAAATTACTTTTTTTGCTAAGTCCAAAAGTGTAATTAAGCTAATTTCTTAAAATGTTGACTTAAGATATTTCTTCTTCGCAGGGCAGTATTCTACGAGTACATCTACGCATAAATGTGTATTACAGCAATAATAATGATATCACTTTATACTAACAACAAACAAACAATGAATAAACGATTCCATCCCAATTCCTAGAAGGGTTTCACAAAGACCTTCCATACAAAATCGGAAGATGTTGTCACTGTTCCAAATTAATTAAAGGCTAATTTCCAATATCAGTTCGGCGTGCTTCATTGGAAAAGATCTACGGATAAACCCTTTGGGCAAGCTGGTTTGGGATCTTAACGTATAATCTCCGGAGACATTGCCACCCACTAAATTTCAAGTCTTTAATTTTGATATTTAACAAACGCTGTATTAAAAACGAACCGACTACGCAATACTTTAAAGTATTACAGTTATTACTTTTTAAAATCGTTAAAAACACTTAATTAAAATTTTAACATTTTGATTTTCGAACGAAACTAACTATAGAATGCATTATTACAGTTATAACGTTTTTACATAGTTTAGTAAGAACATTTTAATATTTGTTTGATTTTCGTAGTATTAAAAACGAACTAACTACACAATGCATTATAACATTATTACGGTGCTAGACCACAGACGCATAATTTTAAACATAAAAAAACGCGGTATATTAAAAAAGCAGTTCGAAAGTGGAACACTAAACCGTTGAAAATCGTCCAAAATTTACAAACGCAACGGCACCATAAGTCACAGTTCACAAACCGAAATCAGATAAAACCGTTTCCACCAAACACGACCACCAAAAAGGATGATATGGTATAAATCAGATATATGTGTATTTCTTTTTACTATCGTTAATTACGGAAGGGTATATATAAATAAAGAACGCGCGCCCATTGAGTCTGGAGGCGATCACCGCGCCGTGCCATGTCGCGACAAGAAAATGCACTTATCGTACCGGCACGGTCTGAAAGTGTTCCTGGGCCAGAGTCGTTGGTTAGCACCAACAACGTATCCGACTACGCTAAGAGTCATCGCCTCTACAGAATTTTGGATGTGCCTTTTTTATTTAATAAAAAAAAAACATTTAACCTATTTCCTTGATGGGTAGAGACAACCGTGCTTTATAGGTGTTAGGTCCAAAAGACTAAGTCATCCTGCTACTATAGCACCCAGACTATAATATGATAATGTCATATTGGCGGCAGGAATGAAATAATCAGTGGATCCCCATCCTGACAAGTTGTTACATAGCACTGGTACCCCATGATCTTGTTAGTAATGAGTTAGACTATACCAATGTACTTTGTGGTAATGAGCCATTCAACCTACAACTACATTCACGACTTATGAGGAACCAGGCAGAAAGAAAGATGGTCTATTATTTGAAGGAGATTCAGACAGATAACTGTCTGTCTGGAAAATAAAAATAATACATAATGCACAAAATAGGAATTCATTTCTCAACAGAACAAACCGACCTGATTTGATTTGATTAATCTAATTGATTAAACTAAAACCTTCACGAAATACTAATTAAAATTGAAAACTAAATTTATATTAAACTAGCAGACCGTCCCGGCTTCGCACGGTTATGAAATATACATAATATAAATCTTTCTCTATCATTACTTTATCTATTAATCTGTCTATTAAAAAACGCATCATAATCGGTTGCGTAGTTTTAAAAGATTTAAGCATACAAAGGGACATAGGGACAAAGGAAGCGATTTTGTTTTATACTATGTAACAACACATAAAACTGTGCCCAGATAACAGACTCTTCAGTTTTTAGGCAAGATAGACTTATTTATATCTAACCTAAAACTTGAAGAGAAGCGAATTAAAAAAAAGCCTTTCATTCCTCAATAAAATAAACCATTTTTTTATAGGGACATAATTTGATCACAAATCATCACCTTAATCTGAATAAGTTGAAACCTTTAAGAATTGCTAATAGTAAAGAGGATTTTTAAACATCTTTAAATCTTAAAATCTCGTAACACAGAGTCTCTCAATGCACCTTCGTGAGATCTCGTTTACACTAAGCTTATTTTAACTAAACTTGATTTTCAATGTGATGGGAAGAATAAGGTTAAGTACGTTTACGAATTTATTTAGTTATTATTATATTAATATACTAGCTTCCGCCCGCGACTCCGTCCGCGCGGATGTCGGTCTTCGCGTGATAAAACTGAAAAATTTTATTCTTCGTATTTTTCCAGGATAAAAAGTATCCCATTTTATGCCCAGGATAATAAGGTATGAATATACCAAGTTTCATCGAAATATAACCGTTAGTTTTCACGTGATGCCTGAACATACAGACAGACCACCCCATGCTATTAATTTTGAAATGCATTTTAAGAAAATGATGAAAACGTAAAAAGGTCAACTCTGTTTATTTTATAACTATTACAATAAGCTACTATTAACATTTCGGAATATCTATTTTTTTCTATAAAAACTCAGTTATATTTTGGAAAGGACCACTACCTATCATAAGCTGTCCTCACAAATTTAACGGATTTCCGGTTATTATTAAAGTAAGAACAGGGATATATGTATAGGGGCGACACGAGCTGTTCTTATTTTTTTAAAGCAAAAATTAAAACTTGCGAGGTGAAATAACTAAGGGAAATTTTACAGTGTTTTTTTGTTTACGAAACCCTGTAGCTTGCTTGCTGTCAGATTAGCTTATATATGACAATGCTACTTGGACTTTTAATCTATTCCTTGAAAAACGTTGTTTTAAAAATGTCACAAGTTGATACATTCTGACTAATATGTTTATATCACGTTCATTAATGCTCAGTACTGTCATGTTTCTTAGTAGAGAAAAGGGTAGATTTTCTGGCACACGTAGCCTTAAATCCTGACCATAAGACACCAACGCATTATTAACATCTGAGATGACGTATAAGCATTGATTATCTCTTACAACCAGGAGAGCCGCTTGCTTACTCGTAATCTTCTAAAAACGGGTCTTAATACACATGCAAAGGAACAAATTCCATACAATTCAAATATAATATCTAAATATTTTTTGTCACTAGAATCCATTTATTAATTTTTTGAACACTACTTAACACTATTACACTTTACGACAACCACTATACGACAACACTACAATACGACAACACTATAATACGTCAACACTATAACACAATCACATATCGACATTACTTATCAAAATTTCGTTTCGCGTCGAGATTTAAAAAAGGACCAACATGAGCATCTAATAACATAAGGCGGGCTAAATAAACAGAAGTCCTAATACATTATCGATAAAAATAAATTGTCTGGCCGGGAACGATCATCGATAAATTGAAAACGTAGAAACATATCATCGATTATTGTAAACAGCTAGCGGGCATTTATGCAAAACGACTCATTCATCGGACCAATTCAACGCCGGTAGCGAACATGGCGCGCTTTAATTAAAACTTACAGAATGGACCATTTAATGATGAAACCAACTACATCGATAGTTTTGTAACAGTGCTGTGCACAAACTTGCCCGGTACCACATATCTACATATTGGCCCATTGAGCGACAAGGATCATTACAAAATTGTACCACAAATTTACAGATTGGACCATTTATGACGAAATATTACAGATTTTTTATCTTATCGCGAATAAAGACTACATCTATACATATAATAAATCTGTAGAAGGGTCAATTCTGTATACTGAAAATATTGAAAAAATAAAAAGCATGCTGTGTTACTGGAGCGATATCAAACCCAAATATGTGATTAAATTTTTTTTTGTCTGTTTGTCTGTATGTTCAGACATCACGTGAAAACTAACGGTTATTATATTTCGATGAAACTTGGTATATTTATACCTTATTATCCTGGGCATAAAATGGGATACTTTTTATCATGGAAAAATGCGAAGAATAAAATTTTTCAGTTTTATCACGCGAAGACCGACATCCGCGCGGACGGAGTCGCGGGTGGAAGCTAATATAATAATACAATAATAACTAAATAAATTCGTAAACGTAATTAACCTTATTCTTCCCATCACATTGAAAATCAAGTTTAGTAAAAACAAGTTCAGTGTAAACGAGATCAATTATTGTTTGTAATCCCTTTCATAAGGTTCTGCAAGTACTCTTATAAATAAATTTGACAAAACTCTTGCTCTTATCTCAGGTTCGATTCCCGACGGGGGCATGCATTTGTGGGATGAACATTTAGATGTCTGCATTTCCAGGTCTGGGTGTTTATTAAATTTATTCTGGTATCTATTTAAGTATTTATATATATTAGTATCGTTGACCAACACCCATAACACAAGCATATAATTTACTTACTTTGGGGTTAGGTTAGGTTAGTTACTTGTCCAGTGTTATTTATTTATATAATATTTACAGTAACCAAAATTTCTTTGACAATAATATTAGCACGATTGACATTCGAGAGTCTAGACAATGGACTTAAGGCTGTTTTACGTTGAACGCGTTTATATTCGTAGTTGAAACCCAGCCTTAGATATTGGACCAACAAATTAAACAAAAAATTAAGGAAATTACAGATTGGACCCCTTAACGGCACCAAACCACGACATTATTATTTTAGTAAATTATATAATACTGTGCTGAAAATCACACTTGATACTTCTCTACATATTGACTTAGAACAAATAAATTTATATTTGTATCCGTACTACAAACTTACAGATTGGACCATATAATGATAAATGCCACTACACAGATTTATAATTAATAGAGTGTTTCTACAGATTGGACCATTACAAGCTTAAACCAACTACTATATAATATACTATAGCACATATATAATAGACCATCTGCCTCTCGGCCAGGCAGGTCATAAAAGGCTAGCTCGTTAAAATATAGGGTATTATCAACAAGATAGAAGGTGGTAGAGTGCTGCGTAGCAACTATCCCCGGGTAGAGATCCGCCACTTTACCTATACCTGCCGCCAAATGACTATGTCAGTGTTGGTTCCGAGGGTAGGGTAACTGGTAGTCTTACACAATATGCCTAACATTTCGGTCATAGCAGCGACGGATCGATAATATTTATAGTGTCTTCTAGCGGCCCAGTACGTGCTTCGCTACGCATAAACTGAAATGTTAAACAAAAAAGAAAGACTTCATGAATAACATAACACAACAAAACAAAAAAGAAAAACAACTGAAAAAAGTTTCAATTTAACTGAAAAAAATATCCGCCATTTATTGAATTCATTTGTTACAAAAAAAAATGTGATAAATGAAGAAGCACTCGACCGATTTTATGCAAACTTCACATAAAACCATCTACTAAATAGTCCGAACAAAGCCAAAATATTTTTTTGGATAGGTGAGCCCGTTCTTGAATTGTAAAATTACAACGAAAAGTGTCATTGATTTTTATATATTACTAGCTGTCCCGATGAACTTCGTTCCACCCGTTCAGTTTGTATGGGAAAAAGTAAAATGTTGCTTTTCTTAGTTTTCTTGCAAGCTTTTTTCTTTTTCTTATCTTTTAATCCTTTCTTGGACTTGAACAAATAATTCAAAACCAAAATTAGCGAAATCGGTTCAGCCGTTCTCGAGTTTTAGCGAGACTAACGAACAGCAATTGATTTTTATATATATAGACTAGCTGCCCCAGCGAACTTCGTCCCGCCAACATCCGGATAAAAACTGACCTATCTTTTAAGATGGACCAAACTACAGATATATGAGAAATTTTATCGAAATCGGTTCAGTAGTTTTGGAGTTTATTGGCAACATACATCGTGACACAAGATTTTTATATATATAAGAAAAAAAAAATGTACTTATAAACCTTTCTCTTCAGTTATTTTATCTATTAAAAAAGCGCATCAAAATCTGTTGCTTAGTTTTAAAGATGTAAGCATACAAAGGGACATAGAGATCTCTGTCTAGAAAGCGACTTTGTTTTACACTATGTAGTGATATAGATTAGGCTACGGTTGTCTCTTGCTCTCAGCAGACCAGTGTGCTTGCTCCAGACAACTAACATATAAAAAACCTGACGTATATTATCTATGTAATTCGTAACCCCTGACCTTCTAAAATATTAAGACGTAAGCCCATAATTAAAGTACAACATGTATAAACGTAAAATAACTTACAAGCTCGCCTGAAACTTGGCAATTTACATAAATCCAAAACTTCGACTGACAAAGACCTTATTAAAATCTCTGAAAGAACTTTAATTTGAGATGGCAGCTCCATCATTAATCTTAGGATAACCCAAACGGCCCCTAACTTCTCTATTACTAACACAATAAACTTGAAAGTAAATCCATACTAACATCACTACATAGTATAAAACAAAGTTGATTCCTCTGTCCCTATGTTCCTTTGTATGCTAACATCTTTAAAACTACGCAACGGATTTTCATGCGGTTTTTTTAATAAGAGGTTGAAGAGGAAGGTTTATATGTATATTTTATAAGCGTGCGAAGCCGGGGCGGGTCGCTAGTTATAATATATAAACTTTATCAATATAAATCCGCATATGTATTTACTTTTACCACAATTTTATCACGGCTAAAGGGCAGAACTCATATTGATAAAATGGCTTCATTGAGATAAGTAAAGGTCCAACTTCAACTATATGCTACTTTTTATTTCAGTGCATCAACTGTTTTCAGCTTAAGAGCGAAAAAGCTTTAAAAATTGTCACTCATTTATTTAATTTAGTCAAAGTTTATGGATGAACTCTACACAAAAAATAAACACCTGTTTAAATAAACTGTCTGAAATTGATATCCAACCAATAACGTACGACACTTGTTTGATGTGACACCATGTTAATCTTTGCGAATCCAATTTCAGACAGTGTTTAGTTAAACACGTGTTAAACGAGTACGTATTTTTTTAATTAAGGCAGATAATATTTAAAAAAGCTCTAATGATTATCAATTTCTTCAACTTAGCTTTAATCATACAAACAAACACAAGGCTTAAGTTTTATTAAAATCGGTAAAACAGTATTGAAGGTATCGAGCGAAAACGCGGGGAACGACCAGTCTGACGATATCACATAGACGTAACCTATATCTTCTTAATTGAATCTTAAAGATTTCGATCGTTAAATAAAATTTCCAGTCGAGAATTCGTGATAATAGTTATCTTCCGATTCCCATCTCGTTTGTCTCTACATTTGCTTAAACAAATAGTGGTTCTTGGGTCGGTAGGCTGATCCTAATTAAAACTATATTCAGTCGTCGTCGTATATTACACAGCGGCCTGGGGCCTTTGCCCACTGTGTCTGCCCTCCCAGTCGTTTAGGTTTTATAGCTTTAGGCTTATTTCACACGTACCACAACCGCATCATCATGCCACATGGGGCGCAATTTTCTATTTTAAATTAATAGTGGTATTTTACGGGCTGAATTTCGCTGGCATTATCGACCACACGACTTTTACCACATCACAAAAATAACGCCAAACATAGCGAAAAAATAATATTACCTGTTTGAAGTTTATTAGTTTATTCAGTCTAGGCGAGTATCCTCTACGAATTCTCTGCCTAAGTCAGTTTTTCTGGAACAGTGTGATTTAGAAGCCTTCCAACTAAGAGTGGGTATGCTTAGTTTTTTTTTATAACATTGGAAGGCAAACAAGCAGACGGATTTCCTGATGGTAAGAAATTCCCGCCGCCTAGAGACACCAAAGATGGTAATGGTGCGTTGCCAACCAGAGGCCGGGATGTTACGCCTCGAGCAAAAGTAACTTTACCGACTACCTTACTCTTCGAACCGGAACACGTCGTGATGTTATGGCGGCAGGAATAGGTAAGGCGGTGGTACCAATCCGGGCGAGTCGCAGCGAAACTCTACCAGCTAGTCAGATGTCACGGTGTTAGTGACGGGAAGCCTATGCTCACCTTTTACGAACTGCCTGGCAAAGGAAGGCAGATAGTCTATTCTACAAAGGAGCCCGGACCAACACGGTTGAAAGTTTTAAGTATACCTTCACCTTAGATTCTACCTAAGCTTTCCATCAGGCGGGTTTAAACTCATTACACTGACTTATACATCTTGAAAAAAACTTCCGAAAACCAGTGTTGAGTAGCATGTCTGCATAGTTAAAAGAGGATGCGTCATCGCAACCGCTTGTGACAACGCAAACATATTCCTATTTTAGTGGCAGCACAACGCAAGTGGTAACACGACTGACACGGAAAACACAGATAGACCACAGTTTGTCGCTGCAACGTCGTGTGGTTGTGGAACGTGTGAACCAAGCCTTAGAAGAATACTACAGCTCCTTAGAATCAATTTACGCGTATCGGATATTGTATACATAATTCATTTTTCTATTTAAAATAATTGTTTTTTATTATCAAGTGAACGTTTTTTTTACGATTCTGAGAAGTTGTAAACCATCAATATATTTTTATTGCAATTGTTTTTTATCTGGAAGGCACACCAGCAAATGAATACAATGGTAAGAAAAACACGCCACCAGACGTCAAATATAATGCTGCGTTTCCAACAAGAGACTGGAGTTTTGTACTGGAAAGTGTAAATGTGGCTTGTGACATTCGTATCGTACGTTTGTAAACAAGATTTCTAAACCCCAAAAAATGATACATTTAAAAATGTATTACATTTTCAGGGATTTAAGTATCATGATATCTGACATTCGTACATTTTCAGCAAGCCAATTAAAGTCGATAAAAAAGTTGTTACTTGCTTCATCTTTATCATTAACAGCATAGTACTGTATTCAATGGAATGCAACTTAAGAGTTAAAATTTAGTTACCCGTGTTGGTCCGGACTCCTTTGTAGAATAGACCATCTGCCTTCCTGTGCCAGGCAGCTCGTAAAAGGCGAGCATAGGCTTGCCGTCACTAAAACCGTGACATCCTACTAGGTGGTAGAGTTTCGCAGCGACTCACCCGGATTGGTACCACCGCCTTACCTATTCCTACCGCCATAACGTCATGACGTGTTCCGGTTCGGAGGGTAATGTAGCCGGTAAACTTACTTTTGCTCGAGGCCCAACATACCGGCCTCTGGTTGGCAACGCACCATTACCACCTTTGGTGTCTCTAGGTGTTGTGAATTTCTTACCATCAGGAAATCCGTCCGCTTGTTTGCCTTCCAATGTTATAACAAAAAAATATTATGTTTAGTCACCTTTCAGGGATACGAGTGTAGCAGCAAAAAAAATAGATAATGTATATTTTCCAATAAAAATAACGCTGGCCGGGATTGGATATGTGACCAATTGGCTATATGCTTGCCACCTATCACATTTTGGGGCTTAGTGTCTTCGGCTAATCGTGGGTGCACAGTAGAGGCAGAACCTCTACCTACGCTTTCTGAAGATACTTTTTTTTACTAAACTACCCGACCAACTTCGTATCGCTTTGCTATACATCAACAGCTACTATGTTTAAATACAAAAAAATAAAGTTTAATTTTTCCTGCCCATTTCCCAGTTTTTCTCTTTATAAGAACCTTCTTTTGTAAAAACCTAACACAACAAAAAGAAAGAACTAGTAAAATTGGACAATCCGTTTAGGCGTGATACGATGACCACGGGAAACTGGGATTCTGTTTAATTAATATAGAAGAAGATAATTCAGTGCAATACAGACTTGAAACTCAACTTAAACCTTGGAATACCTACTTTAGTCTGTGTTTACTAATAAGACGATAAAGGTGCACTTGGATTTTCGAATACTACAAAATTAACGTACTTACCTAATTAAATTGAATACGTTATTCTTAATATACTTAAACTAGCTGCCCGCCCTCGCTTCGCTTCGGTTATTCGAGATTAAAAATCCTACTAATGCGAAAACATAAACTTACTGTACACTAAAACCTTCCTAAAGAATTGTTCTATCTGTTGTTGACAACCGAATGAAAATCCATTCAGTACTTTTCGAGTAAATTGCGAACAGACAGACAGACGCGGCCGGGGACTTTGTTTTATAATATGTATTGATATTATGAATAACGTAATCAACCTGAATAGGTTATTCATAACAGACTTAAATATTGTGAACAACGTAATCAAATTGAATAGGTTATTCATAACAGACTTAAATATTATGAGCAACGTAGTCAACTTGAATACGTTATTCATAATATACTTAAATATTATGAACAACGTAGTCAAGTTGAATACGTTATTCATAACATACTTAAATATTATGAACAACGTAGTCAACTTGAATACGTTATATTTATCATATACTTAAATATTATTAATAACGTAGTCAATTTGAATACATCATTTACAATATACTTTAATATTATGAATAATGTATTCAAGTTAACTAACCGTAATGGCAAAGAAACTACAGTTTTGCTTTAAAGTCCCACAAACAATCACCTCAATCCCAGCCACTAATAATCCATAGCCGTTTGTCAAAACTAATCTCCGTTAACGTCCCGTTAAAAAACAAACAGACCAACACCACAGCTGTGTTCAAATTAAAGTCAATAGTACAAGTCATCGAACACCATTCAGACGCATAACAAGATAACTAGCAATACTCCATTCACAATAAAGAGCCAATTAAAGAACAAATTACAAATAAAATTAAACAACACAAAATAATTACAAACAATATCGAATTGAATGTCCGATCGGTACGTAATTAGAAACAATTGGAGATCCGAAAATTATAAACGAGATTGAAGATTTGGTAGCCGATTCTTGTAAGGCCGGCCCACCTCGCTCGTACTAAAAATGTGATGTTATCTTTCATATTTTAATGGGTTTCCGCGGCGGCACCTCCGTCGATAATTGTGAATCCCATGGGGATTTATCCAATATGGCCGTGCCCAAGGATCCCTCCGTTTGTGATGAAGCTTAAATCAACACACGAGGTAATTACAATGAAGCTACACTTCATCACAGATGCGGATTGTGATTAACTACCTTGTTCGCTTGCTTTGACGGTACGCACAATCCACGGAATGAGATTCGATATTGAGTTCCACGTGGGGAGACATTTCTTGTTTGTAGTATGTAGATGAAGAGCTAATTATTTTGTAGACGTGATGCGTGACAATTTTTAACCAATTTAAAAGAGGTTGTTTATTTTATACCTCTATTTCACCGGGTCCGGCAACAAAGTGCTTAGTGCGACCTAGTTGTTTCGGCTAGGCTTGTTTTTTTGTTCTTGTTTTAAGTTAAAATTATTATGACAGAATCTATACTTTTCAACGTCGGTACTTGATGGATTATTATCATGTCTTAAATATATAAATTCAGAGTCACATTGTTTATCAGCGATGGATTCTACTTAGTTCAAATAAACTCTAAAACTAAACTTAAAAAAATTTAAACTACTTAACTGATGTTTTTTTTCCTTAACTGATTTTAATCAAATTCGCACACCGTGCGCAGTTTGATCCAACTGGAATTCATTTCAATTTATAGTCGCATTATTTTAATATAACAAAAACACTCACAGCAACGCGTGGCCAGGACTGCTAGTCTTCTAATTCTTTTTTTGTGTCAGTAATTATTGGAAAAAAATCGGTACGTAAAAAAAGATATTCATAGTTAGGACAAGACAACGTTTACTACATATTATGTACCTATGATCAATTTTCACAAAATTACACCTTGTATAAAAATATTTCAAATTAAAAATCCAAGTTCATTAAAGGAAAATAAAATTATTTCAAGACTGAGAAAAGAGTACGCAAAAGACGAGGAGTTTGAAGAAAGATATCCTCATCCTCGTCCTTTTGAATTTGATTAATTAAAAGTTTTGCGTGGAAAAGAGTAATCTTAACGCAAGGGTTGTAGTACTGGGTGAACTTCTTTTGTATTTTATCCTATAAAGGAAAGTTTTTCAGTAAAACAATACTCAATCTACAACAAAATATAAAAGTTTCACAATAACGTACACGCCTCGGGCAAAGACATCACCGAGCACAAGAATAAATCCTCATTTAAAACTTATCCATAAATTTAATGAAACCTTTATTGTATTAGAAAAATGAATTAATGTTTCGGTCTTTGTCATTTAAAAAGATTGAAACATTCGAATTTCTCTTTGTTAAATAATTGTATTATCGATAATTAGAACGAGAAGGGGAGACATTGTAAATTGTTGGGTAGAAAACACATAGCGAAAAAGTCAACGCCCCCTTTTTGTCTTTCATACATGCATTAGAATGACACATTTGGATGATTGTATAACGGATCAATGTATTAGTTGATTGCATAAACTAGTAGTTCCCAAAGTGATCCAGTTAGACCCCCAGAGGTCCACAGGAGAAGGTAGTAAGGTAGAGCATTTAACTTTAAGGTGTGGTGTGCCCTAGCTACGGTCATGCATGGGGCCACCGAAACTATCCAAATTTTGATAGCGGTCTATGAAACAAAATAGTTTGGTAATCTCTCTCATTCAATTGTGGCATTGGATTATCATTTGATTGTTTTTAATTCGGCTATCGATATCTGCTACATTTATTTCTATCTACCAGTGCTTCTATCTATACATCTAACTTTACTTTTAGTATTTGTAGAAGAGTGAATTCTGTACATTGAAGACAAAAAAATTTGTACAGCCGAATAAAAATGGCAGTAAAACACATTTCTAGCATTTTTAGACTTTTGGTCTGTCCGTATTCCGACTGCAATTCACACCGAATGTACTGAACCCATCGTTACGAAATTTGGCAGGTAGATAGTATATATCCCTAAGGTCATAAGATACTGATTATCCTTCTTACTTAAGGGCTATCGTAGACAATCGGCCTTCCTAATTCGTCCGGATTGGTATCACCGCCTTACCTATTATGGTAGCCACAACGTCAATGCTTGTCATTGACGTGTTCCCGGTATGGGCATTGGAGGCAGTAAACTAACTTTTGCTCGAGGCCTAACATCCCGGCTTTAGGTTGGCAACGCACCATTACCATCTTTGATGTTTTTAGGCGGCGTGATTTTCTTAGCTTCAGAAAATTTGTGTGTTGGTTTGCCTTCCAATATCATAAAAAAAAACATGCATTCAGAGATTGTAGACGGCTGTAAACACGCCTTCCAACAAAGGTTACCTAGGAAAAAACTTAGTTTCCATCTTACAATTATTATTAAACTGGCTGTTCCCGCGGACTTCGTTCCGCCCGTTCAGTTTGTATGGGAAAAATTAAAATGTTGTTTTTCCCAGTTTCTTCACAATTGAACAGGATAAAAAGTATCCTATGTCCTTCTCCCAGTTCTAAGCTACCTCCCCACCAATTTTCAACTAAATCCGTTCAGCAGTTCTTGAGTTATAAGTGGTGTAGCTAACACCACTTTCTATTATATATATAGATTTGGATTACAACTACGGTCTCGAATCTAGACGGATACAAGCCAATGTCTATAACCGTCTAAAAGGTCCTAACTTTTCTAGAGATTTCTAGAAATCCTAACTAATCCTAATCATGGTGTAGAAAAACTATAACTTGTTCGTTTCGAACAAAATATCACAGAGGATTTGTATAACAAATTTTATCATTCTACGATCACAAATAACACCCTCGTGACATCGTACACAATGTTCAAACACATAACAGCTATGTAACACATATGCAAACACATTTAGCCCGTAATGTACTTCAGCTTAATGCAGAAACAGTGTCTATACACATTCCCATACATATCATAATGAGCAACGTCAGCCGCTCAGATTCGGTATCGCCGTGGGCTCCTGAAGCTCGCACCTACGCCGCTGCAAGCCTCTCCCAATTAGCCTTAAAATAATGAACATGTTTTATATTTCCACCCAAGTGCGGCGTGCTCATCCCCATCAACCCCCTGAGGTCATACTCCCCATTCAACACAAGCATCTTCAAGTAGGCAATATGATTAAAAGGGACATGCCGCTTGAACTTCGGCATGTAACGTTTTGTGTATAAAATAATCCCCATAATAATCCAGTTGGGAAGTTTTCCGTCGCTCATTAGTGCTACAATCTTGTCCCGCTTTGTGGTTTCCATTGTTGGCTTAGTAATTAATAATAATGATAAAGATTGGACTGATGTTGATATATTATAGTTGTTAAATCAACTTTTTATGTGCCGCTAATTTGGCTCCGTTAATTCAACAACTAAATTATGTCATTAACCTTAGCAACAACACGCTCCAAGGGTTTTTGTTGGGATGAAATATGGCACTTTAAAATAATTGAGATTTATTTACTTCAACAATGGTTTTTACTTCAAAATTACAATTTTTAAAAGTGCATGGTTAATGCATTTATTGTATTTACAATTATTAAATTTCGTCATTTTTGACACCTTAGAATATACATTTTACTATAAACAAACACACGTCCAATCAAAATGTACTATTAAACAAACAAATCTATAAATGTATGTAAAATTGTATAGAAATGTTGCATTCACTTTCAGTAAACAAACGAAATAACAGACCCCTTATCCTTTTGAACATATTATAAAGGGTCAGATATTTCTTTAAACTACCAATAGGGATCGCAAAACTGAACACACAAGTTTTTATTTCTTGATAACTAACATTCTAATATTTAATTTCAGAATAATAACTTGTACTATTGGTAATTTTCACGGAAATACTTTTGTTAAAATATATAAAATTGATATTAAGTTAGAAATCTCTCTCGTTGGAGATAAGCTCGCCCTTTGTAATGTGTTTTATATTTTAAGTGTGAATATTTTATGTCCATATTTTATTTGAATTCTTATAAAAATTGTAAAACTGTTATTGGATAATTATTCGTATAACGAATGCCGTTAAAGGACACTAAAGAAAAACCTAATTCTTACCAAATTTTAATCAGACACACCTAAGTAGCAACTACAGAAATATAGCCAACCCTTACCAACACTGAAAACAGCATATCATAAACGTTATTCTAATTATGACTAAAAAGCAAAAATTTATACGACGTTATACGACGTAACGTGTTAAAGAAAAAACAAAGTAAATAATATCAAAACTGTAAAAACAGAAAACATATAGCAAGCGTAAGATTTATAAGCAATAAAACGCATCAAACAAAATTCCTCACGCGACCGGTGACAGTTTTGGCAAGTGTAAACCAATTACAATTTTTATTGAACATTAGGAATTTCCTTTCAGTTTAGTCTACAAATAAAGCAGCTCTGAAAGATTTAACTAAGCTTGAATAAATAATCAATTAAGCGTGGCCGGAGCCGCTTCTGATCGATTACCACAATAGCGGTCGGATGATATAGTCGACGTGGCGCGACGATAAATATTCCGAGACAAATGTTTGGAGCGTCTCCGGAGAGTTGCGGTGACAGTAAATTTAAAAGCTTCAATTGTACAGAAATAACCGAAACACGGTTAAGATCTTTCTAAAACAAATCGCGTATCGGGCGCTTGACGACACCAGTGATTGACTGCGCAAGTGAACGTCTCTAATATAAACAAATTAATAGGGATCCCGTCTACCAACGGTGGCGGGCATAACTCAACGATATAGGGTATAGGGATGTCCCTATACTGTCGGGGTGTTATAGACCGAAAAAAATATTTGACGAGTGAACTGTAAATCAAAACTGGCTTACATCGTATTCCGCTTTCATAAAAGATACGCTTCCTGTCTGTCTAAATATCAAGAGCATAAATTTATGCTTTTTATTAGTTTTTATGAGTTTCACTCATATTTTATTTGTACACTATTTCGTGGATTGGACGTTTGGAATTATCTTATTGCGTCCAAACAGTTTTTAGAACATTATCAGCGTCATTAAAGTGTTACATGTGTTAATCACGCTCTCCGAGGGGCGTCTTATCAAAACGGGGGCAATTTTAAGAATGAGTGCGTCTATAAATAAAGGAGTCTTTACATTAATTATGGGCTTAATTATGTTTGAATCCCTTTGATTTACAAGCCGCTCGTGGCTGCCACAAACGAATTGTGTTGGCTTAGTGGAGTTCCTCGAGCGGCCGCGTAGCGGTTATAATTATTTTCGTCGTTCAGAATTCAGATAAAGATGAAAGTGAACTGAGACATGTTGACGCCTGTACCATTTGCAAAGATTAGCCGTTTGGACGACCCTTAAACACGTGTCCAGGTGTTATTTCTGTAAGGCCAACGAACATTGTGTCCAATTCATTTTCTATTTCTACAACACTACTTTCTTGTCTTTTAATTTTCTCATTTGATTAATGTTCCTGTCCGAGTAATTTTGTTACAAACTTTTTGTTATTATAGCTTTGTTTGACGAAACTAATATTACTATTTCAATTCAATTTAACTATTTGATACTAAAATCTAAAACCAAAGGAATAATTCATACTAATATTTTACGTGAAAGTCTGTCTATTAAGCTTTCGCGTTTGAATCACTGTACCAATTTTGATAAAATTTGATATGCATATAATAATTTAGGGCCTCACAAAGGCCACATTTTAAAAAATAACTTCCAAAGTTGTATAACGGGAGGAGGAGACGAGGAGGGAGAAGGAGAGATTTTATGAAAATCATAGCTATTCCACGCTGACAAACCGCGAGTAAATAGCTCGTATTAAATAATACTGCACAAATTTAAATAAATGCAGTAAAATAGCACTTGTCTAAAAAAAAGTCTATCACTAAGGATTCTAATAGAATATTAAAATGTTACTTGGCAAAAGGTGGTAAAGTGCTATGCAGCAGCTCATCCCTGTCCCTGTGCTTTCCTTATTTTTGTAGTCATAGCATCAGTGCTCATCCACGTCGTGTTACACATTAGAGGGTTATGTAAAAAAGCGATACTAAAGTAACGTCTACAGTATTTACAGGTAACCATTGTCTCTTACCAACAGTAGAGTCGTCTGCTTGTTTGCTATTATAAAACGCAAAAAAAATATTATTATATTGTATCTTATTATGCAAATTAAGTCTACAAATATGGACTGTGAACATAATTAACCACTAGAGTGTAAACGGTTTGGGAT
>NJDD01000077.1:532175-603640 GCA_002245505.1 Calephelis nemesis | reverse complement strand
ACCTTTTGAATTTTTTTGAAAACTGATAGTTAACAATACTTTGTTGCATTTTTTCCGAAGTAGTGTTAAACTTTGAAAGGGTGCGTCGGGCGTTCTTTCTTTCGAAATGGTAATGCAATGTCAAACTAACACAAACTGGCAACCACTATAACATTTCTCTTCAAAAATTGTGATTTGCGACGTTGTCGTTCGTGGCACCTATGTATAAACACGGTATAGTTGTAACGAAGTTACTGTTGGAGCTAGTACCTTTGCTATGCTCTGGATATCTGGCTTACAATAATTACATAAAGCGGGCTGTAGTTAACTGTGAATATAATAAAATGCTATTAAATTTACCGAGAATTCGCAAGACAATTTATAATTCGAATTTTACAAAGTAATGAAGTGACGTCACTACAGTGTTGCCCTTATATTAATGTAACACTAGTGATGGCGCCCGCGACGCGCTTCAATTTTTGGCACGTTTTTAGTGGCTTGACCAGTTGCTTTTTATCCTAATTTTGCAAAGTAATGAAGTGACGTCACTACAGTGTTGTGCCTATATAAATTTAAATAAATAGCACTAGTGAAGGCGCCCGCGACGCGCTTCAATTATTGGCAAGTCTTTAGTAGTAGCTTGACCAGTAGTAGCAGACAGAGTTTATTTGTTAGAAAATATACATTAGCTATTCCTAGTATAACCGTAGTTAAAATACTAGTTTATTTTTATTTATTGCCGAATTGTCAGGTTGTTGAACCGTAAAAACGAATCCGCACAAAACAAAAGAACATAAAAAATACAACACTGACATTAAGATTGATATCGAATAATAAAAAAAGCAGCAACAATAACAAACGGCATCAACATGGGAACCATTAAACAAATACAAATTCCGATTAGAAATGAATGGTGAGAGAAACAATGCGGACCAATAAAATAACTTTCGATCCAGTACTGCCAACACCTCAACTCCGGCGCCAGAGCGGTATTACCAACACAACGAGGACCTGTCTCAGATTCAATTCCACCATCACACGCCCATAAGCTCAATATAAAAACAAAACTATGGGCATATATGATTAGATTGATACACGAGTAAGGTAGAGCCACTAAACAAACAACCATTATAATAATGCAGCGTCATCATGTTGGAAATCACTTATTGTGGGAGTGACTTGCACTTTGGCTAGGATACCACGCGCCTCGGCCATGTTTCTTCTGTTTAAACGGATTACTAATATGATTTGATTATTTTCGTGTAGTATATTTTTATGATGATTTGTAAAACATGATTATTTGACTGCCTTGTTAGTATTGTGGTTAATCATTGCGAAGCCAGTAGGTTATTCCCTTTCATCAAAGGTCCAAACGAATTATGTTCATAAACAGATGCTTGGATTTTAATGAATGAAATTTTATATATGAAATTCACATTGAAGCGATTATTTAAAAATCTATTACTTAGATTTTTGCTGCAATCTAAATTTTAACCAAAAGCTAAATGGGAAAAAAGCTTACAAGTATGTAAATCTAAATAAAATTATTTAGTTTGCAATTTTCCGCCAAAAATGTATACGTATTATGGCGTAACAAAATAGGCAAAATAGTGCGCTAAGAATGAATTGGACTTACCGGAAGCTAAAGCTCCCAAATATATCCAGCTCTACACAACACACACCGCTAAACTGTTTTATTACCACCAACAATACACACATTACGAAAAACTCAACGTACGTTTCGTTTCGTAACCGAAACATCATCAAGAGAATTAGACTGCACTCCACGAAGGTCGAGCAGATACTATAGTATATAATATACTTTAGTACTATAGTTTTAGGTTCCGGTAAGTCCAATTCATTCTTAGCGCACTATTTTGCTTGTTTTATTACGCCATATTACGTACACATATACGTATACGTAATATATACGTAAATAATTTTGTTTAGATTTAAGTATGGATTTGCGCAAAGTAACACCTTCTTCTATCAATTATATTAGTATGTTATTGCTCAGATGTAGATATACTACATATTGTGTAGCCTATTTACGATTACCTGCTCATTGGAAGTACTTTTTATGTAATAGGTAACATTCAAAAATTTAGTTACAAATATCGAAATCACTATCTACATTCATAAAAATATAGCCCATAAGACTTCACACAAAGCGCCTTACGTCGTAAGCAGAGGGTATGGAGTGCCAAACCAAACCTCATGGTCCTGACAAACCTGTCTGTCTTCCATCACATTCATTACCCTTTTCGCATAAACACGGAGACTCTTGACTCTACCCTTGGCGATCTATATTCGAGCGATCTGATCGTGGAATGTCAACCTTGGTCTCCCCGGGTACCTACATCCATCCACATTCGCATTGAATATCTGCTTTGTCAATCTTTCACCTGTCATTCTTACCACTTGCGGTAATTATCTTCTCTCATTCTTACCAGCGGAGCATGTCCTTTCTTATTTCAAATTATTATATATGTGTTTCTATGTGACTAGCACGCGTAATATAAGCTGCTTACTTGTTTCCTTTGAGGTTAGATTTTTTAGGGATATCTATTTATTGCTAGCCGACTTGACAAACTACTAACAGTTGGTATGAATTAAGGCATTGTTTTCTTCCTTTATTTTTCCTGGTTTCTGTTATATAACAACCTTCTCCTGACAATAACAAACACAACGAAAAAATAATTAACGATGTTGGTTCATCCATTAAGGCGTTATGCGACGACCACGCGAAATGAGGATTAATTTTTATATATACAGATTTATTAGTTGAAATATGAAAATCAAAATTCATACCTCATACATCACCTAATAACGGTCTAGTAAACTCAATAACATACATTCTGAAAAAAAAACCCTTATTTTGGCAAAACAAGGAAACGGATATTCTGAATAATACACGTCGCCTATGCGCATCAAAATGCAAAATGATTTGATTCCAGTCTAATGCTAAGATGTTAACCCCCCCCTACCGTTGTGTTTGTTAGTTTTTATGTCTATAAACTGGAACACGACAATAGCGGAAGGAAAATGTAAGCCGATAATAAAAAACTGAGCCAGGTGTGACAGACTAGTGTTTATTTAAGAATTTTAATACTACAAAACTAGCTGACCCGGCAGACGTTGTTGTGCTATAAAAAAATTGGGTTGAGTCACCATGAAAAATAGATGTTGACCGATTCTCAGACCTACTCAATACGCTCAGAAAATTTCATTTCAGAGGAGTTCAATCATGCACACCGTGACACGAGAATTTTATATTTTAGAAGACTAGCTGACCCGGCAGACGTTGAATTGCTATTTTTTTTGCTGTGATTAGCTCTAATCATCTAGGGTTTTAAAAAATAGATGTTAGCCAATTCTTCTTTTCTTTCTTTCTTTCTTTCTTCAATTAGCCAATAAAAAATTCTCAGACCTACTAAACATGCTCACAAAATTTCATGACAATCGGTCAAACGGTTTCAGAGTTCAATCACGAACAACGTGACATAAGAATTTAACATAATATAAGACTTGCTGACACCGGCAGACGTTGTTTTGCTATATTTTTAATGAAAATTTAGTAAAAAAAAATTGGGGTATGGCACCCATATCACTAAGGGGTATGAAAAGTAGATAGCCGATTCTCAGACCTACTAATTATGCATTTAAAATTTCATGACAAACGGTCAAGCCGTTTCGGAGGAGTTAAATCACAACGTGACACGAGAATTTTATACATAAGATTATCTACCACATAACATCCAGTTATAAATAATCTAACGAATAAACCAAAGCACCAATGATCATCCTCCGTCAAACTTAATCACTCTTGATATCTTAAGAGCAACTTATCAAACATGGTGTCAAAAAGATCATATTAATGAGTAACCCGATAAATTCGAATATGACGAGTTAATAGTCACTCCGTTTACTGTCAATAGATATAAAACCCATGATGGATGAGCCGTCTCAGCTTTAGAAGGCCGAATGGTTTGTGTTTAACATGGATAAACATCGGCGTGCGCCTTCCAGCTTGGACTCAAATGAAGCGCGTCGTCACTTCTCATATTGCAAGTGGCTGGCGCCTGCTTATGCATTTGAGAAGTTAGCGCCATAGTTTAAGTATAGAACGGTATGGAAACTAAGCCCAGATCTATATTATAATGATCTAAGTTATTATAATTAAAAGAACACCGTGGTCATGTCGTCACGCTTGAATGATTTACATTAATATAATAAAAATGACGACCATTTCACGTGGTCGGATGGACCAATTTTGGTAATTATTTTTTGTTGTATTGTTCATTGTTAGGAGAAGGACTACGTAAAAGAGAAGAAAAAAACCGGGAATATTTTAGGGTAAGTTTGAATAGCTACACTTCAAATTTGTCCATTGTCAAGCTATACGAAGTTCCCTGATAGGCTAGTTTTAAACAAAACTTATTTTGACTCCATTATAACAAAAGGGTGGTCATGATATTTTCGTAAGTTAAAACTTCTTTAGCGGCGTTGTAGACATTTTGTGGTGAGTAGAAAATGTTAAACTCCGTGAAAATCTGTAAGACGAAGAGAGTAAGACCACTGTATGTTGTCGCCGTATTTCATACTGAGATTTACGTTTTGCCGACCCGTATATGCTCGACCTCTCGAAATTTGTAGTGTGACCTTACGTACACATAGCAAAAAATTGTCTTCACTTTTTCGTTTGCATTCGCATGTGATACTTTTTTTTCTGAGCACCTACCATTATTTTTTAAATAGTTTTCATACTGTTTCATATTTGAACTGCGCCACCGCCAGAACAACAAAAACACAATACCCAAAAGTTCGCTGAGGTCATGCATCACTTCGCAGAGTAACAAGCGAGCGGAACAAAAGGGCCCAAATTTTAGGAAGTGGCTTTTGTTTTTTAGCAAACGTTTAAATGTTCTATTCCTTGAAAGTTTCCTGAATCATTGTTTTCACCAGACTTTGCAGTTATAGTGTTGTATTTTTTTGTTTCGGGTTTTTGTAGTGGCAAGAAAATACCCATCGCCTGTAGATACAAATTCTGTATGTATAGCATCTAGAGTCTAAACTCTAAATTTTACAGGTACTTTAAATTAAATATGTACCTAATTTCTCTGCTGGTAGCCTAGAATATTTTTATTGTCTAGCTTTTGTTTCTTTCATTTGGTTTAGTTGCAAGGCAGTTTATTTCTATTTTATGTTTTTTGTGCCTTAATAATTCTATTTTTATTTTATAGTCAAATGTTATAACTACAAACAGTAAAGGAAAATTAATTTAGATTAACTAAAGTTGTTTATCGGATATTTATTGATATTCTAGCGGTCGCCCATTGGTCGAAATTGAATCGAACCATAATAAAATTTAATATCTTGTTGATAAGAACGCCTTCTTCATTTTTCAAGACTTTATTTCCAAACTTTTTAGTGCGCCATCTGTGATCTTTTATCGTTATCATCAATATAATTTTTTGTGTGTGTCAAGTGCATGGTAGTGTGGGTAATGTTTAATATATTGATTTAATATACTTTATAAGCAATATTATAGATAAATATTAGCGTTCTGCACTTCTCCTACACATATACTATAAGTGTGCCAAATTTTATGCTCCTCCGTTCGCGCAATTTTCGTAAAAAGGGGTCCATAGTTTTGGCATCACCTATTAATACATAGATTTATTCTAGAAATGACCAGAAAGTATTAATTAATTACCAATATATATATAAACCATTAATCACAACAACTATCCATCAGCTTTAGAGAAACCAGCAAAAACATAATTTACTGTCGGATTTTAACAGTCGTGTATCAGTTTAATTGGTAAAACAGTATAAGTAATTGGCTTGCATTTAGAGCATACTATAAAATCCCACTAAAATCGTTCGTGTTTCATCGATTTAGAGTTTAATACTATTTAATACGATCTCATAGTTCGTCTTTACGATTCAATACAACCTTATATTTCCTCCTTAACTTCAATTAATCGTATGGCAAAAGCAAAGGGATATGGCCTTAATTGGTCCATAAACTGGCACGTAAATTTCCTAGTGAATAAATCATTAAGGAAAATCACTGCCTTAATTAGATTTAAAGATGTCAACGAAGCCGATGCCCCGAGGTGGAATAAATCAGTGTTTAAATTGCTTTCCACATAGACACACCCACCGTCGACTTGGCGTTAATAGCGCGTGGAGCCGAAATCTTAGACGTGTGTTTGGTAATATTTTTTACTCTGAAACCGAATCCATGGCGTCTAAGCGAACCCATGTGTGTAAAAACGGGATTTATTCAACCACAATCCCAAAGGTCGCGCCAAATTGGACGCTTGAGCGTTTTGTTCCTTACAAATGATCTCTCTTAAGTTTAATAGTTTACTTTGACGATTAACGCCTGGTTTCTATATTAAAAAAACGAGTCGTTTTGCTCACGAATGCTTGCTTTTTGTAAGAAAGAAAAAAAGAATATTGTTTATTAGCGGAATATGTATGTGAATGTGATATTACAAAAATATTTATGTGTGTCAACATATTCTACCACATTTTGGTGTACAAATGTTTTAATATTGTTAAAAAAATATTTAATTACATACACTTTAACTTTTAAGCCAATTATTTATATTTATAACTAGTTTAATTATTTGAAAAATTTAATTTATTTATTCGCCGAAAATGTGTGTTAAAAGCTGTAACAAATACATTTGTTACTACTAACATATTCCACCACATTAAATTATCACCACATCATTAAAGATTTAAAATGATACTAATTTATTATTAAGATTTGTAATACATTATGTTTCAAATATTTGAACAAAATTTTAAAATATAATTAGGTTTAACCCTAACTACCATAAGTTACCACCGTTTCCAAGCCTAGCCAGTCAGGAAAAGAAACAGCGAAACAAACTTCTCGGCAACCAAGAATATAATATTATTTGCTATGAAATTAGTTTTAGGAAAATAATTATCTATTGTACTTTTCTGCAAAAAATCGTTTACACTATAGTAAGCTTTATCTAACAACAAGTCAAATAGCTTCTTTCGAAACCTTTTTAAAGGCAGTGATTTAAGACTATCAGGAATTTTGTTATATATACGAACTGACATACAGTACACGTTCTTTTTATAAATATTAAGTTTTTGACTAGGCACATGCAACTTTTCACTATTTCTAAAATGTGAACTTCCTAAAATTTCAGCATTTGTTTTAAACAAATGACGATGTTTTTTTACGAATACACACACAGCCAAAATATATAAGCAAGGTAACGATAAAATTTTTAAGGATTTAAAAAGTGGTTTACAAGAATGCAATTGATTAACACTACATATGGCTCGTATACACTTTTTTTAACTCTAAAGATTCTTATCAAATCCACCAAACTGCCCCAAATGGGGATGCCATATTGTAGAACTGAGGAAACATATCCATGATAGGCCAAAAGAGACGCGTTTAAGCCTGCCACTTCTCTTATTCTTCTCAAAACATTTATACCAGGGCACCCACAACTAGCCGAAGACTCAAAGTAATTGGTGATCTATGATCATGCTATGGTTTCGCTAAATCAACTAATTTTATGCATACCTAACTTGACAAATGACAGACGCCAAACACTAAATAAAAGTCACTTGTGGGATCATAGTAAACCACATCAGTATAGTGAATTACAAAGCGAAGAAATCACAATCAGTTCATATTTCATTACAAACGACGAATTTATTGAAAAACATACATAAAAATACAAATTCGATTAAACATTATCTAGTATAAATTATCTTTATTGTAAATATAACAATCTTGTGGTCTGCCAAAATAAGCTTTTATCCTAGACTTGACAAATTCTCAGCCCTAGTTTCATTATATAGATATTTAATTCTAATATTAATTTTAATAATAATCGGAAAACTGAAACAAAGTTTTTTCAAAAGGTATCGTTGTTGGAAGGCGTATTTACAATCGTTTAGAAGATCTTAAATAATATATGACATTTTTAATCTTTTAGAAGTAAAAAATATTACAAATATTTAAAGTAAGTCGAATATGTGTTGCATAAAACTGAGGATTTCCCCTGTGTTTATCCGAGTCTCCTGTTTAGAATAGACTATCTGCTTATCTGCCTAGCAACTAGTTAGATGTTCGTCAGGTTGCTTGCATAGGATAAACGAGTCGTTACCGACACTACTACTGGTAGCAGAATGCTGTGCACCGACTTGTCCGGGTTGGGATTCATCGCCTATTCCTGCCATAACGACAGTAGCATATTCCAGTCCAAAAGCTAGGGTAGCCGGCCTATTTGCACAATAAACCTTAAATCTCGGCCACAGGATTGTGATGCACGTATAAAATGTACCATTTTTTACCATCAAGAGAAGCGAGGGCTTTATCGCTATTTCATTATATAAAAATACTTTCTGTCTACCTCAAAAGAAAACCAGCATAAAGAAATTCTCATATATCATACGCAGTAACAGCAAAGAATAATATCACATTTGTACACTAATATAAATACATCATCATTCCAGAAGAGTTTATTGTTCTCAACAAACAGTTAAAAGTAACTATCCCATTGACTGTATGCATATAATTTAACAATATATCATCTTCATATAAAACTCTTTCAATTAATGTTTTAGGGCCGACGCACAACCCGGCGCAGGCTGTTGTAATGTGACTGTGTTGTGTTTAACGCAAAAAGTATAATTTCAATATAACAAAACTGCAATAAATAAAAATAAAATTCGTTTATTATATAATACTATATTATTATATAATAAACCAGTTCGAAATAATTTTAATGTCGTGCAGGAACCTAAAAAAATATGAGTGAATTTAAGTCAAAAACCACTTGTCGGATATTAATCAAATTTATATGAAAGCAATTCGGAATCAGAATCTGCCTTTCAAAATAAGAACCATCCAAATCAATCCATTATTGGACAAGTAACATGTGTAACAAACATACCAACGAATTGAGTATCCCTTCCTATTTGGAGTCGGGAAAAAAAAATACATAGTCATATTAAGGAATCTATTTGCAAAGTAACATTTATTATGAACTAGTAGTTTAGTAAATACTGACGTACAAGGCCTTGCGAAAAGATTTTTTAAGAAAACATATATTTAAATTTATCTATATTCAAATAAACATGTAATAAACTAGCTGCCTGTTCCGGCTTCGCTCGGACGGTATTTTTTTTATCATATAATTGAGATGTAACCTATCCTATATCTCAAGTTAGATCAAAATGCACACGGTGTGCAAATTTCATTGAAATCGGTTAAGTAGTTTAGGAGTTCATCGCGGACAAACATCGTGACAGGAGATTTATAAAAACATAATAAATGTACCAAAAACAAACAATTTTTAGTGGGCATTTATGGGTTAAATTTAAAAATGAGCATTGTCAAAGTATATTAATTTATTGTTAGGGGGCAGCTTAGAGTTAAAAATATTTAATTAAAAAAAATAAAGTAAAATTCACAAAGTAAGTATATTCACGCAAGTATTCCCGAAGAAGTCAACAGAGGTACAACCAGAACATCCTCAAAAAGACTAAGGAAAGTGCAAGCGGCCTTATTAAGGAAATTATTATTTATTAAGGCCTATTATTATTTATTAAGGAATAAGCCTACATAAAAATTAATCTTACATGTTACGCGTCACCGCATTATGATGTTCTGTAAGAGCCCTTATGTCGAATGATTCGATTATAATTACTACAATCGCAAGGCCTACCTGGTTGGTATCGCCCTGTCGTAAATCACTAATAATAAAGCTGAACTTTCGTCTTCTTTATTGACTAAAACCCTTATCAACGCAATTACACGGTTGTTAAGGAACGATATATTTTTGATTCTGCTTTGAATGATCAGAATAAAATAAACAATTTCCTTTATACAATTCGGCGTCTACCATAGAGTGTTATTTTATAGAGCGTGCATTCTTCTTGGTGAACTTTATTCGATATTTCCAAAACACTCAATTTGGCTCACAATGTGCCAACCAACTATATGATATGACTTTTATGTCTTCATGTTTATAAGCAACCAAAATCAAAAATGGTATATTTCTAAAACTATTGATATTTGACACTAGAAACTTTAGACTGCTAACGGGAAGCGCACGAAGAAAGGTACTGCCAATGGGATATGTTACTAAATAAGTAGAATTTGGTCTGACACAGATCTCTTAACAATAGAACTATTTTGAGTCTTAAATCTCAAATGACAAATATGAATCATACGCTCATTGACAGTCTGAATTTTGCATCAACCCAAGTTTTTATACAAATGCGATGCAGTATGTCTTTTCATTAATTTTGTAATGTGGCATAATTTTATGGATAAGCAAACAAAGCAACAGACATTAATTCAACATCAATATAGAAAACAAGTCATTTTTCTGATGTGTTCTAATGGAGATAACCGCAGACTACAGACACCATAATGTTGTAGGTGCGTCGCTTGACTGTTGACGGGGCCATTAGGCATTGTTAGGCCAATTTTGCAAGCCTACTAGTTACTCCACAGACCGGAACATGACATTGTCATAGTGGTGGCAGGAATAAGTAAGGCGGTGGATCCTTACCCGGACTAGTAGCTTTTGCTCTACCACCAGCATCTATATATCTATGTGCAATTTTATCAGAACAACTCTGAAGTTAATATGCTCTAAGCCAGTTGTAACTATAAATATGGAACCTTGTTTAGTCATTACCAATGACTCACTAATAAAAAAAGATAGCTATCTGAATTCACATTGTCTTATTTGTAATACGAGAATGGTATTTTGTTACTCAAAGATTTTGGGATGGACGTAGAAAAAATTAGCAACCGATTCTTATCTGAAATAGATAAACAGAAATACCTTGTGGACTATTATGTTCCAATGTTATTGATAGCGGTGAGGAGCATTTGGGCATCGTGTAGAGTTTAAAAAAACAAAAGTTTTACAAAATTTGTACTTTTTTATTTATTTTTTATTTTAAAAAACTAAAGTTTTACAAAATTTATCCTTTTTTATTTATTTTTTACAATATCAGACCAACAAGCAAACGGACTTTTTTTATGATATTGGAAGGCAAACAAGCAGACGGATTTCCTAATGATAAGAAATTCACGCCGCCTAGAGACACCAAAGGTGGTAATGGTGCGTTGTCAAACTGAAGCCGGGATGTTAGGCCTCCAGCAAAAGTAAGTTCACCGGCTACCCAACCCTCCAAACCGCAATACGTCAACAGCAAGCACAGACGTTATAGCGGCAGGAATAGATAAGGCGATGGTACCATTCCGGGCGAGTTGATGCGAAACTCTACCATCTAGTCAGAGGTCACGGTGTAAGTGACGTAAGCCTATGCTCGCCTATCAAGAGCTGCCTGGCAGGAAGGCAGATAGTCTATTCTGCAAATGAGCTCGGACCAACACGGGGACTGTTTATATTCAAAAATGCAGTTTAATTATACTCAGATTGGCAACGCACCATTGTGGTAATGTTGTCTTTGGTGTCTTTAGGCGACGTGAATTCCTTACCATCAGGAAATCCGCCTGCTTATTTGCATTCCAATATCATAAAAGAAAAAAAAAAGTGAAAGAATTGAATTAAAAGAATACAAAGCAGCTACCGATGTGACTAAAAGAAATTTCAGGAATGTCCACGACCTGGAAGCCGAGAACATCATTGGCGGTCCGCGCCTAATTAATAAATAAGCGATATATTTAGGTAGGAAACGACGATGACACATTTAAGTGGTCCAGTCTTAAAAGATACAAACGGATCAAACAATAAAAAGAATATACGGACCCACACACAGTGATGTTTCCACAAATCGATAATTCCTTCATCGGTTGGGGCAAATACGAAAATAAGCATCAAAGTGTTTTTTACTGGACTACAAATGTCAAGCAGCACAGCGCAGTGGCAAACACGTGTTACATATTGTCTGACAATATTTACTGTTGGTTTATTAGCTACCAGGCGAGCAGGAGAAATGAAAGCGAGCGTCGTTGGAAATTTCAAAGCAGATGTTACGAGCAATAGACGCAGTGACGGACTAATTGGAGACAAATTTGAAATAATACGGACGGATCATTAATTAAATCATACGGAAAAATGGGATCAAAATATTAAAGTCTCGATGTTACTAATTGATTTTATTGACGCGTTTGAAGTTGGATCAAAACGGTAAAGTCATAGATTTTATTAGATGCTAGCTGCCTGTTCCGGTTTCGCTAGGATGGTATTTTTTGATCATAAATTGAGATGTAAGCTTTCCTTTCTTTCAAGTTGGATCAAACTGCACACGGTGACAAAATTAAATTGAAATCGGTTAAGTAGTTTAGGAGTCCATCGCGGACAAACAACGTGACCCGTAACTTACATATATTAAGACTAGCTGCTTACTGGCGGCTTCGTCAGCTTAGAATAGATTTTCACATAAGCTTTCATCCCTCATTATAGTTATTTAAGTTGTTTTTTAAATAGGTAGCATTCATATCAACCATTAAAGTCGTATTTAGCCGTAGCAGCCAAACAAAACGTTTTTCTCATTCGTAATGTAAAGATTACATTTTCTCAATTTTCTGCATTTCTTAGTGTCTTCTTTTTTGTTTGTTTACTTAGTTGTGTTTTCTTAGTGCCTCTTTTCTTTTCAATAAATAAATATCTCTGGACATGTTACACAAATTGAATCTAACACCAGAGTAAGCAAATTATATGCTTGTGTTATGGGTGTTAGCCAACGATTCTAATACATAGAAATACTTAAATAGATAAGAATAAGTTTAATAAACACCCAGACCCGGAAATGTAGACATCTAAATGTTCATCACACAAATGCCTGTTCCCGTCGGGAATCAAACCCGAGCCTCGCGGTCGGTCGATGTAGTTAGGCGTGTACGCTAGCCACTCAACCACCCACCAAACTTTCAAATATACAATTGAAAGCTTGGTAGGTACAATAAATCTTAGGTCGTCTGAGGTAAAGGAGCAATAGTACGATTTTGTTACGTTTTTTATGTCATAAGATAGTAATACATATACTCATACACACCATAGATGTAACCCTCATTTTATGTCCTGGATACATGGAAAAACCACCATCAGCTCTACCCTCCACAGAACATAATGAAGACGAGTGTCGTTGGATATTTCAAAGCAGATGTTACGATCAATAGACGCAGTGACTAATTGGAGACAAATTTGAAATAATATGGACGGATCATTAATTAAATCATACGGAAAATTGGATCCAAATATTAAAAAAATCTCAATGGTACTAATTGATTTTATTGGCGCGTTTGAAGTTGGATTGGATTGAAATGGTAAATTCATACATTTTAATCTATACTAGCTTCCGCCCGCAACTCCGTCCGCGCGGATGGCGGTCTTCGCGTGATAAAACTGAAAAATTAAGATTTATTTTTCTATGTATGTTTCCAGAATAAAATGTATCCTATTTTATGCCCAGAATAATAAGGTATAATTATACTAAGTTTCGTCGAAATCGCACCGTTACTTTTCACGTGATGCCTGAACATACAGACAGACAAAAAAAATTTAATTACATATTTGGGTTTGGTATCGATCTAGTAACTGACATTTATTTTTTTTATTATTTTCAATGTACAGAATTGACCCGTCTACAGATTTATTATATTATGTATAGACTAAGTAGCTGTTTATCCTCAAACTCCGAGCGACTCTATTTCTGAGTGCTTATAAAATTAATTGTGTATCTTTTTAAGTTTTTCTACAAACCTTCGTTTGGTATAGTAATCGGGTGTTGGCGTTCACAACACGAAGTCGTGGGTTCAATTCCCGGGCCTTAAAATATATTTTTTTATTTGTCTAAGTATTTTATTTGTTTACTCTTAATACTCATAAAATTGATTGTGTATTTTTGTAAATTTTTCTACATACCTCCTTTCCGTATTGTAATCGAATGTTGGCTTTCGCTACACGAAGTCGTGGGTTCAATTCCCGGGCCTTAAAATATGTTTTTTTATTTGTCTAAGTATTTTATTTGTTTACTCTTAATACTTATAAAATTGATTGTGTATTTTTGTAACTTTTTCTACATACATCCTTTCGGTATTGTAATCGAATGTTGGCGTTCGCTACACGAAGGCGTGGGTTCAATTCCCGGGTCTTAAAATATGCTTTTTTTTTAATTGTCTAAGAGTTACTCTTAATACTTATAAAATTGATTGCGTATCTTTTTAACTTTTTTACATACCTCCTTACGGTATTGTAATCGGGTGATGGCGTTCGCTACACGAAGTCATAAGTTCATTTCCCGGGCTCGTAGTCTTAAATTCTATTTTTTTTTATCTAAAAACAACCGTGCCAGGATTGGATATGCTGGCAACATTTTACTAACTGTCATATTTTAAGATTAAACACCACCGACTTATCGAAGGTGGGTTACCCTGGTTGTATATCTGCGATATGAAGCATGAAGATATTTCCTTGCCTTGTTTGTATGAATTACTAGCACTTTGCCGCGACTGCATTAGCTACTCTAAATAATGATTTTGATAAAAAAAATCCTTTCCTATTAAAGTCTTTTGAAAATAATAGCATCTTTGAGATCACATTAGGTGTCAAATTTAATCAAAATCGGTTCAGCGGTTTAGCCTTGAAAGAGAAGATAAACAGACGCATTTATAACATAAGTACTTATGGATTATTTTAGGCCCATAACACGCGTTTATAATCCATAACTAAGTATACTCTAGATGTTAATCGATTTGTACATTTTTTCCATGGAATTAACTTTTTTTTACTATAATTAACTGGTCTTCACCTATTCACGAGGATACCTATAAACATCAAATCCAATTGCATCAGCCTTGATTTACAACGAATCAATAAAAACGAAGGCCATCATTACATTTTACTGCTTACACAATAAAAATAATGCGTACAACATATTCCCGACTCATTCCATCAAGGATACCTAAAAAAACGACAGTGCTCACCATTGTTGCATTCCTAGGTGGTCTGGTGACGTAATATATTCTAAATGCAATACGTCAATAATACAACACGAGACTATTAACACGACGGTGCTCGCCATTGTCGTTGTGTCGTCATTGTCTCCACAATCAAAAGCGTTGTATAGGTTTATTCGAATATAACCACCTGGTTGTGTTATGCTTAATAACATATTTCCAAACACATTAATAAATTAAAAGTGTGTGTGTTACGAAATGTATCTTGCAGCAGACATGTCTCCTACAGCAGATTTAGTTATGTTAATTCTTCTTAAATTAGTATCATCGCAGACATTAGAAGTGTGATCCAAATAGTCAGTATTTTGATAGATAGCGACTCCTCCTGCACGGAGACTACGAAGTATCGCACAGGAGGAGATCCCGAGAACGAGATACGCTGTGTAATGTATTCCATCTTTTACACGTTCCATCCTACAGATATATATGTTTGTCTCTTTCTACGTAACGCCTCAACTTTTCGTGTTACACTTGATTTTACTCCTCATAAAATTTCCGTACCGGGCCTTATAACTCAAATCGTTTCTTAACGAGTAAACTCCAAAAACTATTTTACCTTTAGCACTTGCCCTGTGCTTGGGATAAATTTCTTTAAACATTAAAGAAAGAAAAAATCACTTTTGACAGTATTTAGTATCGATCGTAAAAGTATCGTAGACTAACACCCACAACACATGCATATAATTTGCTTTCTTTGGTGTTAGATTCAATTTGTGTAACTTGTGTAGGAATATTTATTTACACTCTTTCGTCTCAAGCCGACGAATGTTCTAACCATTTCTGCTACTGAGAATTTAACTCACGTGGTGAAATTTTAAAGTCCTGACACTTTTGTTTTTTTTTTTTTTTTATGCCAAGCAATCCATTGCTAAAATCAAAACACCTCTTTGGTTTATTATTATATATGATACTTATACATTGTTATAGAGAAGTAGTAACTCCCTGACAAACCAACTATATAAATAAGGTTCACAAGGTTTTCAAATAAGTACACAAGGCTTTTGAATGTGGAGAGAAATGAAATGCATTTTTAAAATGTCAATAATAAATAAACAATTAAAAAAAGCCTAAACACAGAGACAAAAAAAAACATTGACATTTAAAAATTCAAGTAACAAATTCAAATACCTTGAGAGAAACCAAAGTCATGGCCATTATAGATGTGAATTTCATCTGTAACGATTAGTAGGTACTCTGAACTTTGTATCTATAGGACATAACTACCGTACCGCATTAAAAAAACAAAATATTTTTGAAGTTATACTTCTTTTGGCGCGTTAGGAAAAAATGATGAGGGTAAATTTTTACGATGCGCGCGCACACCGTCACGAAAAACCGACATGATGAAGTTAGCTATAGATAACATTTTAATTTTTCAAAAAAAGGTACCAACAAAGTAAAAGTAAGGACATCTACGTATGTTTGCGTGAGAACTGACAACTGTATTCACAATATTTCTTTATTTCTATGGTTAGTGTCATTTCGTCTACAAATGTAAAATAAGGCAAAAGATAAAATTTTTAAAAAGATTTTTATCTTATTACGCCGAAGAAGTATAACTTCTAACGCGTGTACATAAGTACACACACAATTTTTTTTTTAATATGTATGAAACTTATACATTGTTATAAAGAAGTGGTGATTTTCGATTAAACCTAAACCTATACAAGGATGTTGGTTGTGGAGACAAAGTATCACATTGCATTTTTAAAATGTCAATAAATTAACAATTCATTTGCCTAAAAACAAAGACAAACAAAAAAGCACATAATTGACATTTAAAAATCAATGCATCAAAAAGTAACAGATACAATGTTATCTACAAATCAGTGCAGAATAAGTAACCGCCGGGTTCATATGAGATCTATATATCAAGTGCGTGATTCGAAACGGCATAAACAATAGATGAAAAAAGGGGCCCTGAGAGATGGCTCGTAAAATAAAAGGGACGTCCGGAGATATGTCAAGATAGCATGCTGCGGGGGGCGAAGCCCCGGCGCCGTTGCCTACCACAAACCCAATTAGGCGCACACCTTTTGGACATGTGCTCGCTCGGCGCTTAAAAACTTAGGGATGATTTTGACTACATCCGTAACCGTTTATCACTTTTTTTTCTAATCTATGTCGCTGATCTTCGCCGTTTTTTATGTCTAAACGTCGTAAATTAAACGTTCACGATTTCAAATATGTAGTAATTGTTTTGGGGATTCGGAAATTACGTACCGGTTGTTGTATACGGTTGTTGTATTTCCGTTTTTTCTCTGACATTTTGCGTCCGATATGTACTTAACCAGATAGAGATCGTCTAAGCTGAAATGTCGCAATCAACTACTTAATTAAATTACATTGATGTGTGAGTGCGAATATTAATACATACAAACATATCTTCAAGCCAAGTCCTTTATAGGATTGGCAGAGAGTATCGAGTTGTTGGTTTACTCAATCTAGAATGTCTAATTAACGTGTTCATTATGTATGTATATTGATTAAATTTATGTGATTATTTTAGATTTAATTTACAATTATATACAATACAAAAAACAATGCAATTTACTTACTTAAAAGTAAGCTGAGGTATAAACACCCACGGCACACAAAACCAAGGCATCGACTGTTAGCCGAAGATACTAACTTTGAAATTTGTATCTCCCAAGTGTTTTTCTGTCATCAATTCCCCAGGAAAACTTTATTAGATTCGCCTTTTTACAAATGTATCAGTACAGTAAAAAAACATAAATAAATAAATGTTAATATTTGAAACAGCACTGTCACTACTTATCTATTTCATCTGTAACAGAGTTTAATACTTCTACTTTTAAATTTAAGCAATTAATATAGCTAGTACATTGGGTACTTACATCTAAAACCTAAAAGGGAATAAAAAATCTTAGCAAATTATGTACTACGCGTAGTTACGGAATTAGAAAGTAAAAAAATCCTTAGTGAGCTTTTTAATTCGCACTAACTTAAGCTTTTTACTTAAATATAAAACATAGACAAGATAATCTAGGCTTTAAGTTCACAATATAATCTGTACTTCAATTCAATATAGAGTCAGTCAAAAATGTCAATTTAAGCCTTGGAGTACTTTACTGTATCAATACATAATATATAACATACATAATATAAAACAAAGTCGATTCCTCTGTCCCTATGTCCCTTTGTATGCTTAAATCTATAAAAGTACGCAACGGATTTTGATGCGGTTCTTTTTAATAGATAAAGTGATTGAAGACGAAGGTTGACACGAACAATTAACACCCGTGCGAAGCCGGGGTGAGACGCTAGTGTTGAATAAGACGTTAGAAATACCGATCAGATATTTTTTTGCATTTGTCATAGCAATTTTTGAGTAAGTAAGTTTCAGTTTTTTTACATCACGCGAAGAACTTTACGAGCAGTGTAAGAGTAAGTAAATTTAAGATTCCCCTTTTCACTTCAAATAACCACTGTCACTTTTTTGACAAAATTTTAATTTCCTCCTGAATAATAATTAAAAAATATGTATGCACTTACCCTAGTCCTAACTAGCTTCGCATTCTCCTTGCACATTTTCGCCAGAGCGTGGTACTCTCCTCTAGCAGCACAAAGGATCCACTGCTTCTGTTTCGAGTCCAAGGGATCTGTCTCTTTATGCCCCAACTGTTAAATAATGCGAATGAATTTAGTAATAAGTATCTTCACACCCGCATCCTCTACCTTACTACTACTACTAACTTAAAGTGTAGGCAGAGGTAGCCGCGATAATCCGAAGGCATTTCAAATACATGTAAAGTTACCCGAACCAACAATCAATCTCATTTTTTTGTGATATTGGAAGGCAAACAAGCAGACGGATTTGCTGATGGTAAGAAAGTCACGCCGCCTAGAGACACCAAACGTGGAAATGGTGCGTTGCCAACATGAGCCCGGAATATTAGGCCTCAAGCAAGTGAGTTTACCGGCTACCTTATCCACCGAACCTTAACACGTCAAAGGCAAGCATTGACGTTATGTCCTCAGAAAAATGTAAGGCGGTGGTACCAATCCGGGCGAGTCGCTGCGAAACTCCACCACCTAGTAGGATGTCACGATTTTAGTGACGGTAAGCCTATGCCCGCCTTTTATGGGCTGCCAGGTACAAAAGGCAGATGGTCCATTCAACATTCACGACAAGATCCTGAAGGGCAGTGAGTATAAAATGCCAAGTGTGACAATGTCAATATTTGCAAATTCTTTTCTTAATTTTCTTTTTCAAATGTTGACATTCACCCAAACATTGAAAAGTGGTAAAATTAGACTTTCTCTCGTTACTGTCTAACCTCCTTTTATTGGCAAGCCCCAGTTTTATTAAAGTTGATTAACTCCTACCTAATTTTCACAGCGTCACAGTTTTTGATAAATTTTAATTTTTCATGGAAATGACTTTACTTTTTTTTTTTTTTGAATGACTAAATTGTTGCTAATCTCGCGAATTTATGCAACTTCACCGAGCTTTGTGGGCCGAGCAGAGTGCTCAGCCCGAGACATCATTATTTAAATGCATGGGGCTGTTACCTACAACGCCAGCACCAAGGGCTGTCTCCCGGGAGATCGAACCTCGACTTGGTGCTGCGTTCTGGTTACTGGGTGGATTGGAAGGAGGAATATTGGCGGCACTTTACTTTAAAAAAAATGTGCTCACATACATATCTTCACACCAAGTACCTTATTGGGCAGAGAGTACCGAGTTCCAAATATCAAGATCCTTGAAGACCTGCTTGACTTACTCCACATACATTACATTTTTTATACAAATACTATCGTTTCCAAATTTCTTGACAACCACCCTTGGGTAAAATCCGAGCAATTTGAGAAATGTGAAAGACAAACACAAATTATTAGATTATATTACAACTTCTTTCTTTATCATATTGGAAGGCAAACAAGCAGACGTATTTCGTTATGGTAAGAAATTCACGCCGCCTAGACACACCGAAGGCGGTAAGGGTGCTTTGCCAACCTGAGGCCAGGATGTTGGACCTCGAGCAAAAATAAGTTTAAAGGCTACCTTATCCTCCGAACCGGAACACGTCAACGGCAGCTGACATTATGGCGGCGGGGATAGTTAAGACGGAGGTACCAATCCGGGCGAGTCGCTGCGAAACTCTACCTAGTAGGATGTCACGGTGTTAGTGACGTTAAGCCTATGCTCGTTTTAATGAGCTGTCTGGCAGGAAGGCAGGTGGTCTATTCTGCAAAGGAGCACAGACCAACACAAATATCAACCTAGATCTCCCCAAGGACCATCCACGTACTCCTTTTAATTTCTTTTTTTTTTATTTTTTTTTTATGACATTGGAAGGCAAGTAAGCAGACGGATTTCCTGATGGTAACAAATTCCCGCCGCCTAGAGACACCAAAGGTGGTAATGGTCTATCTTTCTTCCGTCATTCTTTTCACATGACCGAACTAATAAAATATTTATTATAACATAAACTTGTTTAATTTTGCAACCAACACCTAAATTTGTTTAGAATTTAGTTACCCATGTTATGACGCCTACATTAGATACTAATTTAACATTTTTATTGTCATGTCGCTTAAATAAAATGTTAGATCTTTTAATACATCAGTCGTATTTTTTATATTTTCACGAATATTTAAAGACAAATGACTATATTATGTCCTATCAAAATAATATCGTTCATAATCTATGCGGTCATTGAGTCTTCCGAAACAGGTACGCACTGGGTAGGTACAAGAACATTGTTGGAGGCAAGGCAACAAATCTGAGCAATGTCCTTAGCAGTTTTTTTTTATGATATTGGAAGGCAAACAAGAAGACGGATTTCCTGATGGTAAGAAATTCACGCCTCCAAAGGTGGTAATGGTGCGTTGCCAACCTGGGGCCGGGATGTTAGGCCTCGAGCAAAAGTAAGTTTACCGACTACCTTACCCTCCGAACCGGAACACGTCATGACGTTATGGCGGCAGGAATAGGTAAGGCGGTGGTACCAATCCGGGCGAGTCGCTGCTCAACTCTACCACCTAGTCAGAATTCACGGTGTTAGTGACGGTGAGCCTTTGCTCGCCTTTTACGAGCTACCTGGCAAGGAAGACAGATGGTCTATTCTACAAAGGAGCCCAGACCAACACGGGGGAAAAGTCAAGGTTTTGTCTTGTTCGTAGGGTAACGGCGACAAGTAAATTTTCATATAAACGTAAAAACATTCGTATTTGAAACGGAGGCCCATTAAATTTGCAGAACGCTTTGCAGTTAAGGTGACGGCGACGAATTTATTTTCAAACAAGCTTAATGACAAAATCATCTGAATTTGAAAAGCAGCTCCATTATATTAGAATGCTATTCAGAATCGAGTGATGAATGGTATTCCTGTATTACAGGGTTAGTCAGTGCTTACTAATGCTGAAGAGTGGCGGTAATATTTATTGTACAAGAGGCGTAAGACCTAGGCATAAGATAGCGACACACCAATAACATCTAAAGCCGGCAGTTGTCTTTTATCATTTGGATAACCTTTGATAGCTATGTTTTATAGTACACAAATTCTCCAACAAATCTCAGATTCGATTGTTTACAGTCAATTCCAATAATCTATGTACGAAGAGACAATTCTGCTGTAGGTCAGGTATTAGGCAACCAGTGGTATTTTTCAATAATTTACAAACATGTATTAGCAACTAAACTTTAGTAAACCTATCTTTTACTAGAAATTATTGATTGGCCGTTAGATAAGTATTCCAAGAATGGTACTCACCGAAACTCTGTCCTCTTCGTCCACACTCTGTAACAAAAAAAAATGATTTACTTCTTCGAGATTCAATTTCGTAGTCCGGATATTTTTTTTTCAAGTTGGACCGTTATTAATTAAATTATTTACAATTACACTTTTTGCCCAAATTGCTTCAAATATTTCGGAGTTCGCCTTTGTGTATTAGCGATCCGGTGTTGGAATTAAATTCATAGAGTTCCGGGTTCAATTCTTAGTTCAGCAACAAAAGAGAAAACGTGTTTTTTCAATTTTATTAAGAAAAAAACTACGTTGCCAGGATTGTATATGTGCCCTTTGGCGATAGGTTTGCCACCTATCCCATTGCGGAACTTAGTGTCTTCGGCTAGTCGTAGGTGCCCTGGTTGTACCTATGTATGCAGGGATAGCCCTTCGGGGTACGGGTGTGAATTTGCTAATACTATTGGAGTTTATCCAAAAAATCATAGCAATAGTTTAAAATATAAATAATGGAATTAAAAAAATGACAAACGGAAAGTGCACGTACACTTTATTTATCATATATCATTTGATGATAATAGTAAATGATTTTAAATCGTAAAGAAAAAAGTATACTATTCTCTTCGAATGGTGGGTAACTATAATCACGTTAACACGTAAAAACGGTTTTTAAAAAAAATATAAGCATTAAAAAAAACAGTGATAAACACACTTTTCTTCATTTTCGTCTGATAAGTTATTTTTTTTCTTTTTCGTCTGATAAGCTTTCCAAGAGAAGAACGGTTCCTATTTCGATTCCTGGCCGGGTTGTTTTGTTGTGACTCGCCATTAGGCGTTAAGCGCCGGGCAGAAAAGAGGTCTTCGTCGAAAATCGGTGGCGACGGTTTAGTATAGCGAAGTGTGTGTTGGGTATGGTTGGGTGGCTTTCGTTGCCTGCCGTTATGGGATTGGCAGGATCCGTAATTACGTGACAGGGACTCCTAAAACTCATGAGGACGGTTAGAAGCCGGTACTTCAAACGCGGGTGCTACCAGAAATAACTCAGAAGGTTTAGTATCATCTTATCTAAAAATGAAAAGGGACTAGAAACATCTTTAGTGTCTATGCGATATGTAATTCTTACCGCCATATCATCCATCTGCTTGTTATTTTCCTAACATAAAAAACACATGTTATACTAATTTGCTAACAATTGTTAGATAAGTTGAGAATTCTACTTTAAACTCCAGAATAAGTATCCGATTAATTTATTCAGTTTAATCTTTAATTAACTAGAACACAAATGGATAAAAAGTACAGAACAACATCTACTTCTCATATGGAGTTGCAGGTAATATTTCTCTAGTAGTGGCGACCTAGTACGGCTTTGTCAGAGTACGATTTAGTTTTTACGACATGTGCAAAGAAATACATAGTATGCCAACAATCTTGTATATAAGTTCGAACTACTCATAGTATGAGAGCCTACTGTGTAATCATCACATTTATTGTTTTGTTATAAGAAAGGGAAAAAACAAAGAAGGCGCCTGTGATGGTAAAAGAACCGAACCGTCTAAACTTTAAAGACATCATAATAAAATTAAATACAGATAATTGTCATATTGTATATAGATCACCTATACTGGTTTGGTAAAAAGAGAAGATTTTTTGCAGTCCTTAAAACTTCAACCACCTTTTTAATAAAAATGGACCAAAGTATTAAGCAATTAATAAATAATTAATATCAAACGGAAATTTCACTAAAAATAGAAGACCTTAATGGCCAAATATAGATATGCTATTACTATATCGGGACCACAGAATTGAGATGTTTTGTCCGGACTAAGAACCAAAGAAGGAAAGAAAATTATGCTATTACAATATCGGGACCACAGAATTGAGATGTTTTATCCGGACTAAGAACGAAAAAAAGAAAGAAAATTATTTATTTGCGGAATATGTGTGTAAATGAGATGTTATAAAAATATTTAAGTATATCAACATATTCTACCATATTTAGGTGTGAAAATATTTTAACATTTATAAAAAATAATATTTAATTACATATGCTTTAACTTTTAAGCCTATTATTTGCATTTATAACTAGTTTAATTATTTATTATCAAAATATTTAAAAACTATAATTAAGTCTCCTAATCTTGGAATAGGCAGAAATAAGACTTTCGCTGAAATTAGAGGAGCTTTAAATGCAATTTAATGTTTTACTCTTAAATTGACCCACCCAGGAAATATTCACAGAAACAAGAATGTTAGTCATAATCTTATATATAAAAATCCATTACAATTTCCTTGTATCATCGCATCACCCCTAAATGGATAGTTTATTTTAGTTTAGTTAGTGAGAAGTTTTTTTTAGTTTAGCGAAATATTCAATGAATTAAAAAGTATATTTTTGAACCCGGACAATGTCCCTCGAGACTGAAGCCAGATGTTTAATATGAATACCCATATTACAGGATCTTTTAGAACCTACTTCGGTCACAATTTTTCTTACAAAACGGGTTACTTATGTATACAATATGTCTTCTGTCTTAAACACCTATGATATTGAAAAATAAAATAAAAAGAATGACTTATACGTCATCTATCCAGTCAAGAACCTATATTAGAAACAAAAAATAAAAAGAATGAGTTTTAACTAAATAAAATGCAAAGCATGTACATTCAAACATAACTGTCAAAATAATTTCAAAGACACTTCATTCACGAGCAAATAAACATATAACGCTGAAAACAGAATATTAGGGATATAAATAAAGAAAATATTTACATACATAATAAATATCGTAAAGACACATATAAATTAATCGGAACCTAATATTTCAAAATTAATAAATGAGTACTTATATTGTGAAAATAATATTTTGAATTAATGGCCAATAAATTCGAATTCTCCCGTCTTCAGGCTTGCGTTGCGATTGAAACTGGTGGGGAAAGGTCTTAACTTCTCCAATCATGCAATAGCTATAAGTAACCTTAATACGTATGAGATAAAGTGTAAAGTTCTTTAACGCGTTCATGTACTACGGCTCTTTGTGTTCATGAATGAGAACGTGCGTTGCCCAGCATGACCACTTTACCACCTGTCGTTGCATATTTATGTCCACACAATTGCCCTCACTGTTAGGCACTTCAATATTGACAAGATAACATCCTTAATGTGATGTGTTTGATTTAATAATAAGATTAAGTTTGTATGTTGCCGGTTTTTGACCAGACGGACCCGCGACAATTGACCAAGCGCATTAAGTATGACATTCACGTTCTGCAACTTTTAGAGCCACTTGCACGTTCTTAGTATAGTATTTAACACTGAGTTAAGAAAAGAAAAAAAAGAAAAAACATTTGTTTGCAGAATACGAGTGTTACAAAGATGTTACAAAATTATTTAAGCGTTCGAACATGCTCGTATTCTACTTACTTATGATGTGCAAATATTTTAATCGATTTAGTAATTTAAATTATTTATTTACTATTTACATACCGATTTTGGGACGCTTTTAAGATTATATGATTATTTACAAAAACAAACAATTTTTATAATGTAAATTAATTGATCCCTATCTACCGTAAACTACTAGTCTAACTAGGCTTAAATACAATCAAACTATGCTATATTAAGGGATTGGATCTTTCAATAACCTGTCCACTTTTATTCAAAATCAAGCTACGCAGTGTAACAATGTTTGCGTCTTTGGAACACTGTCCACTCTGTCTCAAAATCAAGCTATGTAGTGTCACAATGTTTAAGTCTTCGGAACATCGTCCCATTTTGAGTCAAAATCAAGCTAACGGTGTTACAATATTTGGTTCTTTAAAAACCTGACCACTCTAACTCAAAATCAAGCTATGCAATGTTACAAACTTGAGTTCTCTAGAAAACCCGCCCCCTCTGACTCAAAATCGAAAGACTCAAAATCAAGCTGCAGTGTAACAATGTTTGAGTCATTGGAACACCTGTCCATTCTGACTCAAAATCAAGCTGCAGTGTTTCAATGATTAATTCTTTAGAGAACCTGCCCAATATTGCTTAAAATAAAAAAACTTAAAATCATACAAAGTAATGTAAAAACATTAGATTTTTTTAGACAATCTGTCTACTCTGAAAATAGTCTAAAGGGGCGAAATCAATCGACGCAGAGTTACAATATTCGGTTTTTTAAAAACCGGCACACTGCAATTTAAATCGAAAGACGCAAGTTTAAGCAACTTATTGTTAAAATATTAATTGATACTTTACAAAACCTGCCGACTCTGACTAAAATCTATAAACTAAAAATCAAGCCATGTAGTATTGCAGTATTTGCGTTTTTTAGAAAACTTGTCCACTCTGATTTAAAGTCAAAAATCGCAAATGTAGAGTTGCCGTTCTTAATTGATCTTAAAGTTATGCCTTTTGAAATTTTGGACTAAATGCTATTTCAACTACACATATATATTTTGAAGAGAACTAGTACAAAAATAAAGTGTTTATTGATTTTTGTAATTAAATTAAAGAAAATATATATATCACTAGCTCTTGCCTGCGACTTCACCCGCGTTTTCAAAAAACCTATAGTGCGATCGGGATTAAAAGTATCCTATATGTTAATCCAGGTCACAATCTATCTGTGTTCCAAATTTCAGACAAATCCGTTCAGCCCTTTGAACGTGAAAGAGTAATAAACATCCATACACACATACTCAAACTCATGCAAAGTTTGTACTTTCGCATGTATAATATTAATACGATTACAATAGCGGTAATTCTGTTCACAAACTAAACTTACATTCAATGCATGCTTTCTTTTCTAAATAAAAAAAAATTAATGAGACGAAACATTTTCGACATGTCATATTTATTCGGACATGTCAACTCGTAACGTTTTAATCAACTTTTTCCGACGCAAAGATTAAAAGTCTGTACAAATGTCATGTATAAATCTGACAGCACTAAACATGTTTTGTCTCCTTCTATTTCTATAGATGAAAGGAGATAACGATAATTTCAAATTAGATTAGTGATTGCGCAACAAAACTAATACCATAGATTTTTAATCGAAGACGTTCACGTACTCGTAATAAAATATTTCATGGAAAAATCCAACACCATAAATCACTTTTCCATGGAAATATTATTTTTAAAATCCATAACCAATATTCCATCAAAAGTTTCGACGTCATTAACTACAACAAAAAGTTATAAAACGTTATTCAATAACAGTCTTCTTCCGCTTTCAACATCATTCAGTTCATTAAATTTTCGGGTTTATCTTAATGAGCCATTATTGCCAACAAAATTGCCAACTATAAAGCTTGAAATTAACGTTAAAACTGCGGTTTTGTTGGTGATTCACTGAGTGTTTCGCAGTAAGTCAGTTTGTGGATTGAATATATTACTTTGTATCTTAATATTAAAACTATTATAGTTTTTGCGTGTGTCATCTAATGCATCCAGATATTATCCTTCTCTTATACGACATTCAACTCTACCACCTAGTCGAATGTCACAAAGTTTTGACGATAGGTCTATCCTTGCTTTTTACGAGCTGCCTGGCAAGAAGGCGGATGATCTGTTCTGCAAAAGCGACCAGACCAACACGGGAAAATTTTTTATGTTTGTTACATGGTTACTCAGCCACTAAACAACCGAATTTTTATAGTATTTTTTTAGAAAGATAGAGTGTGACATTCGGGAGGAAACACCCACTGAGCAGACTGTCTTTTGGTTTCCGGATCATAACAGTAAATCCAGCTTTCGTCACCCGTTAGTATGTCGAACACAGCATTTGAGTCACCTCCGTTAAATTTTTGGATCATTTCTCGGCACCAATCAACACGGTGGAGTTTTTGAGCCTCGGTCAAATTATGCGGCACAAAGCTTCCTGACCGCTAAATGTTCATGGAGGATTTTGTGCACTTGACTCATACCTATGCCTAGACTTGTCCGAATCTGCTGATAGATCACTCTTTTGCCAGTCTCTATCATACGCCGCACAACACTGATATTGTCTTCAGTCAGTCGCTGTGGAAGACCGTCCCTCACGCAAATCATCGGTGAGATTAGTTCGACCACGTTTGAATTCATTAAACCAGTTGTAAACTGTGGCACGAGATGGGACTTCATCGTGAAAAGCCAATCGAAGTCTATCATAACTTTCTTGTTGACTTATATGACATCGAAAGTCATAAAAAATCATTGCACGAAAATTTTCTTGGCTTAAATTCATTCTGACGTGCACAGACAATTTTCAATTTGCCGCCAAATCGTTAAACAAATGACAAATGAATGAAATGTATACTCAATGTTATTGGTAAAGAGTTATATTTTCAAAATTTAAACTTATTTTTTTAATATAATGCTTTTAAATTGCCAGTTCTAAAAACTTTCAGTTTGGCCCTCGTAATTATGGTCTGTCAGTCAAAAGCATCTATGTATTGATGAACATTATCAATAGGACATAAAAATGAAGCAATTCTTCATTCTTAAATGATAGAAGAGTAGGGTAGCTGGAGATTGCACCCATGGCCTAATTCATGACCTAAATAGGGTACTTTAGTATGATATAGCTGTGTTTTGTAAGATTCCAATATGACGTATAAAAATATGTATTAATAGTTAACTTTTTTATAAAAGTTACAATCTTCTTATCTTATCTTACTAACTTATCTTATGAAATTAAGGTAACAAAAACTCGGTGATTGGAATAATATAACCCACTACAATATAACTGCCAGTAACAAAAAAAATACAGTATAGCCTAAAAGTTTTAGACTCAAAAATACTAAAACAAGCGTTCGCATTAACTTAAAGTTGGGTCAATTTAAAAGATCGCATTTGACAAATGTCAATCTCTATAAATACTTGTCAAAATAAAACATAAAAATGCATTATTTTGACATAAATACAAAAAGTATAATGCATTTCAAATGAAAATATTAAGCAAACCTACAATATTAACTTTGAAAAATGAAATCATATTACAAAAAAGCAGTGTAAAAATTTCGATAAACTGTCAAACGATCTAATAAATTGACCCAACTTTAAACAGTACAGCCAAGCTAATGTAGTGGTTTCGCGAAAGCCGCGAGTAATTTAGTCTATTACTAGTGACGTTCGGCGACAGCCAATAAACGTGACATCTGTGTTTAGGTTTCGGAAATACTCGTATTTCGATTGACCATTTTAACGAACCGGCCATATCGACCCGAAACAAGCTGGATTTTTTTTTATAAAAATGAGGAGTGAAATTGTTTAACAAAATCATTAAAATTTCACTAATAATTAATTAATAGGACGATGTTATTCAGCTACTAACTTGATATTTACATTATACCTACTCATAAGTGTTGTATTTTAGAATAGAAAAATATTAAACATTTGAAGTATAAAAAAGTAGTATTTTTGTACTAGCTTCATCAAATCGGAATAATAAGAATCACACTGAAATAACCCCTTTATAAATATCCACACTGTACACAATCTCAAAAATACTTTTATGAACGACACATATCTATGACTAGATAATAATATTAGCTAATTCTGATGCTTTTGTTTGAAAAGAGTGATGAATGTAAAGGTTGAAACAACTCTTACTACCCCGCAAGGAACTTGACATGAAGATATGTATCTAAGTATTATTTCAGGTTCAGCAACAAAGTCTAATTTCGGCTTTAGTGTCGGTTTCGGTGAAAAAATGCCCGAAACTTTGGGCCGCGCAAAAACTTCTGTGTTTGTGAATTATTGTGTCTTGTTTTTTTACGCTACTAGCTGGCATTTAATTAATTTTAAAATGTTCAATTTTAGGTTTAGTAAAAATATTACATATTAATTTAATAAATAGATTACCTCCGTACTTTATTGATCGTCTTTTTATTTCAATTGACACTAGTAGTTACTGAAGTATGTGGGTGCAAGTATAACTACTCGTATTAAATTTGTGGGTAAAGGTATACTAAATTCCAGTATTCAATATAAGTCAGTAATAGAAATTCGTAACATATTTAGGTAAATTTCGGTTTCAGCCGAACGAAGAGGAGATCGAAAATGCGGTTTCGGTTTCGACTAAAACCTACTTTCGGTCCGACACTAGTTCATAGGTAGAAATAGTAACACATGACCTGAACTCGGTCGCTAAATTAGTACATTTAAATTTCAACACCTTGAACCTTCACCGGCTATTATAAATAGCTTTAGGACGGTTGTCGCTCAAAATATCAGTGGACGACATACAGGAGCGTTAACAATTTCATCGGAAGCTTCAGCTAGTCACTTAATACATCACTCGACGTGTTAAGAGCTTGCTCAACACAACTGTACAGGGATAAACAAAACATTAGAACGGTGTAGAAGCTTTGTATATAACGGAGTTGCTCAGATAAGGATATTTGCACACAATCACGCCTTAATTGTGTGAAAACCTCCTTATCTGAATACAAGGATGAAAACAGAATTCTTTAGGATAGGAGCAAACACACTTTTTTGAAATAAGTATATTATTTTAGGGATTGACCCGAATTTAGGAAATAACACCACCACATATCAATCGCAATGTAGTGATTGATAGAAGTAATTTGGTGGTAGTTTTTAGATTCATACAGACGCGTTACATGAACCTTTGCAAGGTCAATGTTAAACAAATACATTCTTATTCTTATCCGAGGATCTGATTTCCTGGGACACAAACTCTTATATCACAAGCCAGTTATTGAGACTAGTGTACAAAAATTTAAATCTAAGAGAAAAATTTAAATCTAAGAGAAATCTGTGATGTAGCGCTCGATGACCGCATTCATAATAGTGAGATCCGAGAAAGAGTGAGATTAAAAGAAAGTGTTGGTTTTAAAATGCGAAAGGGCATGCTCCGCTGGTTCGGTCATGCGGAAAGAATGACAGATGAAAGATTGACAAAGCAGACACACAATGCGAATGTGGATGGATGTAGGTACCCGGAGAGACCAAGGTTGACATTCCACGATCAGATCACTGGGATATTATCCGAGGGTGGTGTCAAGTCTCCGAAACCGACGTGTTTGTATGAATGATGGTAATGAATGTGAAGGAAGCCAGACAAGTTTGTCAGAATCGTGAGGTCTGGCACTCGATACTCTCTGCCTACCCCTTAAGGAACTTGGCGTGAAGATATGTATGTATGAATGTGTAAGAGAAAAATAAACAAAAAGAAATCTAAAAGAAAAAAAACTTATACTAGACTTGCAAGACATGGTTTTTTTTTTGCACTGGTTTATCGGGGGCGAAATCCTTACGAAGACGAACTCGCAAACAACACCCGGATATCAAGACTAAAGCAATGATTCGGTGACATGTTCAGACTAAGGTATAAAGTTACGAGGGTTGTTGTAGAGTTAGAGCGTGTAGAGTCAAAAGACGTTCTACACGGTTGTAAGCACACCTACCAATAAAGGTAACTTTGTAGGAAACTTTAGTTCAAGCTATCTTCTGAATATTATTAAAGTAATACGTGATGCCAAAACTGTGGAGCCGTTTTTACCGAAATCACGTGGACGCAGTAGAATAAAATTTGCTACACTTATAGTTTACTCGTATGTATTGGAGAAATGCAGAACGCTTACAAATTACATTAAATCAATAAATAAAACATTACTCCCACTACCATGCATTTGACACACACAAACAAATATATTGATGATAGCGATAAAAGATCAAAGATGGCGCACTAAAAAGTTTGGAAACAAAGTAGTTGATCTTGAGAAATGAAGATGGCGTTCTTATCAACAAGATATTAAAATATATTACGGCCGAATTTCGACCATCGGGCGACCACTAGTATTATTAAATTTAGATTAAATGTACAGCTCAGATGGATACGAACCAATGCTTACAAGCAGTGTTTACAACCGCCTAGAAACCCTATTAGAAGCTTGGCTATATTTGTCATCTAAGTTTTTGACAGTGCAAAGCCATATTAACTTTAGGAAGCGCAGTTAATTTTTTTCACTGTTGGCCTGGGTTCCCAATGTAGAAGACCGTCCGCCTTCCTACTATGTAGCTCGTAAGAGACGAGCATAGGTTAAGTGGGTCATTTCCAAGACCATTGGTGGTAGGCTGCTTTGCTACTTGTTTGAATAGGGATCCGCTTCCTTACCTAATCCTGCCGCCATAATCACAGTGTCAGATTTCAGTCCAAGAAGATAGAAGGCAGTTTTTCACAAAAATTTGACAACCCGGTTACAGGACAGCGACACACCTATTACATTTATTGCATTTACAGACCACGGCTATCTTACCATCAGCTGCCTTTTCACTGTCTTAAAAAAGATGACTTGGATATTTGTTTCGAGAAAAGTCCCAACATTACGAAGAAGTATCGAGCCGTAGCCAGATATCGATACTAGTGCAGTGATTTAAAATTTACGAGAAAAAGAAAGCAAGTATCGAAGAAGTCATGAGTCGCCAGTGCGTCGCCATAGGGTCCCGGCATGCGTGCCGCACCACATGACGCCGGACGCGTCAGGGTGTGCGAAGCCACATTATGGTGGCGACGGCACGGTATTACGATCGATACCCGTCATGCCATCCAGCGTCGCTCATTATAATACGCCTTGTCGCCGTTGGGTATTTGTTTATAGAGATTTATTAGCAATCCTTCATTTAGTGTCAAATATTAAATAGCCAGGAATTTCTTGTAATTACGGTAAATCTCTGGTTCCATCAGCGGCTAGTGCTACTGCGTTATCCATACTCATATACAAAAGTATTGGATCTGTTTGTATTACTTAAATAACCGTTTTTTACCACATGCATACACATATTTTATGTACGATAAATCTATCAAAATAACATTTTTTGTCTCTCCGTCCGTCTGTTTGTTTTGGCCAATCTCGGAAACGGCTGGACCGATAGAGACTTTCACTTATAGAGCACTTTTGAGTAGCAGATGTGATAAGGAGTAACTTTATACTTTTTGCTAAATTCTACGCAGACGAAATCGAGGCCACAGCTAGTCTAGACTAATATTAATGAAAGGATACAATTTGATTCTTTGTTTGTTTATATTAAATAGACTTGAAAACTACTGGACCGATTTGAATTTTTTTGCTATAAGAAGCCGACATTGTCCCTGATGAACATTAGCCTATGTAATTTCTAGGAAAAATTTAAATATGTACAAGAGGTGCAAAGCCGGACGAGCTGCTAGTTTTTTTACAATTTAGGCTCGAGTTCCATGTTTAAAATGCAAATCGCGTTTAGAAACTTTTTATTATTTTAAATGCTGGTATATCTGTTTGTTTTGCTACTCTTTGTTGATTTTTCGTATATTTATACCAATACTCTCTGCCTACATCGTATGAGACTTGGCGTGAAGATATGTATATTTGCATAAGTACTTACATATGTTCTAACTGCAAGGTGTGAGGGACGTACATTGTACACAAATATCAGAATCGATATAAACGCGTAAACGAAAAATAATCCACTATTTTCCTAAGAGTGACCTAAGGGTCGGAATATTTATTCATTTTTTTACAGGCACAACTATTTTAACTGTAAGTTATATCCTATCTTAGAAAACCAAGATTCATCTAAATATCAGAGCAGTCATTGTTTTATCGGAAAATTGAAAAACACGTTATTGTTATTTTAACCGAAAACCTAGTTAAGTTCAACACTGAATCGTTAAAACAAAGCGGCAATTATAAAAACATGCGTGTTACATTTCGAATCTCCTTGGTTATTTTCGGCGGTTGAAAAAGAAATGTCTATTCCGAAAAGGTTACCAGAGCCTCTACCATGAGTTTGTAGAGATTACGTACGGTAAGTTACGTGTCGAAATCTATGACAATTTTGGTCTAAAAATGTGTTTCTCTTAGTTACCACTAGAGGCGCTGTTTAAAGTTTTCATACATATTATAATTGACAGCGACGGTAGCGAGTGTAGTAAACTTGACAAGCCGTAAACTCATGGTAAGGGCCCAGATCAAAATTTTCATATAACCCACTTGTCAGTACGCTACAAATCCAACCATATCTGACTCATCTATCGGGAGAAAAGAATTGTTTTTTGCGAGGGCCCATTCGAAAGGCAGCGTGCTGATGCTAAATTTCAATTGTTTCGTTGCGTGAAGCAACGCCGACTGCCTTATCTTTGGCAGCTAACTCATTCCTATTTTCCATCACATCGACAAGGCTCGTTAATTGTGGCATCCGTGTTGTTGATGGCTGCAAGTGATTCTGCCGAACAGCAGGAGAACAATGAAATCGGTCATACTTTTCTGCCAGGTATCAACCGACCGTGATCCGTTATCTTACATCTTGCATAACTACCACGCGTTTGTTTCGTACATACGTCATAAATGAGGTACATTTCCAGTAAGATTTTGATTGAGTTCATATATACAACATTTAGCTTCGTCTGTATGTTTGTTACTCAATTACACAGCCATTGAAAAAAAGACAAGCCCGCTGAGTTTCTTCCGCCGGATCTTCTCAGTGTGAGGCCGCGATTCCGATCCGGTGGTAGTTTAAAAAATGTCGACGCGCACAAATACCACTTGTATGGTTCATGTGAATAAAGATTATTCTGATTCTGATTCTTAGGCTACCACAGTATTAAAGAAAATCGCTTTCTGCTCTGTTCCTATATATCCCTAGATGTTTAAAACTACACAACGGATTTCAATGCAGTTTTTTTTCGATAGATAAAGTGGTTCAAGAGAAAGGTTTACATTTGTAAAATAGAAATTTATCCACCCGTGCGAAGCTGCTAGCTAGTAATAAATTTTGAAGGTCCTTTGTTGGAAAAGTAGGTCATAATTACTAGGTGGTAGAGTTTCGCAGCGACTCACCCGGATTGGTACCACCGCCTTACCTATTCCTACCGCCATAACGTCATGACGTGTTCCGGTTCGGAGGGTAAGGTAGCCGGTAAACTTACTTTTGCTCGAGGCCTAACATCCCGGCCTCTGGTTGGCAACGCACCATTACCACCTTTGGTGTCTCTAGGCGGCGGGAATTTCTTACCATCAGGAAATCCGTCTGCTTGTTTGCCTTCCAATGTCATAAAAAAAAAATCCGAGGTTCTACCCGTCGTTGTACCTAAACTTTTGAGCGTCGTAGAGGTACATAAAAATGTGTAAATTATTAAGTATAACCAATCAATAGCCGGGTCTTTATCAAATTTATAAATGACCGCTACGGAATCATTACCTTTCTTTTTTAAAAATATGAAATTGCAACGTAGTAATGAAACTGCAGACTTTTTTGTAGTTCTATTGCACTTAAATTATACTAAGATGTATTTATACCAATCTGTTCAGTGAGGGTATAGCATATCCTAACGCCACCGGTCAACCTCGAGACTAGTATTAGAGTGACGAACATAGATGTCTCTCTGTATGTCCGAGATGGAGTTTTTGGTAAATACGTTTATTAAAATATTGATGTATTAGCAATATGATATCAAACATAATACTAGTTGTTACCCGCGACTTCGTACACTTGTCAAAGTGACCTCTCGCGGTTGGTGATGGGAACGAAAGATTTTCCCGCAGTAAAAGTTATCCTAAATGTTGACTTAGACTATAAACTAAAAAAATAATACTTTTTAAAATTTGGTAAAGATATGTTGGTAAACTTTTATATGAAAAAGAACAGACAAACATTATAATAGTTCTTGTTTTAATTTCCGTATTCTGTATACAATACAAATATACCTAGGAATAACTAAAAGTATCTTCACGCCCATATCCACGAAGAGGTAGGCAGAGGCACAACCAAGGCACCCACGACCGAAAGGCCGAACCGACGCAAGGCCGAAGACACTAAGTCCCATAATGTGATAGGTGGCCAGCATATCGCCATCCGGGCACATTTCCAATCCCGACCAACATTTTGTAATTAGAAAATTAGTAAAATCCAATTTTCTTTTTGTTGGCCGACCCGGGATTCGAACCCGGGACCTCATGCAGTCAAGTCCAACACCCGGACCGCTAGACCACGGAGGCGACAAACTAGGCGGAGGAATAACTAGTTGAAAAAAACTTTTCACATACAGATTTCTGCTTTATTACATGTATATATTACAGGTCTTGTCTTATCATCAGGAAAGTTTCTTTGATACTTAAATCAAAAATATAAAATTTCTTTCAAAGATGTCAAATCCACCGTATCACTACATAGTATAAAACAAAGTCGCTTCTTCTGTCCCTATGTCCCTTTGTATGCTTAAATCTTTAAAACTACGCTACGGATTTTGATGCGGTTTTTTTAATAGGTAAAGTGATTGAATAGTAAGATTCTTGTGTATATTTCATAACCGTGCGAAGTCAGGGCGGGCCGCTAGTAATTGCATAAAAAACATTTCATAATAAACGTGTTTGCCAACAAAATAGTTTCCCATCATCAAGTAGACAAGACCTTTAAAACGTTAATGACGTGAGTATACTTAAAATCAAACATGTGATGGGACGGCGACCATAAAAGTTTTACAGAGTGCTTAGCCACTAAAACTGAATTGAATTTCGCGTTTACCACTTAGCAGAAGCTGTAAAGTGGGGAAATTAGGCTCGTAGACGGTTTCATCAGATTAAAAGACCTAGGTTTAATTCAAGCCGATTCTATTGATCGCTAATCAACTCTTCTGTCTCCGCGTACTGTTTAGGTATTGTCAATTTTACTGTTCACTCATCAACTTTATTTCAATACCCTTTTTTTGGATCTCACTGTTACGAATATTAACTTTCATCTCGGATCTCACTGTTACTAATGCGGTCAACAAGCTTCACACCACAGATTTTCCGTATTTCACTCATTTCGACCGCATCTATCCGATTCTCATTGTTACCGCTACTTGCTTTTTTCCCTGTTAATATTATCATTCCCGGATTCCTTATTGCGACAAGAAGATATGAACGTCTGGGAAAATGTGAGAAGCAAAGGCACAAGGAAGAATTTAATAGGCATTAAATCGATTTTTTTAGATACGTAACTCTCGCTTCCATACACGAGGGATAAAGGGAAGAGAAAGGGTATTCACAGCTGTTTCGATAAAGTGGTAAAACTAATAGATAAAAGATGACAAACCAGGTATAAAATGCGAATGTGCATTGATTTAGGTACCCGGGAAGACTTAGGTTGACATTCTACTATCAAATCGCTCAGGTGTTATTCGAGGCTAATGTCAGGAGTGTTTGAAAGAAAAGGGGTATGTATGTGAGGGGAGCCAGGCAAGTCGACCAGATCGTGTGATTTGACACTCGATACTCTCTGCCTATGCCGTAAGAAACTTGGCGTAAAGATTATGTACTTATCAACTTACATTAGACATTTACATTTTAATGTTAATTAATCTATCTAGTTACCGTCCAAATAGAGTCAGTATCATTGCTTACTTATCAACTCATCTGCTTAATTGTACTGTTTAAGTAAAGCCAACATTACTGCTTACTTATCAACTCATCTGCTTAATTGTACTGTTTAAGTAAAGCCAACATTATTGCTTACTTATCAACTCATCTGCTTAATTGTACTGTTTAAGTAAAGCCAACATTATTGCTTACTTATCAACTTATCTGCTTAATTGTGCTGTTTAAGTAAAGCCAACATTATTGCTTACTTATCAACTCATCTGCTTAATTGTACTGTTTAAGTAAAGCCAACATTATTGCTTACTTATCAACTCATCTGCTTAATTGTGCTGGTTAAGTAAAGCCAACATTATTGCTTACTTATCAACTCATCTGCTTAGTTGTACTGTTTAAGTAAAGCCAACATTATTGCTTACTTATCAACTCATCTGCTTAGTTGTACTCTTAAGTAAAGCTAACATTATTGCTTTCTTATCACCTTAACACCTTAGTTGTACAATCAGGATCTAATATCCGATCATAAGTCTAGATGAGCCAAAGTAAATGCTAATTTGATTGGTCGCATATCAACTCATCTGTTTAGTTCCAGTATTTGAGTAGAAATTATGACACTGTTTGTTTATGAATTCGAACGTCTTTTTCTACGGTACGTATAAGTATCTATTCAGTATCTCAATTGTTCAAATTTCAATAGTCTTTTAACATTTCGACAGTATTTTTTTTAAGGATGTTCATATTTTTTTCCGAAAAATCCCTCGGCGGGCCGGATTAAAATCTCTCAAGATCCGGATCCGGCCCGCGGGCCGTAATTTGCTCACCACTTTTAAAAACTGACTCGCGAAGCAGTAATAACTAATAGCATTCCAGCTTCGGATTGGCAACGAATAGTTCGTATCCACACTAAAATATATTTACTATCATCAGTTCACGTCTGTTTATTTCCTAATACTATTAAAATATAAAAATCGTAATTTTATTTCAAAATTAATAACTTCTTAATAGTAGATACATATTATTAATGAGAGTAACGACATATGCGGCGGAAGTCATAAATTTTTCTTGGTATTTTCACTTATTATTTTTTCTGACACTCAAGACGGGAACAAAAATATACTTCAGAGGCATGCAACATTTTTAAATGTAGGTATACTAGCTGACCCGGCGAACATTGTACCGCCTTCATTTGGTGACATATCGTCAGCCAGATACAAGAAATATTTGTGGTTTCATAACATCTAGGAAGGCATTGAAATATACGTAGAAAAATTTAACCAACTTCGCCCAGTCGTTTAGGAGTTGGATGACAAAGAAAAGTACAGAAAATGTATATGTATTAGAAAAAAATATGTCTTGTGCACAAAATAGCACTACAGTTACAATATTTCTGGTTGCAGACTTTTGAAACGCCTTGAATTCTAAGAAAATTTCAAGAGTTAACAAATATGAGAATAGGTCGTAACTCCTAAGGTATGTTTCGACTGCTAGGTGATACATTAATATCAGAACGTTTCCCGGGTCAACTGAAGATGTATCTTCCTCGCCTTTTTAAAATAGTGAATGAGTAGTACTTTAAAATAGGATACGATAACCTTTTCCAAAAAAATAATGAAATAAATAAGTAAATTAAAACGTAACACGCAAGGGTTTTGGCGAGAAGATAAAGATGTATGTATGTATTAAATCAACCGAATTCATATATAAACGTTGAGGCTCATTAAAATTATATTTTTATGTATAAAGTAAACTCAAAGTTTTTTTTAAATGACTAATGTGTTGCCAACCTCGCGGTTTTTAACTTTACCGGGCTTTGTAGCCCGAGCAGAGTACTCAGACTGAGACATGAACCAAGAACCTCCTTTATTAAGAGTCGGTTAAATTAAGGTTATTACTGCACGTGCGTATTTTAAGGCACACGACAACACCTAATTGTAGAAGAACAATTGAATATAAGTCACGAGCATTTTATGAATACGATTCAAAACATGAATACTAATGAGATGATTTAGAATACCCATTGGCACGCTTTTTCGAAAACAACATTTGAATGTCAAATAATATCACGCTTAAAGCTATACCTACATCACAGTACAAATATGTAACAGTATGGAAACTAAGCCTAATGTATAATAATAGCGTTGGTCGAGTGGCTATCGTACACGCCTAACTACACCGCGAGGCTCGGGTTCGATTCCCGACGGGTGCAGGCATTTGTGTGATGAACATTTAGATGTCTGCAGTTCCGAGTCTGGGTGTTTATTAAATTTATTCTGGTATATATTTAAGTATATAATTTGCTTACTTTGGGGTTAGATTCAATTTGTGTAACTTGTCCAGAAATATTTATTTATTATTTATTTTTAATATAAAAATTAATTGCTGAATGTGTTGGCAAGCGCATAACCTCTAAACGACTAAACCGATTTGGTTCATTATTTTTTTGTTGTTTAAGTTATTGTCAGATGGTTTTTATGAAGAGTAAAACCACGAAAATTTTAGGGAAAATCCAAACTTTATTTTTCCCATACAAACTGAACGGATGAAAGGATATGCACCAGGACAGCTAGTTGATAAAATATTTACCTACAAACTATTGAAGCAATAGGGTTGTCATGTCGTTTTTATAGCAATTACTATAGTAATCAATCTATGAAAACGCAATAAAGATAATTTACAAATTATGTAAGTAATCTTATGGCGTCGGATAATTCCATCAAATAAACTAAGCTCAGGACATTCTTAAAAAGCTCGCGGAAACAATTAGTATTATCTTAATAAGTCTTGGCGCACTCACTACTGCAGCACCGCGAAATACTCTTAGGGGCCTTGTTGATACTCATGTCTGTATGTGTGTGCCGTTTCGTACGTTTCCATGTAGTTTCCTTACTGTTTCATATTTATACTGTGCCTTGAATCTGTACCATGTATTTTTTGTTTACCTCGGGAAGATATCAGGATTAAAGGTAGTCTTTGTCACTTTCCAGTCCGTATCTCTATATAAAATTATACTATAACATCACTCATCGCGACGTGAAAGTACGACAAATTCTATCTATACATATAATAAATCAGTAGAAGGGTCAATTTTGTACATTGAAAATATTGAAAAAATAAATATCAGGGGTGTTAATGGATCGATACCTAACCCAAGTACGTGATTAAAAAATTTTTTGTCTGTCTGTCTGTATGTTCAGGCATCACTTGAAAACTAACGGTTCGATTTCGATGAAACTTGGTATAATTATACCTTATTATCCTGAGCATAAAATGGGATACTTTTTATCCTGGAAAATACGTAGAAAAAAAATCTTAATTTTTCAGTTTTAGACCGACATCCGCGCGGACGAAGTCGCGGGAGGAAGCTAGTTTATATTAAAAATTGCTTGGTAGTAAAATCCATATTGTATATTCAGTCGAGGTAGTTAGTTATCGAGCATTGGTCTAGGTCTCCTGTGTAGAATAGTCCATCTGTATTCCTGCTAGACATCTCGTAAGAGGCAAGCAAAGGTGTAATGGGTCATACCCAACAGGACCACTTACGGTAGACTGCTCTGTGCAATTAGCCTGGGTAGGGATCCAACGAGTTTTTTCCACGTGTTGGTCCGGGCTTCCCCGTGTTGGTCTGGGCTCCTTTGTAGAATAGACCATCTGCCTTCCTTGCCAGGCAGCTCGTAAAAGGCGAGCATAAGCTTACCATCACTAACATCGTGACATCCGACTAGGTGGTAGAGTTTGGCAGCGACTCTCCCGGATTGGTACCACCGCCTTACCTATTCCTGCCGCCATAACGTCATGACGTGTTCCGGTTCGGAGGGTAAGCTAGCCGGTAAACTTACTTATGCTCGAGGCCTAACATCCCGACCTCAGGTTGGCAACGCACCATTTCCACCTTTGGTGTCTCTAGGCGGCGGGAATTTCTTACCATCAGGAAATCCGTCTGCTTGTTTGCCTTCCAATGTCATATAAATAAATAAAAAATCCGAGGTTCTACCCGTCGTTGTACCTAAACTTTTGAGCGTCGTAGAGGTACATAAATTCCCGCCAGCATAACGACAACGGTCCGGTTTGGAGAGTAGAATACCGGTAGACTTGTACAATTAGCCTAACACACTCACACAGCATCTATGGTGTCTATAGACGACTGTATTGTCTTATCATGAGAGAGGTGTGCTTGTTCACAAGCATATCACGTAAAAAAGTTTCGAGGTACCCAACTACTAGTATCTACCAGCTTCTACTATCCCCTTACATACTTATCTTTTTTTGGCAATAGTCAGGAAAGAATCACATGGCACTCCAGACGGTAAAAGACAACGATAGCCTACAGACACTAGAATATGTCATCTGTACATCACTGTTCTGTGGCTGGGATGTTAAGCATATTATGCAAGTTTCTCGGCTACCCTACCTTTCAAACGGGAACTTCGCCATCAAAGAATCACCTCTGTGGTCTAGCGGTTAAGTTGTTGGACTTGACTGCATGAGGTCCCGGGTTCGAATCCCGGGTCGGGCAAAATAAAGAAAATTCGGTTTTTCTGATATTCTAATAAAAAAATGTTATTCGGGATAGGATATGTGCCCGGTTGGCGATAGGCTTGCCACCTATCACATTTGGGACTTAGTATCTTCGGCTAGTCGTAGGTGCCCTGTTTATGCTTCTGCCTACCTCTTCGGGGATATGGGCGTGAAGATACTTTTTTTTTCAAACGGGAACATGACGACGTCGGTATGGCAGGAGTCAGTAAGGCTATGGTGGATCCCTTCGTGGGCAAATTGCTAGACAGCACTCTACCACCAGTGATCTTGTTAGTAATGATTCATGTAAACTCTTACGAGCTGCCTGGCAGGGATTCAGGTAGTCCATTCTATACAGAGGATCCGGACAAACAAAGGGAATGCATATATCTGTACCTAATTTGCAAGACAAAGCAGATATACAATGCGAATGTGGATAGATGTAGGTACTATTCCGATATTATTCGAGGGTGGTGTCAAGAGTCTCCGAAATCGGCGTGTTTGTATGAAAAGGGTAATGAATGTGAGGGAGGCCAGACAGGTTTGTCAGGATCGTGAGGTCTGGCACTCGATACTCTCTGCCTACTCCGTCAGGGACTTAGCTCTTTTCAGTTTCCGCTTGTTTTTTTGGATAAGCAGAACCACTCCTTGAATAGACTGGGTAATGTGACGCCATTTTGTCTCCATCACGTTAACGTCAGTGCTTGCCATTAAGGTATATTACCGACACATTTGTTTTTCACACACTTGGTGTTCTTTATAACTTTTAATTAACTAAAGTTAATTAATACATCTCAGAAATGATAACAATTTGTCATCGATCAACGTCAAGATAACAGCACTTTGGCGACTGTTCATAATAATTAAAAACTAAATTAAGTTGTAGCCCGAAGCACATTTAAGGAATAACCCGTAACAAAATAGAAATTATGGAAAACGCTGAGAAAATATGGATTATATTCGAAGCTTAGGTTCAATTCTCGATGAAGCTAAAGGCAAAAATCACCTACGAATTACAATTAGCTTACTTTTAATTTAAATCAATCCGTGCCATTTATCAAAAAAACAAAAAACTTTTATTCTACGCGATTTATCTACAAACTTTATGTATTTATTCGTTTTTATTTAGTGCATATTATATTAGTCCTAGACAATTACATATATTTTTAGAACAGAAGTCATAATAATTAGTAACAAATTTCTGCTAAAAAATCCGGAATTTATTATATTGGTATTATATTAATTACTGTAAGAAAAAATTATCACACCCATATCCTCGAAGTGGTAGGCTGCGGTGCAACCAGAGTACCATCGACTTGCCGAAAATGAAGTCCGAAAATGTGATATTGTGGGAAACCCATCGCCAAACGGGCATTTATCGTATCCCAGGCAACCATGTTTTTATTTGTTCTTAATTAATTATTTTTTTCCTTTAATCCCCCTTAAATCTATTTGCAGTGTCACTAAGAACCGTCTCGATCACTTCAGCTTTCAAATGAAATAATCTACATTGAAATAAGTCCATTCGTTTAGAAGTTACAATGCCACAGATATACACACAAAAATGTTAAAATTAAACAGAAACAATTTTGAAAAATGCAAAACGCGACGATATCACGATGACGCAATTGTATACTAAAAACTCTCTTGTAACAAAAAAAACAAAGACACTTCACAACCGCCGAAAGGAAGTTTCACTGCTAGATATTTTTATAGCGCAGTGAAAAAGAACTGCACTAAAGTCTTTGTAGATTAATTTTTTCAATTGATGGACGGAAGCATGCGTCAACAATCTATTTCCGTGTTGATTTATGCGTCAGGATTTAGTCGGGTGGCAATATGGCGTATTAGTCAAGAACGGATTGTTGCTTTATAATTTATTAGCTTCCGCGTCACTCGGAGTCTCGTGTCAATCGTGTTTGACGCTTGTATCTGACGCACTAATTGTTGTTATGGATTATATGTCGCAATGTTTTGTGACAGTGTAGCGGATATATGGCGGATATCATACCGACATACACATGTAATTTTACAATGAGATCTCGTAATTGATGGTGGGCGGGATAGCCATTGTGCAACTTGATGGAACTGAATAGTGATACTAATGTTTTACAAGTAATAACGTTTTGGGATTTCCATTGTCGGCGTTTGGTGTAATTCCATTGAATATTTTTGTTAAGATTAAGACACTTGTACACTTTCACGAATTACTTACAGTTTTAGGCCGTCGGTTTTGGTTTCTAAAACATCCAACTTACAATACACTCTCAACTTATATCCGTTCCGTGCTGAATACTTTAAATTTTGCGTACTTTAACCTTAAGGCCTACTATTGTCTCTGTATTCTAACTCGACTGGTGTTAGAGTTGACTTCATGAGGTCCCGGTTTCGATTAGCAGGCCAGGCAACGAAAAGGAAAATATTTTTTTAAAGAATCAAATATTTATTTAATCAAATATTAATAATAATTAATACATAAATAAAAAATAATAAAATAAACCTTTCCCGATATTACATTTGTGCCCGGTAGGCAATAACAGGTTTGACACCTACCACACTGTCGTACTTATTGTCTTCGGCTAATCGTGGATACCTCTGCCTACTATTCTGGAACACGGATGAGAAGATACTTTATTAACCTTCAAGTTTCCAAAATTTGACAAAGATATTATTATAATGGGTTTTGTAGCAACAAATTAAATTGTCTTTCATTTACCATTTAAAACGCAAAAATTGACAACGCTACAAATATATCAAAAACTAGCTGTTTCCCGCGGCTTCGCCCGCGTAGTTTTTTTATTTAATATTTAGCTCTAACGCTACCCGTTGAAATTTTTAGATAAAAAGTAGCCTACGTCCTTCTCCCGATTTTGAAACATTTTTCGTTGGTGCTCTGCTGCTAGTGGTGGCGTGACGATATATTATAGCCTTCCTCGATAAATGGGCTTTCTAGCACTGGAATTTTTTTTGAAATCGGACCAGTAGTTCCTGAGATTAGTAGTGAAATTAGCTTTATAATATTATAGTATAGATGATATTTTCGTACCATGTAATGACATAAACCAAACAACGGAGTAATCTCATTTTGGTATTTTTCATGCTTTTCATCCGTCCATATTCTAGTGCACTTCAATTCCAATCCACAGAAATATCAGCAACAAAAAGCATCAAATCGTTAAAAGTTAATTCCAGCAAACAAATACAAGCTTTTAGAGTTTAAAGCTCTCGTACCTGCCCTTAATAGGATACGACATGGAGTACCTCGTGTTTGGCAATTGTGAAGTCCATTAGGTACGTGGAGGCGTACGCATCGCGACCTAATATTTGTCATTAGGTGCTTTTGTTGGTTTCGTTGTAAGCTACCCTCGCCGGGGGTGTCCTTTTTATGAGCTGGAATTATTTATAGTATATTTTTTTGTTTTCGCATGGCAACCCCGCTCGGTTAATATTTTTAATGTGCCCACTGGGTGTAGTGACGAGTTCATGTGGGATTATGCATAATGTTTATCATCATGTAACGACCTCAATTTGTCATTTTTTTATGGAATTGGATGGCATTGGAACAGACCGATGATGGTGCGTTGCCAACTTGAAGTTGGGACATCAATCCTTTGCGTGAGTAAGTTTACCAACTACCCTACTGTGTACACTGGAACACGATATTGACAAGTACTAACGTTATATGACGATAAGATATGCAAGTGAAATGAGGTACCTAATGTATGTTGCCAACATTAGGGTGGGTTTTCAAGAATCTCGTGTGAGTATATTTCCCATCCTCTCATCTAGACACGAACTCGACAAAGGCGAGCACTGACACTATGGAAGCTGGAGTAAGGCGACTTTTTTAACCGGACTAGGTGCGTTAGGATATTGCAATGTCATTTTTTTACAAATTTTTACATTTTGAAAATTGATTTTTTTTTCATTGAAAGTTAGCCAAAGACGAAGGGTGCGGGTTCAAATCCCGTCCGAGGTGTATTTCAACAAAAAACCAGTGAAAGGTGCATCAACGTAGACCCGCACTTGATATTAATACGATTGGGAGAGTTTACTAGCGATAATAGTCATGAAGATATTTTGACCGCCGAAGGGTCATGACGAAGGTTTTACAATTCAATTAGTCCCACCAGGTGTCGAAGCGAGGTCCGCTCCGAGTTCCGACCACATCGCAACATTTTATTATTCAAAACAGTTTTATTGGTATAGATAATGTTATTCATAGTTTTATTTTAGTAATTTACGGGTAGCTTTTGCGGGCAACAAATACTGAATGGTATAAATGTCCATCAAGATAATGAATTGTTTATGGACATCATGGTGAACCTACTGTGTCACTGTGTACAAATGGTATATCTAATCATTATAACATTATTCACATAATTATAGATAAAACCCACTCGTAAAATAATTTAACAATGAGGAATTTCATCGCATTAAACCATATTTCAGTAGGAACATTGTTACCATAATGAAATAACAAGGTATTTTGGTAGAAAACAAGACAATTTTAGTTTTTTTGTATTAAATTATTTATAGCTTGTAATAAACGAATTTATTACGGGAACGAAATATTCAGTCGGAATGGTTCAAAAAGTGAATTTACTAAGATTTATCTTTAACTAGCGACCTGGCCTGGCTTTGCCGTGTTGGTCCGGGCTCCTTTGCAAAATAGGCTATCTGTCTACCTACCAGGCAGCTCGTAAAAAACGAGAAAAAGTCTTACCGTCACTAGCACCGTGACATCTGACTAGGTGGTAGAGTTTCGCAGCGACTCACCCGGATTGGTACTACCGCCTACTACTTAATTCTGCAGCAATAACGTCAGTGCTTGCCGTTGTCGTGTTCCGGTTCGGAGGTAAGGCAGTCGGTAAACTTACTTTTGCTCGCGGTCTAACATCTCGGCCTCAGGTTGGCAACGCCCCTATTACCACCTTTGGTGTCTCTAACATCAGGCAATCCATCTGCTTGTTTGCCTTCCATTATTATAAAAAAAACAATTTGTGTATTATTGATATTTTCCCGGTACGTTCTTGACAGAGTAGTATACAGGGATTGGTGTGCTCGTATTTAATATTACAACGGTTAACCCAGCATTCGTTTGAATAACTTCACAATCATTACATTATAAGAGATTTTTTTTTAATTAGAAAAGCTATATGAAATTATCTGTAAAACGTAAACGTATGTCATTGAGGTCTTTTTTGCGGATGTATAATAGAAATCGCCTATGTGGTCTAGCAGTCCGGCGTCGGATATGATTTATCGAGGTCCCGGAGTTTGATCCCCGAGTCGGGAAAGAAAACAAATAGAAAATGTGTATTTTCAATTTTCTAATAAAAATAACGTTGCCTGGGATTGGATATGTGCCTGGTTGTTGATAAGCTACTACCTACCTATGACATTTTGGGACTTCGTTTTACAACCCTCTAAATAAATCTTTGGGGATATGGGCGTGGAGATACTTTTGTTTAAAAAAAAGAAACAATTATCTGTTACTCTCGTTTTGTTATATGTTACAAAAAATTGGTAGCATTTTTTTATAAAACCTCGATGTAAAACTGAGAAATCACATCCTTCAGTTTAAATATACAGCGTGAAGCCTCGTTGGTGAACTTTATTTAACACATAGGTATGCCTAACTAGTGGCCAGTGGTTCAAAAATTGTATGTTATTCAGAAGTACTGATTCAAAAAAAAATTAACAAACTAAATAATAAAAATTAAAGCGATAGTTTTTGAGTTTATAGCAAACAGACCGACGAAGCCGGACTCTGTTTCATAATGTAGTTTTTTTTTCTTTTTTTTTATGTTATGTAAGAAATGCCGTCTCCTATAGACACCAAATGTGGTACCTGATGGTGCGTTGTCAATCTGAGGCTAGGATGGTCAGCCTCCTGCGTAAGTAAGTACACCGGCTACCCTACCCTCCAACCGAAACACTACAATAACGAGCATTGTCATTTCACGGAAGGAATAGGTAAGGCGGTGGTGCCTGTATGTCCGGGCGAGTCGTTGCAGGACTTACCACCTAAAACTAAGATTCGTATTGGGGAATAAATCACAATGTTACAATAATTAATTGATATTTTGATGTATTTTAAACTTCATACCTACTTGAAATACGTCTATTTTCTTATCAATAACCATAACATTATACTGAAGTACTCTAGGTTTAAGTTGTGTCACAGAAGCATTAAAACTTATTAATTATTACTCATTAATTAACAGCTTGTACCTTCTTTTTATCGTCGGATCGTGATAAAATTAATATGGGACCACCTCGGAATCATGACTTATCTTCCTACAAAAAAACCATAAAACAGTTGGCTATTGACGGAGTAATCGCGTAACAAATATAGAGAAAGAAATTTAAAAACTCCTCCTTCTCCATTTTTGGAGTAGATAAAAAAGTACGAGCTGCTTGGTGGGATAGCCGCGTACAGGTGCATATCTGTCCTGTCAGTTGATTTGTCCAACAACGTCAGTTAATTCTTCACTTAAACAGCTTAAGACTAAGAACTCACGGCGCGGTTTTTACCCGCGCCGACGGCGGTCTTAGAACTGCGAATTTATAGTAAAACTCACGAGACCGCTAATTTGTGAGGTCACATAGCCGTCGCGGTTGAAATCGTCGCTCGCAAACTTGCATGATTCTAAGCGCGAGCGACCGCTGCCGCGGGGACCGCAAACAACCGCGGGCGCTGCGGGTGTAAAACGCGTTGGAAATGTACTTTTTGCATATAAATTGCATATAAAATGCAAATCTGCATTCTGCAGAATATGCGGGCTCGCAACACCGCGGGCGCGGGTAAAAACCGCTCCGTGAGTTCTTACGCTAACAATATAAACTTCCACTCGTCGCATTGTTACAATGTATACATCTGGCAAACAGGTGTTCCATGCAAGCACGAGGATCTCAAAATTTTATAATTACCCACTCGTCCAAAGTAATAATTACCTAAGTAAATTCTATTCACGACAAAATACGTAACAAGCTGCATAATTATAACACGATTAGTAAGTTGACTTTAAAAACATCTTTAGTGGGGACCGGACGATTGTATTTTAAATTGGAGGTTTGAAGTTTTCGACGCTAAAGGTGGTTTAAACATGCGATTGTTTCGATGAAATAAACGAGTGTTTGTCTCTTGTGTGTATGGACGGTATATAATTGATATTTAAATAAATTATTTATCACCTTGTGCTCTAGTGGTCAGGTGTTGACCTTGACTATATGAGGTTTTGGGTTCGATTTCCGGGTCGTGCAACTCAATATGATTATGACTTTTTTTATATTTGAGCAATCAAAATTAAAGCAAATGAAGTAAGGAAGTTTATAAAACCCGGAAAATCATGATGTCAAGTTAACACTACCTTAAATTTCAAACCAGGAAACGACAATGGGGAACACTGACGTTATACAGGAATTTGTAAGTCGTTCATACAAATCAGCTAGACTCGTCGCAAGACTCTGCTACTGAAACATTCAAGACTAGCAGTTTCACGCAGCTTCACCTGCGTAACTTGGCTTCTACTGTATCGATTTTGATGAAACAAGGCCTAGTTATGTCACTTTAGACGACAGTACTGAGCCACGCAGTACGATAGGTAGACAACCGTGCAAGTATCCAAATCCGGGTACGCATTTTTTTTAGAAAATCAAAAAGCATTTTCTGAGTTGATCGACCATAACATGGAACCTAGAACCTCATATAGTCAAGATCCCCACCGTAACACTTGACCACAGGTGATAAATATGTTGTTTGTTTAAACACTAAGATATTTGTACACCACAATGTGTGTTGGTATGATTAAATATTTTTGTAACAACTTGTAAATTTTTATGTAAACCGCAAGAAAATATTTTCATTTAATTTCACTCTGGCTTTCATTATAACAAACATGCGTTTGAAGGTTACTTAGCGAAACGGCAGAAACGGGACCCGTTTAGATTTGACTTGTCCGTTTGTCCATACGTCAAATACAGCCACTTTATTTTTAACTGACTTTCCATCAGGGATTAAAATCCGCAAATATAAGTTTTCCCCGTAACGATCCGGGCTCCTTTGCAGAATAGACCATCTGCCTTTTTGCCAGGCAGCTCCTGAAAGGCGAGCAAAGGCTCGCTGTCTACCGTCCGTACCGTGACGTCCTACTAGGTAGTAGAGTTTCGCAGCGACTCGTTCGGATTGTACCACCGCCTTACCTATTCTTGCCGCCATAACGTCAGTGATTGCTGTTGATGTGTTTCGGTTTGGAGGGTAAGGTAGCCGATTAACTTATTTTTGTTCTAGGCCTAGCATTCCGGCCTCAGGTTGGCAAATGACCATTACCACCTTTGGTGTCTCTAGGCGGCGTGAATTTCTTACTAGTAAATCCGTCTGCCTTTTTGTCTTCCATTATCATAAAAAAATAACTTTGTCATTTATACAAATACTATGAAAAACAACTAGATACTACTGGTTATGACTGACTTCACCATGAAACAAACCAGTAACCATTATTACTAATTTATCAACAGAAGGCAATGGCAATTTAATTAGGCTACTACACTTCAAATAGTGCAACTTGATCAAAACTGTTGCAGTAGTTTCTATGAGACGAGCATTGATATAAATAAGTATCTTCAGGCCCATATCCCCGAAGCAATAGGCAGAGACACAACTAGGGCATCCACGACTCGCTTAAGACACTAAGTCCCACAGTGTGATAGGTGGCAAGCCAATCGCCAAACCGGGCACAATCCAATCCCGAGCAACTTTTCTTTATTAGAAAATTGAAAAAAAAAAAACATATTTGCTTTTCCTTTGTTTTGGTGTTGCCAGACCCGGGAATCGAACCTAGAACCTCATAAACTCGAGCCCAACACCTGGACCGCTAGACCACAGAGGCGACTAATTTGATATTTGACATTGAAATATTTTTTTATAACAATAATATAAACCCCAGATACACATTCTGCACCACAAAAACGTCTGCTACAAGTGCACTATTGCCTGACATTGCCTTAACAAGTCGTGAAATACGATTGAAAGCCATATTTATAAAAGAAGAAGAGTGCACTATTTGAAATCATGCGCTCCTCTCAATAGAGTCGTCTCTCGCATCTTTGCACACGCACGTAATTTACTTTGAAAAGATAACTTGAAATGAAGCTCATAAGGTTGGACATGCAAAAACTTAAGTTTTCGTCAAGACCATTTCCAGTTAACGACACTTTTGAATGTTACTTTTGTTTGAGACTGTGCATTTTGGGTTTTTACATCAAAAGTAATGAGTGAATAAATGTTCTAGTGTTATTAGAGTCTTGTATGCCATCTCTTACAACATTCTCAAACATATTGCTATACCTCGCTGGAACCCAACAGACGTCCCATCTTATTTTTTTAAGAACCTTCTCCTGACATTAACAAATACAGAACAAAACAATAAACAAAATATTTTTAAATTTTTTTCAATTATAATGCTTATAAAGTACATTAAATCAATAAATAAAATATTACACACTAAGTACCATGCATTTGACACACACAAACAAATATATTGATGATAATGATAAAAGATCATAGATGGCGCACTAACTTTTCATAAAGTTTGGTATTGGGTCTTGATAAATTAAGATTTACTATGGTCGAATTTCGACCAACAGGTGACCACTAGTGTATATTACATTGTTTTCTCCTAGCGACAGAACACTCATCATAATTTTTTCTATGTATATGAGAAGGTGGACAGGCAAATGACAATCCACAGATATCAGCAACACCAATAGTTTTACGGATGCATGCCCTTTGAGATTAATAGTTAGAGTGTTTTTAATACCAATTAGCAGGCCCAAAAAGCTCATTTAAACGTTTTAGAGGTATTTTGTTTCATATAGCCTTCAAGACTGATCCAAGTAATACTCTTTAGTTGCTTTTAGTGATAACGCTTTTAATCAAGTTATGTATTTTAAGCACCTGGGCATGAGGTGCAAAGTCTCTTAATAATAACATGGAAACGGAAAGAAGATATCGAAGTGCGTGTGCAGTCTAAGGTTAAATTTGTTTTTTGCATAATGTCGGATATTTCACACTTGTCTCATAATAATTAGATAATCAATATTTGACAAAACCATGCAATATTGTTAGAGAAAGCAGTACTTAATAGCAAGATGTATGTACACATAACTGTCTGGAACTATCTAGTCCCGTCCAGATGGTGGCTCAGACAATAGAATTGCACATTAGGCCTCAAATTCTAGTCACATGATTGCAATGCAGCTACAACAACTTTACAACAACTTTTTTTTGGTTCTATAAGCAATATCTCTTACAAACAAAAAAGCCATGTGCTATGAATATATGAAAAAAATTCAGAGATCAAATTTAATCATGGTTCATAATTAATTCTTTATTTGTAACCAAGGCTTGAAACCGGTACGAAAAGTACAGGTTCTATATCGGTATTTAGCGGTTCTTGCCATTTCGATACCTGGATACCGGTTCCAAAGTGGGTACCGGTACTTTGTATACCGGTACTGACCTGATACAGGTATCTAACAAGTACCGGTATTATTACCGATAAAAACCGGTATCCAATAAAGGTACCCGTTAAATACAAGTGCGAAGTTGCCAATTTTCCTTTTTATGTATCGGTATTATTTTAATCTCTCATGAAGGAACAGAGCTATCTTGGATTGAAGAAAAAATGATAAGTTATATGTTTTCTAGTATCGGTATTATTGAAACAGTACCGGTATCAGAACCCTTAAAGCAACAGTACCGGTACTAAGTCTGGTACCGGTACAAACAGTACAGGTATCGCCTTGGTATCGGTATTGCTTCAAGGTTATTAATACCGGTTCCTAAAAATACCGGTATTTCAAGCCCTGTTTGTAACCAAGTGTTGGGAGCAAATTTAAAAGATCACTTAATATAATCCACATGACAACAATAATAAATGAATAAATAAATATTCAAAAAAAATATTTAAGAACATTCATTGTGTATTTGTTTCAATTTTAAATATTTTTTTAGACTTAAGACAGAGAACAAGCAGACGGATGTCCAGATGGTAAGTGGCAACTGTGGCCTATTACAGGTATACAGCGATACTGCTATGAAGTGGCCGGGTGTTTGACTTAAGATGCATGTGTACAATTTAATATTTTGTTTTACAATTATCAAATCACACAAATTGAACCTAACCCCAAAGTAAGCAAATTATATGCTTGTGTTATGGGTGTTAGTCAACGATCCTAATACATAGAAATACTTAAATAGATACCAGAATATTTTTAATACACACCCAGACCCGGAAATGCAGACATCTAAATGTTCATCACACAAATGCCTGCACCCGTCAGAATGGAACCCGAGCCTCGCGGTTCGTCAATGTAATTAGGAGTGTACTCTAGCTACTCGACCAACGAGGCGGTCAATGTCACATTCTTTTTAGTTATCACTTCACCGTTCTAATAATTAGTATTTAATGCTCATAGAATTGTCAAAAATAATTCCTGAATGATATGGCCAAATAAACAAGTTCATAACATTCTCAACAATTTTTTACTATATTAAAGCACACACAACAACTTCAAGCTACTAGTGGGTCAATGCAATGATAATAATGTATTGTATAAATGAAATAGGTAAGTACACTTACCGATGTGTTGAGGTTCACCTTCTGAGTTTTCAAAACATCACTCTCTGAAGCCATCCGGTTGAACATTTGTTTTCTTTCTTTAACTGATATCTTCTGTTCACTATCAATTAGCATGCTTTCACTCCTTGACGAAGTTAATGTGGGTTCTGAATCATTTGTTTTAGACAAATCACAGTTAGATGTTATACTAGATCTCTTTTCGTTTAATGATTTATCAGCAGATGATTTTCTTCGTGGATGAAGTTTTGGGGGAGTATCATCTTGCAATGTTAAGTTTTCCTTTGACTCGTATGTAGTCTCAAGGGGACTAACAGGTGTATTGTCTTGTATTATATTAGCTAATATGCCAAAGTCTTGATTAAGTTGCAAAGGGAGGGGAGGTCTAGCTGGCGGTTGTTCTTCAGGCACATTTTCTACAACTGGAATGTTTTCTGGCTCTGGAACTTTGACTTCACTTGGTCCGTCATTTTCTTTGCTAGTCATATATTTTTTCTTTAAAATCAGCCATTTTTCATTATTTTGTGTCTTTATTATTGCTAATGAGTTGACATGTTTTTTAAATGTATTTCTCGCTTCATCTAAAAAAACAATTAAAACACATTAAAAGGATAACTAGTACTGTTTCAGGCAGTGAATTCTCATCTGAATTGAACAACTATTTCTTAGTAATACTATGTATTAGTACTGTCAGTAATTGATTAATACTGATTAGGGAGCATTCAGGTATTACCTGTATGTAACTCATTTTTGGGGGAGGGAAGATCTTGTACAAAGTTACAATTAGTTACAGGGACCGGCGAGAGTTGGAACAATGCACTATGTAACATTGTTTTTTTATTGAACTATTATTAACTCCTGAGGAATTCATATATTTTAGGAACTTCTTCTTACTTTAAGCAAATTCAAATTTATCTTTATTTTCATCACATCACACTTGTGATGTGTCTATATAATACTAAATTTACCATGGGATCGGCACCCAGCCTCAAGCAACATACCTATTGTGACCTTTGTGTAAAAATGGTAGTGGGGTGTTACATAACATTTATAGAGGGTAGAAGGGGAGACATACAGAAAATGTTACATAGCTTTACCTAGCGGTGAGTATGGGACAAAATTCTTGAAGAATTATATAATACTTGAACACTCCCTTACCAAAGACTATATGTATATAATTTGTAATTTGATCACTTTGGGGTTAGTATCAATTAATGTACCTTCTCTAGTAGGTACATGATAGCAGAGGGTGAGGAACAAATCTTAATCAAAATAAGCTTGACATTAACTAATGCTATGCAAATGTTAAGGCAGAAAGATATTGCAGAAAAGATGACTTTTGTTTTATAATGCTGTAAACAAGTTTACAGTTTGCAAGTTAAAGTAATATGTACATTGGAATGTAAAAGTCCTAACTTAAGAACCATCTAGTGGTCATTAAACTTGATTTAGATATGGATGCCAAAGTTAATATTTTTACTTAAGTTAAAATTGTTAATTGGGTTTGTATATTTGTGTGAGACACATCTATTGCATAAGCAAAACCGCCATAAAATAAGTGATTCATGAAGTATATAAGGTGACCATTATTACATTATCTCTACCTGTCATTTATGCTAGTCTTGTCGTTATAAAGTATTTTAAGGTTATGTTTACTTTAATATAAGTCATCTAAATTAAGTAACAAGTTATGAATATAGTGAGCTTAGTTTGAAACGAATACTTAAATTGATAAATAAAATAAATTATACCTTACCTCGCATATCGGGATTCGTCAAAAACACTTTGAAATGTTTTACTAACTCATGATTTGTTACTTTGCCATTGTGTGCTAGCATGAACTTCAGTATTTCTTCAAAACTTAGCTCTGTTGGACCCGACATATTGAAATATTTACATGGGCCACAGAAATTAGATTACCAAGTATTTATTATTTATTGTTTTTTGTAAACGATCAACTTTAAACGTCAAAATATTGACGACGTCTCCCTTTTGCGGTGACACTGACAGCAGAAAGCTGACAAATTAAATTTTTTACGTTCCGTTTCAACCTCTGTACCATTATTTTTTGCGTTTTAAGTAAAATTACTTGTAACAACATTACTAAACAAAAGGTTTTCATGCTGCACAATATTATTCGCAGGTGCAGATTTATCATTTTGTCAATATCTAAAAGTTGATATTTTGCGTTTTGATTAAAAACTATCTGTACCTCATCATTTTAAAATTGAAATACAATTTTTATAGAAGAGAAGGCAAGCGAGATCATTATGGACATCTTTTTTTTTGGAATATCTAATACGCTGCCAACCTCGCGGTTTTTCCAATTCACCGGACTTTGTGGGCTGGGCAGAGAGATCAGCCCGGGACATCATTATTTAGATGGATTGAACTGTTCCGTACAACGCCAGCGACAATGTCTGTCTCCCGGGAGACCGTACCTCCACTTGCTGCTTCGTTCTGGTTACTGGGTGACTTGATGGAGAAATTGACTACGGTTAGAAATTGATGAGAAACGCTTCGGAAATTGACTGTCAATAGTAGGTACTCTCAGCTAATTGGGAACTGGTTGTTTGTGTGCATACCTCTGCGGTGATACAGTTGCTTTTTTTTTAATTTACTAATTTTGCGGTTAAGCGAACGCAAAAAAATTTACTATTTTTGAAGTAAAAAAATTCTTTAGCAGCGTTGCGCACTTTTTTGGAATGGGTAAAAACTTCTAAATTCGCTTCAGGACATATGATTTGTTCGAAAATTCGTAAGACGGCGCAGGGCACTGCCGCGAATGTTCGTGTTGTCATTTTCGTGTACGAAAGCGCAATAAATGAATATTGTATTCTATCACATAAATGAGAGTACTTTTATACTGATAATTAAAGCGAAATTATTCCTAAACCATAAAATATCAAAAATACACAACGTTAATTCAAGTTTTCAAGTCTGCATGTACTCACGGAGTGCAACTAGTTTTTTTATTTGCTAATTTTGTGGTTAAAAAAACGCAAAGACATTTACCATTTTTTATGATTTGTTAATTTTGCGATGCAAAGCACGATTTTTGGTTAACCCGTACGTTCGTCGAAGCAACCGTAACGCTAGCACGACATTATTACGCGTCGCCACGAATTGTCGTGATGATCTATTTCGAGAATTATTAGCCTGTGTAATAACAAGAACTTAATTCGATGTTTGAGGAATTAATTAGTTGGCCATGATCTAAGTAAGTTAATAATTTGTTAACTATTCAATATAGATACTTCTTTTAATTTTTGACCGTTGCGTTACATTTGTTGTTGAAATTTGCATCAAGTTACTATAGGTTATATATTTTTGTTTTTCTAATTTTCACAAACCAAACAAAAAAAAATGGAAAAAGCCTCTGGTCCCGATAATATAACAAACAAACTTCTGAAAGGGACGATAACTGAACTTAGTTCAGTACTAGCAGAGATATTTGATGAGATTTTAAAAACAGGTATCATTCCCAAACCGTGGTCCGAATCACATATAATACTACTTCACAAGAAAGGTCCAAAAGACGATATTGGTAACTACAGGCCCATATCGCTTATCTCGAACGTATATAAAGTCTTCGCAAAAGTTATTTTGGACAGGATTTCAACCAAGCTCGATGAAAATCAACCTTTTTTTTTTTTTATGACATTGGAAGGCAAACAAGCAGACGGATTTCCTGATGGTAAGAAATTCCCGCCGCCTAAAGACACCAAAGGTGGTAATGGTGCGTTGCCAACCAGAGACCGGGATGTTAGGCCTCGACTAAGTTTACCGGCTACCTTACCCTCCGAACCGGAATACGTCAACGGCAAGCATTGACGTTATGGCGGCAGGAATAGGTAAGGCGGTGGTACCAATCCGGGTGAGTCGCTGCGAAACTCTACCACCTAGTCAGATGTCACGGTGTTAGTGACGGCAAGCCTATGCTCGCCTTTTACGAGCTGCCTGGCACAGGAAGGCAGATGGTCTATTCTAAAAAGGAGCCCGGACCAACACGGGGGGGGAACAAGTGTGGAACAAGCGGGGTTCAGAAAAAACTTCAGTACCATAGACCATATTCATACAGTGCAACAACTTTTACAGAAATACAAGGAATACAATAAAGTAATCTACATTGCTTTCATCGACTACGCCAAAGCTTTCGACAGTCTCATACACGAAGTCGTATGGCAAAGCCTAAAAGAGCAGGGCATCCAGACCACCTACATAAACACCATTGAAAATATCTACAAAGAAAGCAAAGCCAGTATAAGATTGGAATCGACAGGTGATGCTTTTCCAATCAAAAGAGGTGTCAGGCAAGGTTACCCACTATCACCAAAATTGTTCACAGCAGCGTTAGAATATTTGTTCAGAAAGTTGGAACGGGACCATGTTGGTCTGAAAATAAACGGATTACTATTGAACCATCTAAGATTTGCGGATGATCTGGTCCTACTAGCAGAGGACCCAAAACAATTGGTATTCATGATACAAAGCCTTGCAGACAGAAGTAGAGAGTTAGGTTTAGAAATGAACTCCAGCAAAACCAAATTAATGACAAATTCAATACCTAGAGACATATACGTTAACAAGGAAAAACTTGAATACGTTGAGGAATATGTATATTTGGGCCAGATCATATCACCTAATGACCAAATGTCGAAAGAAATAGACAAAAGAATTGCGACAGGGTGGAAAACGTACTGGGCCTTAAAAGAAATCATGAAAAGCAAGGAGCTAGGAATTAGAATCAAGAAAAAGACGTTTGATACCTGTATCTTACCCACCATTACATATGGCTGTGAAACCTGGGCTTTGACAAGTCGCCACAGAGACAAACTTGCCAGATGTCAGAGGAGCATGGAACGAAGTATGCTAGGTCTCAAACTAAAAGACAAGGTCAGGAGCGACGACATCAGGCATAAAACAAAGGTCACTGATATCCTGACACGTATCGACCAACTCAAGTGGAGGTGGAGTGGACATATGATACGGTGTAAGAAGGAGAAATGGAGTAAGCTAGTGACAGTTTGGTGCCCACGGGATGGAAATAGAAGTCGAGGTCGGAAAATGAAAAGATGGGAGGACGACCTGAAAATGACTGTTGGACCTCTCTGGATGAGAGTGGCCACAGACAGAAAGCATTGGAGAGAGTTGGAGGAGGCCTATGCCGAAAGGCACACCGAACCAAGAGACTTTTTGTGAACAAATTAAATTTCTATATATTTTTCTATATGTTAAACTGTTGTAATAGTTCGGAAATAAAGGCTATTATTATTATGATTATTATAATTTTCACAAACCTACCACCACACCACAAAAGTAGTAATAGTAGGTAAGTATCTACTTATGTTCGACAGATGTTACCGCTATGACGCTGTCCTAAGGTTGGGATCTTATGCTATCTTGTTACGACTTACGCTAGCTTGTCGGTAAACAATTTTATAAAGTGCAGTAACCATCTAATGGTATTAATAATTTATTTATTTATTAATAATTTATTTAAGGCGGTGGCAACAACCCTGGCGGGCTACTGCATGGTGGACTAACACATAGTAGTCACAAACATCAAGAAAATAATAAAGTAAATTGGCTATGTCCGCAAATATGGCTTTTAATTACGGTTTCCATACATTTTATGTGTCAATTTTCAGTTTGTCTGTTGTCAAATGCCATGCTCTTAGACACATTCGTTACATCGGCTACATCTATGCGACATTCTTCAAAACTTTTGGATATGCCTATCTAGCCAGTAAATCTATTGTTTAAAAAAACTAGATATAGTCCGCTTTTACATTTTGTTGTTAAAAGTCTTAAATCGCCTTTCAAATCATCGGTTTATAATTCATTCATGTTACATTTTTGCTTTTAATCTAACAATACTTGATAAGTTTAATATCTTTCATTAAAATTTAATATTTTAATTTTATCTTCAGCCTTTTTGTTTATAAGGACGCATGAAGAATTGCATGCGAAATCACCGGCCGCGGCGGGCGATGGGTTAGCGTGAGCCAGCTGCACGCGCTGTGGCCGCTACTTGTCCTATGGTAGGCATTCGCTTGCGCTATACACACATACAATACTATTTTTCTACAATAGTGTATTTTGTGAATTACTGCTGCTGCTGCTGCTGCTTCTACTCCACACCACTCGCAGCTTCGATCACATGTTAAAGCACATTTTTTTATGAATTGTATTCTATGTCCAACGGTGATGTTAAAGATCGGCAATGCATCTAGGATACTCCTGGCGTTGTGGATGTCCGTGAGCAGCGGTGACCACTTTCCATCAGGTAGCCCACTGGTTCGTTTGGCTCCTTTTATATTAAAAAAAAAATGTTATTCTGACACATGAACTACATCCCTGCGATATTTCCACTAAATCCATTCTACAGTTTATTTGTGAAAGTAACAAACATTCAAATATTCTCACAAACTTTAACTTTTATCATATTAGTAGGATAAAAACGCAATAAGAAAGGGAAAGAGTACAGGTGCAAACATACCTATTATCACGTACCTAAGTACTTGATAGCTCTGGCTATGATGAAATAGGTTATTGTTACAAATAACAAGTAAATAGGGATAGTTACTTTGTTACGCTTAATACACAATTTTTATTCTAAGCTTTCTCATGAGTTTTGGCGCCATTGAGAGAAAAGCTGCTCAAAGTTTGTTTTATAATTATTTAATTTCCTGTTTATACTGAGTGAAATCAGCCAATTTTGGTGGCATTTTGTTCCATTTTGTTTAGTAAAAGTGCACAAATGAAATAATCAAGCAGAAATTCGCGTATCGTGTATTTCCTCGTTGCCGTCAAATCTGACTACATGAGCTTGAGTAATGAGTTATGATTATCACTGACTTATGAGTTATGACTATCACTGACTTATGAGTTATTTACTTAATATACACACTCTGTTTTTGTATTTATTGGATGAATATTACTTATTACAAGAGATTTTTTAGAATGTAAATTAATTTATTCCCATCTACGGTAAACTACCATAAAGCTTTTTTTATTAATTACAATAACATCTTTAAAAAAATAGTGTTCGAAAGTTTAATCTTACTGTTCTTATAAGTTAGATATCTAATAATAATGCTAAACCAAAATGAAAAAACTAGTCAGGGACCACAGAGAGCTTCAAATTTTCTTGACAAATAATTAAGAGTTAAGATATATTTTATCGTAAGAGTTATTACCACACTATTTTAGTTCTTGTATGAAACACATGATTCGTTATTCGGATTAGAGAGCAATCAATTATTTTTTTTTTAAATTCATGGTAATAAACATGTTTTTTATTTACTACCTAACAGCTAAATTTCAAAAAAAACATAAATCAACTTCTTGAAACTTTAGGTGTCGAAAAAATTTGCAAAAGAAAGAACAAAAAAAATCTTAAACAATGACTTGAAAGTTCAGCATCGAGTAAATTTTTAGAGAAAAACAGGTTTCTTTATTTTTGCTTAGGAAGTTTTAATTCAAAAAGCCTTAAACAATGTCTTAAAACTATAAGTAGATATCGAATAAATGTTGAAATTAAATCGGTTTTCTTTTATTTACCCACAAAAAGTTTAATTTCAAATACATTAAACAATGTTTTTTAAACTTTTATACAAGTTAAAGTAATTTTCAAAAAGTCCATAAGGCAGCAAATCCAAGCCTCATTGCTATCGACATAAAAAAAACTACCTAATTTTCATGGTCATTACGACTAGGTAAAAGAGGCTATGACTTCGTATTGCTAAATTAGTCAACCGTCTTATTACAAAATAAGTTTTCTCTTGATGGAATCTGGTGAGACGTCTGGGTGGTATTATTAATTTATTTAGTTTTTTATTGCACACAATTTAACTTCACTCGAGGCCTGGCATTCCGGCCTCGGGTTTGAAAAGCACCATAACCATGTTTGGTGTTTCTTACCGTCAGGAAATCCATCTAAATGGCTTTTAAATGGTTTCATATTAATTTTATCGACACCCTACTAGTAGTTTTTGAGTTACACTTAATATACCTAATGCAGCAATTTTTCACTTGTGAAAGTGAAATGAAAAAATATAGATTATTATGTGCAACTCAAAAATTAGAAATAGGATCATCATAAAATTAATATGGGACTACCTCAAAAAAAAAACAAACATCAAAATCAGTTGGCTATTGGCGGAGTAATCGAGTAACAAACATAATATAAAAAATAAAAAGAATAATGAATACAGTCAAATTGAGCACCTCCTCCTTTTTTAGATCAGTTAAAAGTAGCCGAAATGGAATGGAAGTTTTAAAATATTTCCAGGCTAGAGGTAATGGATCACTTTTCATACCAAGTTTGCACTAGAAACCAACACTGTTAGATACAAATAATACTCCGATCGATCAATACTTTTCCCTGAAATCAGATCTGTATCACAGACTCTATCTTTTCGAACTATACAAGAAAAATGATATATGATTTATGGCTTTGTTCTCTTGGAAAAATGTCAGATTATTTCTTTACCGTCTCGTTGGTCGAGTGGCTAGCGTACACGCCTAATTACATCGACCAACCGCGAGGCTCGGGCTCGATTCCCGACAGGGGCAGGCATTTGTGTGAAGAACATTTAGATGTCTGCATTTCCGGGTCTGGGTGCTTATTAAAGTTATTCTTTCTGGTATCTATTTAAGCATTTCTATGTATTATAATCGTTGACTAACACCCATAACACAAGCATATAATTCGCTTACTTTGGGGTTAGATTCAATTTGTGTGACTTGTCCAAGGATATTTATTTGTAAGGTATGCAAAATATGTAATTAAAGCTTTAAAATTTATTTTGCATCGGTGTTTTAGTTGTTGGACTTGACTGTTTGACGTCCCGGGTTCGAATCCCGGGCAACATAAAGAAAATTGGGTTTTTCCAATTTTCTAAAATAAAAATGTTGCTCGGGATTGGGAATGTGCCCGGTTGGCGATAGGCTTGTTACCTATCACATTGTGAGACTTAGTATCTATGGCTAGTCGTGGGTGCCCTGGTTGGTGGGTGCAATATCCCTGAACGCATATCCCCAAAAAGCAGCTTTTTTTGTAAATTAAATCAGATTTTAACAATAAAATACATTTTATCGTAATTTATGAAAAATATATTTGAAGTGGGTAATAGAAGTCAATGCTAAAAACGAGAATTGTAAACGATTTTGTTATAAAATCCATTGCTTTGTTGCAACTCCGGGAAAGCACGTACTCTGTACATCTTTTTAACACGAAAAATGTACTAAAATAATACGAAGAATTATTCCACTATTGCTATAGAAACTATCTTTAATTCTTTTAAAATGATGTAGTTTAATGGTGGTAGTTTAAAAAAAATGTTGACGCGTACAAATACCACTTGTATGGTTCAAGTGAACAAAGATTTTTCTGGATTCTGATTCTTTTTAATGATCCGTCATCATTTTTGCCGAGTCCAATGTTTACAATTTTCATTTGAAGTTGGTGAAAAGTTTTCATAGCTGAGGTTCATTCAAAAATGTAATTTAATGCTTACTTTTAAGTAAGTTTAAGGCTTTACACCGACTTCAAACCTACTAGTAAATATCACTTATAGGTAGTATATAACTAATATTAAATCTTTATTATTTTTTCTTCTTAGTTTTGAAGTCGGTTTTTATTAATTATTGTTGATATGATATAAGAATAAAAACTAACATCGGGACAGGTGACAACAGATAAAAAAATAAAAATGAAATAAAGACATAAAATAAAAAACTTATTAACCTACCTGAATAACTGAAATGTACTGAAAATAAATGACCAATTCGAAACTATTCCGAATAAAACAAAAAAGAATTACGTAAATCGGTTCAGAAACCTCGGAGAAATCGGTGTACATACATAAAAAATATACCGGCTGAGTTGAGAACCTCTTCGTTTTTTTAACTCGGTTAAAAATAAATTAGGATTCCGTTATGAAAGAAATCGTGGTGCTTCTTATTAAAATGTATTGTTAGTCTATAAGATTTGTTATTTAAAATTGGTAATTACATTTTAGCCTTTAAAATAAATGATATTAGTTCTTGTATAAGTATACCGAATCTAGGGGACTGATTGTGACATTTTTAGTGATGATTGCTGGGTAAAGTGTACATCAAATAGCTGTCAAATGACACGTTTTGTATTTTCTATATCCAGTGTTTATCTGTTGGTCACAGGAGATGGCAAATATAAAACACGTCATTTGAGTTTTGGCGCCATCGAGAGAAAAGATGGTCGAAGTTTTTTGATAATTATTGAATTTCGTGTTAATATTGAGTGAAATTAGTCAATTTTGGTGGCATTTTATACAATTTTGTTCAGTGAAAGAGCACAAATGAAATAATTGTTAAGAAATTGGCGTATCGTGTATTTTCTCGTTGCCGCCAAATCTCATTACAGAGCTTGTGTAATGAGCCACCGCTTTACCCAAGAGCCTGACCTGACATGACTTCCTGACGACTTATGACTGATGACTAATTATAACTAATTGAAAATGATATAAAATTCGATGCAAATTTCTACTTGACTAATGGCTAAATACTAACGTGAAGGCCAAAACTTAAAGAAAGAAAGAAGAACACGTCATTTGACAGCTATTTGATGTACACTTTACCCAGAGATCACTTAAAAGATATGTAATCAGTCCCCAGATCTACCATCCATCTAAAAGTACATATTATAGATTGTTCCACAAAGTTTCGCTTCAGGTTTTACTAAGCTGTATGAGTTAAAACTTTCGATACCTAACCTACTAGTTGCGGACTTCGCAGAGTTTAACAAGAATTAGACATTTAACTTTTAATTGGCAGCTTGTAAGTTCTAAAACTCTGTTCGCCGAAAGTGTTTAACTATGTCATGTATTTTCGACTAATAATGAACATGTTTTGTTTGTAAGCTTGACATGTTTTAGTATTTTAGTTTTTGTGGCACAAGACTTCGAACGAGCAGTTATTCGTGTTATTCCGGGCTCCTTTGTAGAATAGACCATTTGCTTTCCTGCCAGGCAGCTCGTAAAAGCCGAGCGAGCTTACCGTCACTAGCACCGTGACATCTAACTAGGTGGTAGTTTCACAGCGATTTAATTTGCCCAGATTGAATTTGGCCTTATCTATTCCTGCTGCTATAACATCAGTGCTTGCCGTTGACGTGTTCCGGTTCGGAGGATAAGGTGAGTTTTGATCGAGGCCGAATATACCGACCTCAGGTTGGCAACGCATTATTACCACATTTGATGTCTCTAGGAGGCGTGAATTTTTTAAGCATCAGTAAATCCGTTTGCTTATTTGTCTACCAATATCATAAAAATAAAAAAATAATAAAAATAGTATTTCTAGCATAAAACTGCGATCGAGCACACTCCTGTAACCAACTTAAACTCCATAGATGTTTTAGCTATGTAGGTAGTCTGCGGCCTATTATATACAATACCTTTCCAGAGGCTGGAACACGACAGTGGCGAGCACTTTCATTTTTCGGGTAAAGCATTGGTGCCAAACCGTGCAGCACTCTACCAACAGGTGGTTAAGGCCCCATACTTAGTCAGCCATAAGAGCCAATCGCCGCACTCCCTCCCTCTAAAGTAAACGTCTTAAGCGACAAATTACTATTTTTGACACTATAAAAGTAATTTGAAAAAAGTATAAAGACTGAAAAACTTATCTTTCAGGTATAGTACTTATCTATGTTTATGTTAAATCTGGTGTCGATATTTTCACTATTGAAGTAGACAGTTGGGTTTTGCTTTCAATAAAGGGTTAACTTTTTAATTTTTTTTATAGAGCAAAGTGAAATGAAACGTGTTTTGGAAACACTAGTCTTATAAAGCATATTCATGTTGATCTTGTATATTTTTGTCCCCAAGATCCCTGATTATTTTTTATGAAAAAAAAACATTATACTGGTGATGTATTTTAGCATACATGGACCCTTAAGAAACAACGAAGAAAATTGAAGAATTTAAATTAATATGTAATGTAAGTATAATGGACGGAATTACAACATTTAACTTTTTCCAGACATATTATAACGTATTCCCTCTTACAAATACATCTTATTTGATCCGTTGAACTGGTTTGTAACTTCATTTTTTGTTAACCCCCGACGCAAAAAGAGGGTGTTATAAGTTTAACGTGTCTGTCTGTCTGTGTGTCTGTTTGTCTGTGGCATCATAACTCCCGAACGGATGCAGTGAGTTCAATTAAGTTTTTTTGTATTAAAGGTAACTTATGTGCGATTGTTCTTAGACACGTTTGTTAAAAAGTTGTGGGGGGTGAAATTGGGGAGATAAGCCGATTTTTTTACTTTCTTAAGCAAAATTAAGTTGATCGAGGGTTTTTTTAATTTTTAATTTAATTTTATTTATTAGCAAAAGTGAAGTTACACACCAGATCAAAGGGCGCGTAAGTTTTATTAGTAAGGGGGATTTACTTTATCATGTAGGTAGATAATAATTAGTTCAGACTGAAAGCACCGAATCCACATTTCTTATTTGGTGATATTTTAAACGGTATTTTTTATGCTAAATTTCAAAATAGCCAAGAAATCCAAAAAAGTTTTGGGTTTAGCTTTTCAGTCAGGTTTCAACCTGCTACAGCTTTGACAGTCTCGATCAACGGGTTAGTGAACGCGAATATCTCCACCGACCAACCGTGAGGTTTGCGTTTGATACCTGGCGTGGCCAGGTGAAAAAAAAACATGGTTTACTTTTCCCATAAAAAACAGAGGTTTAACGTTGCTAGCTTGAGGAAACCCCACAGCCAAAAACTGTTGTGGAAGTATTTTTACCAGCTGCGTAGTCCTTAATAAATAATGGGAAAATCTCATGTAAGAGCAGTAGGAATATCTAAGATACATGGCGTCTATATGCTCCGGTTCTGTTTTACCAAAATAAGACAGGAACTTACCACGAGGAGAGCTGTGTACTTTGTCGATGATCGCTTACATAAAAAAATAGATTAATAATTTGCTGACGTATCTTCACGCCCATATCCCCGAGACGGTTGGTAGTGACGATGACATCAAAATAACATATATAAACACTAAATACTCAAAACATTAAAATTTCAAATAATTTCCAAAAAATAATACGTAAATTTTAGATAAAAACCAATAATTTAAAAAAAGTATCATCACCCCCATATCCCCGAAGTCGTAGGCAGAGGCTCAACCAGAGCACCCACGACTAGCCAAAGACATTAAGTCCCACAAAGTGATCGATGGCAAGCTTATCGCCAACCGGGTACGTACTCGTATATCTAATCCCAGGCAACGATATGTTTATTAGACAATTTAAAATATACATTTTCCAATTTTTTTGTTTCCCGACCCGGGGATCGCACCCGGGACCTCTAGAAGTCCAGCACGATGCCACAGACCACATGAACACATAGATGGTAATTGTAGGATTTTATTGATTATAGGTAGGCTTTGCCGCGATACCAAGTATATAAATAATAATAATAAATCATCTTTATTTCACATAAACCTACAAGAGGCACTTGTGACGGGTCTATATAATAATAAATCTACCACCGGATCGGAACGCGGCCGCACACTGAGAAGATCCGGGAAGAAACTCAGCGGGCTTGTCTTTTTTTTTATATTTACACTACACTTTTATATTTACAATAACACACACACACTACATTTTTATATTTACAATAATTTATGTAATGATACAATATATTTTATAAGAGATTGGCACGAGGAGCAATTAATCCGAAGCAGTCTTATCTGTTAAATATTCAGCAATGTTATAATAACCCTTTTGATTTAATTTACATTTAACACATTTCTTAAATTTATTAATTGGAATTTCTTTCATATAAGTGGGAAGTTTATTGTAGAACTGTATACATAGGCCCATGAAAGATATATGCACTGTAAATACCAGAATACTTGCAAGAATGATCGATGTAAAAGGTGGAAAAAATGATGATGAACGAACCTTTTCAAAATTCAAGCCAGAATACCCTTTTCACCCACCGGATTTCCGTAATTCACATAAAAATATTATAAGTACTAACCACTATACAGGTTGATTGTTTTTTGTAAGACATCTACTTTGTACCAATTTGTTCTATTGAAGCATAGCAAATTGTTTAAAATGTGTAAGCTTTAAAATATTGTATTATGTACGTATGTATGTATGAATGTATGTATTTATGTATGTAATAAAACTTTTTTTATTTCAGTTTTTCCAAGAATAAAATCACCTTCCTAAGAACATGGAGTACGAGTAAATGTAGTACAACTTACCTAGGGTAGTTTATATTATCACGGATTACTGCTACGGGGTTACACAAATTTGAATAGTACTGTTAAGGGTCCAGAGAACTAAATAATAGTCGAACATAAGGATAAATGGAAGGTAGTTTTACTAATAAAAAGTATCTTCATGTCCATATCTTCGAATGGATGGCATAGGCTCTATCAGAGTACCCATGCCTAGCCGAAGTCACTAAGTTAAGTCATAATTACACAATCTGTACAAAAGACAATGAAAATATAAGTTTTTAGCGTTGTGTTTCACTCTTTAAATGTTTCAATGTTAAAAATTATTGAGGAATCTGCTTACGAATACTACTTTTGATAGCGCTTGATAGTCCTATCGGAGTGAAGTCAGCGCTTGGTGTTTCGTTTTTTTTTCGAAATATTGTGTACGTCTAACGACTTTTACAACGTCACCGGGTTAGAACTGTTGTTTCGTGTCTGAACGGTTACGGTTATTCGTACCGGTGCTTTAAAAACCGAGTCAAATTTCTTGACCACTTTCAGATTTGATCATTATTTTTTTTAAAGATAGCCAATGATTCCGATGCGGTTTTAATTTTTTAATTTTGCTTTGCTTTACAGGTACTTATAAGGTATACGTTTGCGTGAATTTTGAGGTCATCTTGTGACGATGTATTCACACTCACTAAGTGGATCGTGAATATTTTTATGAAACCACCTATAAAACATGACCAACCTTACCAAAAAAGTTGATTTGTTTAATAATGGTCGCGTAATAGTATAACAAAAAAACTAAAAAACATGCCGTCAAATTGATTGTCTTCTTCGTTTTTGAGTCGGTTAAAAATAAAATTACGCTAGTCTACCCAATTGGTAATGGATAAAGTAAAAAATTAAAAAATCTTTTAAGTTCTGTACCCTACCCTAGTATTATTTATTAGGGAATATGAGAGATAGGAATTAAAATAAACAAATTTAGTAGGTACACCATAATATTAGTTATTCGTTCATATTTTCTTTGTACAGAAAAATACATTTTAGTTTAGTGTAAAAACTATGAAATGTTTAATATTATGCAGTGGGAAATAATATTATAATAATTATAACTAATTATAGATAATTATAATAATTATAGATAATTATACATATAAGTCTATTATTATTTACCACCCTTTATATACAAGAAATCTGCAGAGATCGTGTATCTCAAAGTTTTGTTATCGGAATGTAGTCTTGTTTCACGAAGGGTAGATAAAATTAAATCGGGACAATTTGCATATGAACTTTTAGCAGGCAGCTCGTTCTCTGTACGTAATTAGGTAAGTATTAACAATTTATAATGCGTTTTGCAAAATTGCCGCAACATATGGTACTACATACATAGTTTCCTTACTTATTATTATTTAAAGGGGTGGAGATGACGCCACGAAGAGATGCAAAAAAAGATTTTTTCAGGCAGGTAAAACAAGAAGACAATCATGGTCTAGATAGCCTCGTTGCTCAAGTGGCTAGCATACACGCTTTACTACGCCGACCAACCGCAAAGCTCGGGCTCGATTCCCGACGGAGGCAGGCATTTGTGTGATGAACTTTTAGATGTCTGCATTTCCAGGTCTTGGTGTTAATTAAATTTATTCTTGTATCTATTTAAGTATTTCTATGTATTAGAATCGTTGACTAACATCCATAACACAAGAATATAATTTGCTACTTTGGGGTTAGATTTAATTTGTGTAACTTGTCCAGAGATATTTATTCATATTATTTATTTAGGTCTAGAAAATAGAGAATACGTATTTTCAATCAATACATATTATAAAAAAAAGTTGCTTTCTCTGTCCCTATGTATTATAATTAAATCTTTAATACTACGGTACGGATTTTGATCCGGTTATTTTTAATGGATAATGTGATTAAAGAGAAAGGTTTATATGTAAATTTTATGCTCATGCAAAGCCTAGTTTTTAAATGAAAACGACTTTACCCGGGACTGAAATGTGCTCGATTAGCGATGGTCTTGCCACCTACCACATTGTGGGATGTTAGTGTCTTAGATTAAATGTGGGTGTCTTGGTTGTGCCTGCGCTACATCTTTAGGGATATGGACCCGAAAATAATAGGTAAAGTGGGACAGAAGTTCGTCTAAGAGCGTTCGAAGTTATGTAAAATACTCTGTTATTAAGATAGGTATTGTGACATCGCGATACAGAATTTTCTAGCTTGTGTGCTTTGCATCGGCGCTACAATAGGACTGTAGTTGTCTGATTTTAGCATTTACCAAGTGAGATCTCGGGTCGAATTTCCACATCGGATCCCGGCCTGTGTTTGTATATGAGACCAGTTAACAATAAGTTTGCTTCCAATGACACTATGAGAGTCTTGAGTACCTTTGGCTATCAAACTTGCTTGGCAATAAAAAAACGTTACACACAAATATACAAAAAAAATGAAAAAAACATTCAGTTGAATTAAATACCTCTTTTTAGGAGTCGTTTAAAAATAAGTATTTTCTTCGATTTCCCTGAGATAATATTGATTATCAGATTCAGATGTGACGGCAATTACCTTGGAAGTTCACTCTTTAAAAAAATGGTTTAGAAAGGACGGAGAAATCGATTAACATACATAAAAATATAGGATTTCAAAGTCCCTTAATTAGTCCATCCGTTCACGCGTGAAGCGTTAACCAAGAGAAATGGGGATTCATTTTTATGTAAAAGATAATAAATACTTTGTTTTTGTAAACGTTAATGGTTCTTTCTTTTTCTTTTTCGAACTTTGGTCAATTACATGAGATTAGAGTTTACTGCAAATTGACTAATTCTGAAATGGGATGAAATGAACAAAAAGTTTTTTTCGATACATCTGCCTCTGTCGGATAAATCTTGGGACAGTATTTAAGAGAGAAAAGAATCAAGAAAACTTCTTTGTTACAGGAATCATCTCAATATCAAATTAATTCTGGTATCTATTTAAGTATTCCTATATATTAGTATTATTGACTAACATCCATAACACAAACATATTATAATTTCCTTACTTTGGGGTAAGATTAAATTTGTGTAACTTGTCCAGGAACAGTTATTTATTTATTTATTTATTTGCAGTTGAATTGCTTGTGTCTAAAAAATCTGCTGCTATAGACTTCAAAGACAGAATTTATTCTTTTTCTCGTCGGTACTTGTTGAAATACCATACCTACTTACATTTGTGAAATAACATTTGTTTTTCTACAATGTTTTGAAAAATCGCATGTGGCTTTTAAAACGTATGTACCCCAAAGATCCTTAAGATTGTTATGTCTACAGGTTTTATGTAATTCAGGGATAAAGGTCTCTTCTGTAAAATCTATTCGCTCGGAATGTTGAAGTTTTAATTCAGACATACATACATGTTGTTCTCATGCTTCACATGATAGACAATATGCTATAGAAGATCTGATGTAGTCCTTTACAGTGTCTTTTTTAAAATAAATGCACACATTTTTCATTTGAGATTACCGAGAGCGTATTATTATACGAACCTCTGTAGTTTTTGACTCTGTCGCCTTACGTTTCGGTGTTGGACTTGGCATCATCAGGCCCCGGGTTTAATCCTCGGGTCGGGCAACGAAAGTAAAAGCATTTTTTTTAAATAAAAACATCGGGGTTGGATAAGAGCCTAATTGCTGCTAGGCTTGCTAACTATTACATCGTGAGAGTTATTGTCTTCGACTAGACATTGTTTCCCTGGCTTTTTTACCTCTGCCTACGTCTTCGAGATTATGAGCATGAAGATACTTTTCCTATGTTAATTAGTGATCGGGTGGGACTGAGCAAATCGGTTACGAAAATATATTTTAAGCTGGACTACACCTATTTTGTCATAAATATAAAACGTTGAATCTCAAAAATAAATTATACATACATACATACATACATACATACATACATACATAAATACTTATCTTCGCGTCAAGTCCCTTACAGTGTAGGCAGAGAGTATCGAGTGCCAGACTTCGCGATCTTGACAAACTTGTCTTGCTTTTT
>NJDD01000077.1:478911-504283 GCA_002245505.1 Calephelis nemesis | reverse complement strand
GGCAAGTCGGTGTGAAACTCTACCACCTAGTGAGCTGTCACGGTGCTAGTGAAGGTAAGCCTATGTTCGCCTTTTACGAGCTGATATTCCATCTTTGTTGTGTTTAGGCGGCGTCAATTTCTTTACATCAGGAAATCCGCTAGATTGCCTTCCAATACCATAAAAAATAAATAAACCAACTAGAACTATTTTTGAACATATCACGTCGCGAATTGATTGTTTAAAAGATTATTTTTTTATGTTATAGGCAGGCAAACAAGCAGACGGATTTCCTGATGGTACCAAAGATGGTAATGGTGCGTTGCCAACCTGAGGTCAGGATGTTAGGCCTCGAGAAAAAGTAAGTTTACCGGCTACCTTACGTTATGGTGTCAGGAATAGGTAAGGCGGTGGTACCAATCCGGGCTAGTCGCTGCGGAACTCTACCACCTAGTAGTATATCACAGTGTTAGTGACGTTAAACCTATGCTCGCCTTTTACGAGCTGCCTGGCAAGAAAGGCAGATGGCCTATTCTGCAGAGGAGCCCGGACCAACACGGAGAAAAATTAGAAAGATAGCTTTTTTCCGAAATAGTCCCATATGCATTTTATCAAGACTAACATTTTTGTGGTCTTGTGTTTTACTTGTGTTAACACAAGTAAAAATGAATTAGTAGAGATATGTAAAAATGCGTTATTAAGTATACTTGAAAACCACTAATAAGATCAATAAAAGATTAATACAAAAACACTTCGGAATTAAATTCATTAATTCAATTCAATTCGATTAACAAATTTTGTTTTTTGAATCGAAAACACCTATCTCCTAAAAAAAACATCAAAATTTGTAAGCTATTGCTCAGCTAATCGTATAATAAACTTGCAAAAAACATTCACTTAGATTAAAAACCTCTACCTTTTTGCAGTTCTTTAAAAACTATGAAAATTACAAATTAAAAATAGACCAACATGACCTATAACATAATATTACAATGTAATTTTACCTCACCCTGCAGATTTGCAAAGAAATTATAAATTTAATATGCGTTTTGATATGCGAGAAATTTATTCTGCCTTTAGGTGGATTCACCCAACTGTGTCGCAGCTGCACTTTAGTATAGAATTTCATTAGTTACCGGTTCTTAAGTAAAATAATGCGGGTACGGACGGTTGGAAAATGGACACACGTGGCCAAGGAAATACTTCCTAATGCCACCTGAGCTCTGGACGTTCTCACGGTCAGAACATTAAAGTTATAATGGGAAAACGTAGTTTCCTTTGTATATTTTCGATAGGTCGTTTAGTACAAACCGAAGAAGTCCATTTGTGTCGGTTCTTAAATCTAATTACTGGAAAGTGTTCACTTCCAAAATCTGACTACAGTTAAAGTTTCTTATGTGTTATGACCTGTAGCGTTAATCTTGAATCTCGATTAATGCAATACTGGAAATTGGAATCGGATTTGTCACTTTAACACAATACTAGCAAATTATTAAAGTTTAATTAATAATAAGCAATAGATGATTTTATCAGATTCATTGAATTTTGTTGTAACTAAATGTTAATCATCCGTTCTTACTGTGTTCCAGAGTACCTAAAATGACAAATCCGATTCAAATCTCAAATTCGCATGAAATCGATATTCAAGAGTAACCCTACTGGTTTTGGTTTCCAACTGTAACTGTAGTTTTCCGTTTTTACTTTTGTAAGAACTTTGATCTTCAATTCTAATATCTTTTACAATTCCTGATAGGATACTACCTAACTTGTCTGTTGTATGTTGTTCTTCCTAGATCTTTCTATACCTCTCCTTTCCTCTTACCTTTTTTCAGACAAGCTTTTTAAGTAAGTATATGTTCTCTCTCAACAAATAGCTTATTATAACTAATTTTAAAATAAATTTGACATGTCTGTGTATGTTTGTGTGTGGCAACATAACTCCTAAAAGTCGTTTGAAAGTTGTTAGCTTGTCATGTATCCATACTTTCCTGTTTTTAATAATATAAAGAAATAATAAGTTATTATCTCTTTATATTATTAATAATATCAGTGGTTTTAATTCAAATTCAACCAATTGAAAATTTTATTTATTCAAATTCAAAAAAATACAAATTCAAATTTATGCTACACCAATTACATAGGTATGTTGGTGATAAAAATTATAATTAAATTATTTTGCTAATCTGTTAGAATTTCGAAAATTAAAATGTCCTGATACATTTAAACCTACATAATTATAATTGAATGTTACGTCATTTTTACTTGGAAAACTGTTAGACAAATATATTTAACATAATTTTGCGTGTATCTCAAAATTACCATATAAATAACATGTTCTAGGCTAGATATCTACTATTGTGTATAACTAAATTATGTTCAAACCAAATTACTACATACTTAATTGTATTTCTTGGAATTTTATCATTACAACTTAAATACTTAAGGTGATGATAACTTGGATTTTTAAGTGAGATAGTAGAAATACCGCTTCCCTGATGATTAAAGATGATTATGGCCTGAATACACCATAGATGACATACATACACAGCAGATGGGCTATTCTACAATAAGTATCTTCACGCCCATATCCCCAAAGACGTAGGCAGAGGCACAACCAGGGCACCCACGACCAGACGAAGACACTCAGTCCCACAATGTGATAGGTGACAAGCCTATCGCCAACCGGGCACATTTCCAATCCCGACCAACATATTTTTATTAGAAAATTGGAAAAATCCAATCTTCTTTTTGTTGGCCGACCCGGGATTCGAACCCAGGACCTCATGCAGCCAAGTCCAACATCCGGACCGCTAGTCCACAGATGCGACCACAGAGGCTATTCTACAATAAGAACCGGGAATACATAGTTTATTGTGTATTTATTTAATTAGATAGCTCTCCTGACAGTAAGAAAAAAACTGCCTATAAAAATCAGCTAATATTAACGCAAACTAGTAGAGTAGTCTAGCGAACTGGGGTTGTTACGTCCCGATGCCGATATGTACAGATATGACGTCTCCATTAGCTATTGGTGGAATATTTATATTTCAGATTGCTCAGTCTAAGTTAGCGAAACAGCATCAGTAACGTCTATGGCGTCTCTTTAAGAAATATCTTAAAACCAATTTCCCTAAAGAGGTAGATAGAGGCACGACGAGCTTATTCACTTGCATGTTAATCGTGAAGTTTGAAAAAAATATAGCCTAAAACCACTGCGATTACATCAGCTTTCAAAATGCAAACTCCGCTTTGAAAGTAGTCTCTTCGTTTAAAAGCTATAAAGTTATAGACAGTCAGACATACAGACAAACGTACATACATACATACAAACCTACAGACAGACGTACATACCTACGTACGTACACACACATACATAGATACATACATATACACATACATTCATTCATACACACAAACACACATATATACACAGAAACAAACACACTCTCACAGACACGTCACGTCAATCTTCTTTTCCATCAGGGGTTTAAAAAACGCATCAATAAAATCATAAACCCATAAAAGGTGCCCATAAATACTTTGTACATTGCGTGCGAATTGTAGACCTCAAAAAAATTATCCGCGAGGTCGCCGACGTGGAAATCGTTAACTTATCTCCCTATCAAGGACTAACCTTTCCGTGGTGAGCGTTATTATAACATTTAATATAATAACAAATGATAATAAGCCTGCTGTATGATAATTATAATATAAAACGTATAAATAATTCAAAGGGCTATCGGTGGAAGCACGCGACCGACTTCCGGAGAGTTGTACTAATTAATGCATGTCCCGCGGCCCTTGACGAACTACGAAATGTAGCCATCGATACAAATATTGATGGATTGACGTAATACATTTGCATTGCAAAAATCGTTATGCAATGCCTCACAAAACATTGGCGTTTGTACGCGCTTGCATAAGCCTTTGAAGTAGAATTTTATTCGGAAAAGGAGATTATTCGTATTTTACTCCAAAAAGATTTTCAAAAAGGAGGTGATTCGGTAATGTTTTTTGGAACGGAGTTTTTCGTGCGGCACACACTCTGAGCGGAAGGTTAAAAAAATAGACCTTTGAAGTAGATTTTCACTCGGAAAAGGAAATTATTAGTATTTTACTCCAAAAAGATTTTTAAAAAGGAGATAATTCGATGAAGTTTTTTGGAGTGAAGTTTTTCGCGCGGCACACACACTGAGCGAGAGGTTAAGAAAATAAACTTTTGAAGTAGATTTTTACTCGGAAAAGGAGATTATTCGTATTTTACTCCAAAAAGATTGCCAAAAAGGAGATGACTCGGTGATGTTATTTGGAACGAAGTTTTTCACGCGGCACGCACACTGAGCGGGAGGTTAAAAACTTATAACAAGATTTTTTGCGACTCTTTATTCTACAGTATAAACTTTGGTGTTAATAGTAGGTACAAATCTGCTTTATATATGCCACTTATTTTTTTTTGTATAGCAAATACTCCACCGATTATGATAATTCTTTTTTCATAATTTAGAGGTGGCCATTTAAATTCGATCAAGATGCAGGTGTTTTTTGACTTGTATATATGTAATAATGCATATTTTTGCGAATTATATGATAATGAAGTTAGAGTTGGTGGTTTCAAGTTTTAGTAAACATTATCTGAAAAATACGTTTATTTGCGTATTTTTTTATCTTTATCGTGTGTAATCTAAAATATATTGATCGAAAAATTTAATCTACATTACAACAAAATTGCAAATATTTTGAAAGCGGGGTCGTAAAATTAAAAAAAGACATCAAGTTTTTAATAAACCGCTTCTTTTACACTGTTAAATGCAAAAAATGTTTTTTTTGTTTATAAACAACTAGACTTCAGTTATGAAGAATTTTTTTTCTGTAATAGAGAGACTTTTTTATGGTGAGCCTTATACTAATTTCGATTTGGTAACTACTAACATATTTTTCCATTGATTACTTACTTAAATCAAATATTTATATTGGCGTACCTACTGAAAGCAAACCGACTTTTTAATAATAATAAAATCAAACTGATAGATAGTATATATACTACTTTGTTTTAATGATTTCATCAAGCCATTTGATATGTATTATTTAAAGAAGTGTTTGATCTTATTTTGTTAAGCTATGAATTTCTTCTTCTATATACATAACCTTGGCAACACAGTTTGCAAGTCCCTTTTCAGTGTTGCTTACACCATGATGTTGATGTTACAAAAACTTGTATAGATTAGGAATGACATGTAAATTTAATTTGTATTTATTACTCAAACATATAAACACGCTTCTTCACGCCAAATCCCTTACGTTCCAGTCAGAGAGTATCGAACTCCTAATATCTTGATCCTTGCGGAACTGTCTGGATTCCTCTATTTTCATTACGATTTCCATACACGTATCTTCACGTGAATTTAGACACCCCTTTCGGGTTTCATGGTGGAATGACAACCCAAGTCTCCCTGGATACATTAAAATGCTGTAATGATTACATAACACATCCATGTAAACTCTCACCAAAATATTAACTAGCCTTTTCTTTTTAGAAGTCAATTGTTTTCAACGTTCTTATATTAATTTTAACAATATTAAACAAAAGCTTAAACAAAATTAAGGAACATATCTGGGCGAGTCAGGATTCGTATTCGCACCCACGCTTGATTTCAAGATTTATTTGTAAGAACTCAGGTTTAACGACCCACTGGGTCGCCTCCTTCAACATTGTCCACTTAGACCACTAATGTGTTTTGAACAAATGCTGACAATTTAAAATAAAGGTCTATTTAGTACCAAATCAAACTCAAACTTAAAATACATCTTGTGTAAAACTTTTATAGTTTTGTAAACGAGCAGTGCATTTCTTGATTTACACTCCTATGTAGAAGATAGTACCAATAAGCTATTTCTTAACATATAGCATTCGAATTTCACAAAGATTAGAGAAAGAAAGTAAAGACAAAAAATTACAATTTTTTTTTCGCATGAACCACAAACACAAAAAGTAGTTTAACTTACAGGTTCCTTGAAATAATTAAATATTTATAGATCTAAATCCCGGAAAGTGTAAGCGACCCTTATTATATCTAGCCTAAGAAATTTCAAGCAGTCCCGGGTTCGATTCCCAGGTCGGGCAACAAAAAGAAAATGTGGTTTTAGCAATTTTCTAATAAAAAAAATGTTGATCAGGATTGGATGTGTGCCCAGTTGGCTTTGCCACCTATCACATTGTGAGACTTAGTGTCTTCGGCTAGTCGTCAGTGCCTCGATCGTGCCTATGCCTAACTCTTCAGAGATATCAGCGTGAAGATACTTACTAACTTTTTTACCACACAAAATTATTATGATTAATATGCTCAATGAATAAATAAATAAAAGGTATCTCGGATTAATAATAAATATGACAAACAAACATTTAATAGTATGTTTTACATTCAAAACATAATAGGATAATTACTGATCATAACTTGTTCACTCACCATTAATTATTACGAATGAATGAAGGAAATGTTAACTCACACTTATAGACAAACATTTATTAATCTCACCCAATATTTATAATGAACATAATTTATGTTCATAACATTCGAGCTATAAAAACAATAATCGACGTCCGGATATTTGTTTTCTAATCGTTCAATCGATAAAATAATTAAAAGAGAACGTTGGTGTGAATGTTCGACAAAATCATACTCTCGAAATGAATAGAATCGATAGGTTAGTCGAGATAACGTTCAATTAAAACAATTCTATCAAAACATTTCGTGTCAGGTCATTCCACCTGCCGTCATATAATTTATTCATAAGGAGCCGACGGCCCGAAGTTTTTAAAGTCAGCATCGCAAAAGTATTAGCATAGGTATTAGTGTAACGGCTGTAATTAGATATTATTAATGCGTTTTATGTAAGATTTATTTACGAACGTTTCATTTAAATACTTTGACTTTAAAATGAAACGCATTCGTTTGGAAGCGCATTATCAAAGAGCATCGAAAACAAATTGATATTTTTTTCTTGGAAGTAGGTATAATATAAAAAATATATATAATTACTAGCTGCCCGTTCCGGCTTCGTTCGGATGGTAATTTTTTTAACCATAAATTGAGATACATATAAGCTATCCTATCTCTCAAGTTGGATCGAACTGCACATGGAGCGCGAATTTTATTATAATCGGTTAAGTGGTTTATGAGTCCATTGAGGACAAACATTATGACACGAGATTTATATATATTAAGATAAGATAAAAAAATATTTAAGACTAGCTGTTCCGGTGAACTTTAAAATGTTATGTTTTCCACTTTAGGATATAAAACATTCTGAGCCCGTCTCCTGGTTCTAAGCTACCTCCCAATAAATTTGCAGCCATTATAATAGTTTTTGGAAAAGACTGAACAAGTAGGCGACTCTCTTGGAAACGACCGTGACTTATAAGCAATACATGTTTTTACCTGCAGCTTTACTCACTTTTAAGTTATTAAAACTGTATCTTATGCTACTTTTAATACTTCCAAGAATATGTGATGAATGTTCATCATCATCATCATCATCAGCCGGAGGACGTCCACTGCTGGACATAGGCCTCCCCCAAAGAGCGACACAAGGCCCGTTTTCCCCGTGTTGGTCCGGGCTCCTTTGTAGAATAGACCATCTTCCTTCCTGTGCCAGGCAGCTCGTAAAAGGCGAGCATAGGCTTGCCGTCACTAACACCGTGGCATCTAACTAGGTGGTAGAGTTTCGCAGCGACTCACCCGGTTTGGTACCACCGACTCACCTATTCCTGTCGCCATAACACCATAACGTGTTCCGGTTCGGAGGGTGAGGTAGCCGGTAAACTTACGTAACGTAGCGGGAATTTCTTAGCATCAGGAAATCCGTCTGCTTGTTTGCCTTCCAATGACATAAAAAAAAAGTCACGGTCAGCAGCCGCTTGTAATTAGCGACTCCCCGCGACTTTGACAAGGTCATCAGTCCACCGGGTGGGAGGTCATCCAACACCACGTCCTCCGGTGCGGGGCTGCCACTCGAGAACCTTTCTTCCCCAGCGGTTGTCGGTTCTGCGAGCAATGTGGCCTGCCCATTGCCACTTCAGCTTGCTAACTCTCTGAACTATTTCGGTTACTCTCGTTCTCTTGCGGATCACCGAATTACGGATCATATCTCGCAGAGAAACACCGAGCATAGCTCTCTCCATAGCACGCTGAACGACTCTGAGCTTATTTAAGAGGCCCACATTTAACGGCCAAGTCTCAGTTCCATATATCATCACAGGTAACACACACTGGTCGAAGACTTTCGACTTTAGGCTCTGCGGTAATTTGGACAAGAAGATACCTTTTAGCTTCCCGAACGCTGCCCATCCGAGTTGGATTCGGCGATCGACCTCTTTCTTGAAGTTGGATTTACCTAACTGAATGTTCAATGATTACTAATTAAGTACTACAGCCGTGAAAGTATAACAAACAAACTTATACACTATTAACATTTATAATATTAGACAGACTTGAACGTTCCTTGGTGAAATATTCAAATCGGAGTTAGCTTCTGAATAGGGTAAAATCCCTTAATTTAACAGTTAAACTCATTTCAATTAAACCGAGGAAAATATAAGCGGCCATTTGTAGGATTCAATCAATACGGATAGTTCAAAAACGTAGATATCCTATATTCTGGCTGGCTAAACATCGTAACTACAAAACTGGCTGCTTTACCACTCGAATGGGAACACCAGTGTTATTATTAGATTAAAAGAAAATCGTGTTAGTTATGCTATTTATAACTCAAGAACAGATAAAGCGATTAGACTGAAAATTGACAGGTAGAGGTATATTTTACTCCGTTCAACAGCGAGGTAATCAGGAAAAACAACATTTTAACACTCACATACAAACTGTACGGGCGGAACAAACTGCTTTTCTGGCTTCTGCTCACGAAGTTGTTGATCTTTTCACCAATCTAATCTCCCCAAATGGTGACAGGTCGAGCATTCAATTTATGATAAAAGCCATTGCTATTCGGTGGTCATTTAATTCGGGCTTTCGGACCCCTGTAGCTCAATGTTCTCAAGGAGCGTAGGACGACATCAGAGCAAAGAGAGTTATCAATCAGATTACAGAAGAGGCAGTGGGATAGGATTTGGTAAGACTCAAAGCAGGCACTCGGCCTGAATCAGGAGCCTTCCATCTCCTCCTGTAGGTTTTACATAAGAATACTCTGCGTGTAGCGGTGGCTCTTCGTTTAGGTTGCAATGTATGCGAATCACACAGATGCATTTGCGGGTCTATGTTTAAGTCCAACGGTCACCACGCATTGAGCTGCACTCATTGCTCTGGTAGGTTTTCCAGATATCATGCTCTCAACAATATAATTCGTAGGGCTCTCGTTTCTGCTAAAGTCCTTCGTGTCCTTAAGCCACCCGGTCTCAGCTGATCTGATAGAGAGACCAGATGGTATGACTTTGGTTCCCTGGAAAAAGGGTAAATGTTCATTTATATATTTCAACTTGTGTAAGTACCTTTGCTCCGAAACATCTTATTCGTACTACACTATCACCTGTATTTAATTAATAAACTATATAATATTAATACGTGATGCCAAAACTTTGGACCCGTTTTTACGAAAATTGCGCAGGAGCATAAAACTTGACACACTTATTTATAGTTTACGTGTAGGAGAAGTGCGGAATGCTAATATTTTTCAATGATATTGCTTATAAAGTACATTAAATCAATAAATACAACGTTACCCACACTACCATGCATTTGACACACACAAACAAATATATTGATGATTACGATAAAAAATCACAGGTGACGCACTATAAAGTTAGGAAACAAAGTAATTGGTCTTGAGAAATGAAGATGGCGTTCTTATCAACAAGATATTAAAATTTATTATGGTCGAACTTCGACCAATGGACAACCACTAGTAATATTTAATAAGATTTGTTTTTAAGAATAGGTGATATCAATATTGGCTACCAACCCAAAAATAAATCATTTTGTTTGTTATTTTAGTATGATGGCAGGAATAGGTAGACGATTGATGTTAGGTTTATCTCTATTACTAGCTAACTATACACAAAAAACATAACTGCAAATCAAATGGTCGTATTGATATGATTTTAAAATATACAATATTTAAACCGGAAATAATTTTGAAATAGCATCTTTATTTTCTTAATGTTCCTATTTAAAAATAGACCTGATAATAAGATATACTTAATTAATCAATGCGTAATGGACAGTTATAATTAAAACTTAATTTATATTTTATTCAAGATATTTGAAGTTAATTACATAGGTAAAACTTAGAAGCTTATATTTAATGTTTTATTTAATATAGTGATTTATCTTTCTGCTAATTTTAAGATAATTTTAAAAAGTGATTAAATTAGAATGAAATATTTATTACCCTAATTAAGTATAAATATATTTTTTGTCATATTTGATAGCTATTATGTTGATCAATTATTATAAACAGATTTATTATTTGTTTATTTATTTTAGCCAAATCTAATTTCAAACAATTTGTAAATAAATAGGTTCTATTAACCATGTAATTAACCAGTGATGCCACTGGTTAATCGTTGTTTAAAATTAACCAACCTGCGACATGAATATATATAACACTTTTATTTTTTCCAGTTTCTTCGTAATTTGATTATGTATTTTAAAAAGTTATTTTATATTTGCTTTATTTTCAGGACCCAGGTGATTTATCTCTACCAAATCAGGATCGTAATCGAAAGAAATCTTTAAATTCTTTTATATATAGAAGTCAGTTTTTTTGTTTAACTACCTCTAAATTAATAATTAACATACACATAAATGTGAATTAGATCACATAGCGTTAGAATGATTATTCAGAAACAACTTAAACATACATTTTTATTTATTCAGTGTTGCTAACAGTTGATATTATTACGATAGAAAGGTATGGTTACAATACAAAAAAAAAATTGTTACAAGATTGAAGTTGTTTTCAACTCTTTTTAAATTATATTTTTTCGTTTTTTTATTTAACTTACATCTTTTTTATGCAGATTGCTCGCTGCAATGATCGACTTAGGAATTAATCCAATAATGTCTAAAGCCAAGGACATGATTTTCTTCTGTGAAATTCTAGCAAAAATGTGAAGTTATATATTTTTATCAAATAATATGAAAAAGTTTAAATTTAAAATGAGGTCGTTTTTGTTTTTATTTTCACTTGAATATAAAATAAAAAAATGAGATAACTGAATTCAAGTTATTTTGAAAATTGGTTAGACTTGTTCTTCTTTAAATTTTTTTACTGAATTAAGATCATCGGTATCATAATTAAGTTTTTGAGCTTCTTCAAAAAGTTCTTATTTTTTTATCATCTTTATTTTTCTGAATGTGTAACTATTTACTCAGTCAGTTATGAATCAATTTTAATGTTCCGAAAGTTAGAGGCGATTTAGATAAAAAATTTACGGAAATTGTAGAATTGAGTCTGTGAGTTTTTTGGTACCTAAATGATGTTTCAATGACATTAAAGTTAGGTTATTGAAATTTTATTGCGCTTTAATAATGTCTATTGACATAACATGTTTACATTGAAAAAAATAATCAATGGCAAAAAAATAATATTTGCATAAAATACTTAAATTCAACCAATCAAAAAATGAAATTCAACCAATGATGAATGTTACGAATTAATGATTAATTAGTCATTTGATAAACTAGTTTGGTTGTGAGTGTGCTTATAAATGTCACATTAGAAAAAACTGATTAACAAATATTGTGTTAAGGAAATAACAAATTATGCAATCGGATCTTGTACTTTAAAAAACGACGGGTTGCACTCCGGGAGTACCGGCAGAAGTGAGAACTTGAATATTAGCGTTGTGCATTTTTGATGTTTTGAAATGGTTAGGGAATAATTTTGCATGAATTGCTTTAATTATCGGTATTAAAGTACTATCATTTATGTGGTAGAAAACAATATTCATTTATTGCGCTATAGTACACAAACATGACAACACGAACATTCGCGCAAGACCCTGCGCCGTCTTACGAATTTTCGATCAGGTCACATGTGCTGACGCGAGTTTAGAAGTTTTACTCATTCCAAAAAAAAGTGCGCAACGCAACAAGAAGTTTTCACTTCAAAAATAATTAAACCCATACAACAAAACCTTCGCGAAACGCGCGTCCATTCTGTTTTTCTTTCACTGTCCATCCGTCGCCGTGTTTACTTCATGAGATATGGATTTGCTAAAATCTCTTCTGCAAACAATTTAACCTCTGTACACAAAACATCAACGCAAATAATCCCTTCTCAAAGGCGACAACATCTTTGACATGTACGAGTATTTTAAAATGATTTATGTTTGTTCGTTACCTTTGAGGTTTTTATTGGTGGCCTGAGGCTCCATCTATTGTCACTTTGTAGGACACATTTGCATCTATGCAATTATAAAACGTATTACCGAGATAAAAGATTGAAAATTGCTTGTGTAAAATCGACTAATACTCATTCTTCGTGGTGGGTACCATTCGTATAGTTGAAATATCGGCTAGTTTACACTGTTAAGAATAATGTCCTATGTAGCTCGTGCAATGTGACGCCGTACGCGTTCTAGCTTACATTTTCGAGATCGTTGGTACCCATTGTTGGATTTATAGGCTTAGAGCAGAGAATCTAAAATGGACTAAATAAACTTCTGGCCGTGTACTCTACAACGTTAACTGTCCTAATCATTTGTTAAGGAAAGCTTTGGATAAATATATAATCAAATTAATCCGACCGATTTAAAAAGTATGTTATTCATAGTTACTGTTTTTAATAATCAATGTATTCTCCGTATTTCACCAGATTGTCGTTTAGAAACTGACTAGGTAGGATATTTAACATTTTTCATCGTTGATATTTGCTAAGGATTCGTTGTTAATATAAAAAGTTGCTTTTGAATTCTGTTCCACTATTATTAAAAAATAATATATTAGCCTACCGGTTTCGCATATTTATGCATAAAATAATAAGTATGTATAATATACATACATATTATGTAATATACGAATCGTTTAGGCCAATTGTCAAATTAGTGTTGAACAGTAAGTGTTTTTGAAAATGTTGACTGCCTTTCTGGCAGCTTGTAGGAGGCGAGTTTAGGTAAAATAAGTATAAACAATAAGGTGATTTGTAAAAGTTTGCTTGCGCAGGGATTCACGGCCTTATCTATTTCTACTATAATAATGACAATGTTTAGCACTTTCGTGTTCCGGTTTGGAGGGTAGCGCAGGCTTAAAACCCCGGCTACTATGCTGTAGGAATAGCATCTTGAGTATTTATTGAAAACATTAATACGAAAGCTTTGATTCGTACGTTTTTTGTAATTTATTTACCGAATAAACACAAAATACAATATTTTGTTGGATTAGAATTTAAAAACCACAAAGAATTGTAGAAATACTTCAACGCGTCTTTTAATATATATTTTCAGTGTTTGTTTACTTAGGTACCTTTTTGTAAAACTGTAACGAGGCTGAGACACTGGCACGATTTTGATAAAATTTATAAGAGTTGCAAAAAGTTGATGACCTGATTTCAAATATCAATTATTAGTTACTTTTTCGTTAAAATATTAGCTTCTAAATGTTTATAATGTAGGATGAAAGTTTGTATGAAAAAAAGTCGCGGTTATAAAGTTAAAAATATTTGTAAAGTGAAAATAAATCCAAAAAAAAACATATACCTTTAAAATCGGTCTACCAATTTTCGTGTTATGTATTGTAATAAATCCGACTATGTTTTATACGGAGTGAAGAATATTTGATTCACCCATCGCGAGTGAGTTGGGGCTGGCCAGTCATTGTAGGTGTCGATGATGAAGGCGACCTGAACGAGAGGTGGTCACCCGCCCGTCAAGATAACGATCACGTCCCGATATCGAAGTAACGACCAGGACGTCCGCAGTACAGTCGCAATGAAAACACTATAAGATATTTAAGGCTATTACAGACAAAAATATTGCATCTGTTGTTGCAATCTGGTGTTGATTTTAACTTCACGAAGTCCCGGGTTCAATTTCCTGGTGTAGCAATTAAAGGAAAACGTTTTTAAATTTTTTCATAAAGACAACATGTATTGTGAAAATTGCCTATTACAATTTCTTGGTTGACAGTAAGTTTGCCGTTTGTGACATTGTGTGACTAAGTAGGTAGTAATTACTTTCGGCTTATTGTAATTGAATCTCTTCCTGCCTTTTCAGGGATAAGGGCGTGTAAATTCTTATAAATATAAATATATGTTTGTTTGTTCGAAATTCATGCTTAAATATCTAACCGATTATCTTAACGTTAACGAACGTTAACGAATTATAATTTAATTAGTAAATATTTTATTTTAAAATAGATTCATTAACTTTTTATATTAATAATATGTTTTTATTAAAACATTAGGATGATAAGTATGTTATTAATCATACAATCCAAAAATACTTTTGACGTATTACCTTGATATATCAGCAATTCTAAAATTCTATAAATATATATTTTGCTACACGAGTTATCCTCAAAGGTGACTCTTTTTATCTATTATATTCGTGTTTAATTTCTTTTTATTACTCATTATATTTTAAACCTAAACAAAGCTAATAAAGATAACAAAACATAGAGTAATATGATAAATTAATTAAAATAATATAAATACATTGTTAAGCATTATTAAATCAAATAATGTTTGTAAAAATGTTGGATTCATCGCTCATAAGATGTTATGTGTGTTTGCATATAGAGTTTGTTGCTTAGTTACATGTGAGGTGGTACTCTAAACTTCCAAATTATCGCATAAAAGTATCTTCACGCCCATAACCCCGAAGAGGTAGGTAAAGGCACAGCCAGACCACCCACGACTAGCCGACGACACTAATGCCCGATTTCACCAAGAGCCCCTATATTTAGGGGACCTTTTAACGTGTTTTAGGGGACGGTTTTATATTGAAACAGTCCCGTAAATAACGTTAAAAGGTCCCCTAAAGTTTAGGGGCTCTTGGTGAAATCGGGCATTAGTCCCACAATGTGATAGGTGGCAAGCCTATCGCCAATCGTGCACATATCCAATCCCAAGCAACATTGATTTATTAGAAAATTGGAAAAACTCAAATTTTCGTGTTGTTGCCCGACCCGGAATTCGAACCCGGGACCTCGTGCAGTTAAGTCCAACACCTGAACCGCTAGACCACACAGTTGTGAAAAGAGATTATCCATGTGACTTACAAAACTCAATAATAATTTAAGCGCAATGCAAGAATACAACTAATTATTTAGTTACCACGTTCCGATTTGAAAAGTCTTTAAAAAAAAAGATATTTAATAACTCCAAGTTAGCTGTCTTGTAACTGAGGTTTTATGCTAATTATCTAAGTCTACCCGCTACTTTCTTCTCCAGATCAAAACATTACACTATTAGTGACAGGACTAGGTAAGCTGATTGTTCCCTACGCCCTACGGCTATCCTGACGGTGAGAGCCTATAGATATCATAGAAATTACAGAGTCTATACCACGAGTTAGTATAGATTACGTTCGGTAAGTTACATTTCGAAATCTATGACACTTTTGGTTTAAAAACGTGTTTCTCATAGTTCCCAATAGAGGTCACTGTTCAAAGTTTTCGTACAAATTATTTACAGAGACTGCAGCGAGTATAGTCAACTTGACAAACCGTAAACTCATGGTAAGGGCTCAGGTGCATCGCTGTCCTGTGACGGGGAATCTTGGGCATATTGTGCAAGTCTACCGGCTACCGTACCTTCCTTTCCCAGACATGGCAGCGTCATTACGTAGACAGGAACAGGTAAAATGGTGGTGGTAACCGGGCAAGTTGCTGCACAGCACACTACCATCAGTGGTCTTCTTAGTAACGATTTAAATTTGAACCAGTGCTCGCCTCTTACGAGCTGCCTAGCAGAAAGTGGCAGATGGTTTATTCTACACAGCGTACTTATACCAACACGGTATTTCTAATACTAATCATCAACATATGTTGCTACTCTTATGTGGTCACGGGTGCCCCGGCTGTACCTCTGCCTACCTCTTCAGGGATATGGGCATGATGATACACTTACACACACTTATGTGGTTTAGAATTTCCAAGTAGCGAACATGGGAACGAACTTTTGATGTTACTTAGGACCATCTTTTGAACAGAGACTTTTTTGAATAATCATTTACACTTAAAATATTTAGACGAGAAATATTAGAAATCAACATATTAGTAAGCATTAAACATATGACTTATCAAATCAAGTGAACTTTTTGCTTTGAATTTGCATTTTTGCACAGTAATCCCTTTTATTTATTCTTGTTTAATATATATGTATATTAGCTTGGTAATTTACAACAAACTTACTGTCAGTTTTTGTTATCTTGTACTTTTTTGTTTATGAATGAACAGAATACACGATTTAAATCATAATGCGGTAAATAAAAACAGTGATAACGTGTTCTTATTAAAATATATAATTTTAAATGATAACGTTACTTCGTATTACAACCGTAAAGGAAGATAAATAAAATAATAACATCCGAGTTTAATTTGTTCGGAACATTAAAATTGTGAAATGGAAATTTAACGTTGACTTTATTAATTTATTTAAGCTTGTTTGTTAGCCATATAAACAAATATACGTTATAAAAAACAACCAGTTACACAAATATACATTGGATGGCATTCTTTGCCATCCAATTTTGTCCCTAAAAAAAACAATGTAGGTGTGTAAATAGCAAAACAAAAGGTAAAAGTTTTTGTACCCTATTTACTAAACGTATTAAGCTAATTTATTATAAAATGTTAATATACTTAAGTACGAATAAGGTTTGTATGAATAAAACTAGAAACCTGCTAAAATTTCTAAGAATTTACCATCTTTCAATTATAAATATTTAAGATTGCGTTCATCATAAAATAAAATAACAAACATAAAAAGTAATAGCTAAAAAGAGAAAATAATGACAGTTAATAATAAAAAATACCTACTGCTTAATTGTTAAAAACATTAATTTTGCCCTTATTTCTTCCAAACACACTCTAAATAAACAATTACTACAGTACCGGTTGTAATAATTTTCATCTATAATGTTGTAAATTAAGAAAATAACTGTAAAATAGTTTTGTTAAAAGTAGTACTTTATTTTCACAGCATTATTATTCAGTGGCCAAGACAACATTAAAATCACGCTCTGTTGCACAAATTATTAATAATTACTGTTACATCGGTATGGCTTCTGTTCGCGTCTGTACTTCCACTTGTAAACAGCTTTTAAAAACTCTGTTGTCCCTCCCTTATCTTTGTGGCAGGTAGGTACTAATTATATGTTATTATTTTATACAATGTTATTAAGTAGTATAAGCCAAGCTCCCTCCCAAACAGCGATAAAATGTGTTAAAACTGAACAGAGTATAAAACGTTTTGTTAAAATTTCCACGCAATGTTTAATTTCGTCTTTCGATTGTTTGAGAACACTATGTCTATTTATTATTCATGGATTTTAATTATGAATGTATGCAACTGACGCTCTGTAATTGTAATTAGTACTCTTATTATTATGTGCCTTTTACGCTTGTTTCATTGTTAACGGACATTGTTTTATTGATCGTACTGTATATTGGGTAATTATTTTTATATTGTTTTATAAACTGCGTACATTGTTAGTTGATGCCTCATTAATTATACGTTTTTTACTTGTTAATAGTTTATTTCACTTGGGATACTTACTTTTTTTCATAAAAGATTAAGGGTTAAAAATATTTAGTCTACTCGGCGGAAGCTACCTATCATTCAGACTTAGTTTGGCCAAAATCGACTTGTTTGTATTTTTTTTTATGATATTGGAAGGCAAACAAGCAGACGGATTTCCTGATGGTAAGAAATTCACGCCGCCTAGAGACACCAAAGGTGGTAATGGTGCGTTGCCAACCTGAAGCCGGGATGTTAGGCCTCGAGCAAAAAAAAGTTTACTGGCTACCTTACCCTCTAAACCGGAACACGTCATGGCGTTATGGCGGCAGAAATAGGTAAGGCGGTGGTACCAATCCGGGCGAGTCGCTGCTAAACTCTACCACCTAGTCAGAATTCACGGTGTTAGTGACGGTTAGCTTTTGCTCGCCTTTTACGAGCTGCCTGGCAAGGAAGGCAGGTGGTCTATTCTACAAAGAAGCCCGGACCAACACGGGGTGAACAACAAAGTAAATAGAGGCTGTATGTAAATCTAAGGTTTCCAAAAATTGTGCCGCTTGGCATTTGAAACTCTTTGCTTCGCCTACATTGGAAGATATGAATAATGGAAGATACTTTAAGTAGGTCAGTCAGATTTAGTTATTGTTTTGAAAGAACAACTTTTTCAAAATCTACTCTATAGTAGACCACGTAATCAGGAGTGTAATTTTTCATGGAATACAATAGCGAACACACAGCTCTTCTGATGTTAAAAGACAAAAGAGGCCTACATACACCTTAGATTCTACAGCTGTTTCTGTCCTTTGAGGTTTTGTATGAGTCTACCGGCTACTCTACCTAGCGAGCCTAAACATGGTAGTGTCACAATTTCGATAGGAATAGGCATGGCGGAACCCGGATATGTTGCTGTACTCTACAGCTTGGCTTTGCAAGTAATCATTAAACCTTTGCTCGCCTATTATGACCTTCCTGGCAGCGAGGCAGATGGTCTATTCCACTCTAACCAGACCTACACGAAGACCATATGCATGCTTATTGTCTCATCACAAAAAACAAATAATTGCTCTTAACAAGCTATCACCGCAAACCTATTCATAATAAGCCATTCTTGAGGCTAAAATATACTTCAATTAAAAGTACTCTAAAGTAAGAACGAAAATACATATTCATTGTTATAAGCACATAATTTAGCATCAAAAGGCCCGGAGCTACAACTTAACCCACAAACGAGATATATTGAAACACTTGCATTAATTATTGTTATTAAAAAACGTTACAGACTATACAGAAGCCCATCGAATCATTATAACCAGCCTCCGGCGGTCAAAGACAATTCTCGACGTAGCTTCGCTCTGGGCAGTTTATTTGAGAATATTTTCCTAATTAAAAGCGTTAAAATAAGAAGAATACGGCCCTGGTTATCGAAGACATCGACCGTCTTTGTGTCGCGGCCACCAGGGCAGGCTTAGCCGTTCTCAGTAATTAACTAAAATCGAGGTACCGTCGCCAACGCAACGCGAAAAATAAAGATAACTCGCTATAGGACATAGAGTATTCTAGACTGCGAGATGTGTTCGAATAGATATGAATATTTATTGTGTTTTTTTATAAGATAATAAATAAGAAGGCGGCGACTGAGAAAATTTGCCAAACATTTGACAATGACATTTGGAATTATGTAACATAGTAAAGTATTTATTAAAAAGAGTTTTGTAAATTTACTAAACATTGTAAGTCAAATTTCAAGTTGTAAATTTGCAATTGTTCAAGTGCAATATTGTTAATACTTTTAAAATTTAAAACTAACGAATTTGAAAAAAACATGAAAAAGCAACTATTTGTTAGTTATAAATAGTTGCTATTCAGTAAATTTTATACAAATATCTTAGATCTTTACTCTTACCTTGTAATTAACATAGACTTAATTACTGTAAGGTTTAATTTGACATTACAGTATTGGTTGCACTGTGATACAGAATATAACATCGACTTATACCTTGGCGAACTTATTCTCTTATTATCTGTATTTATTAATAAGACTGCAATTGCGTTTAATTTTTTATTAGTACCTAACCGCTAATTTCTATCTATAATGTATTTTGTAAAACAATTTCAAATTTACTAAGACTTTTGATAATGTGACAAATGACAATAGAGTCAGAAATGGTAATACTTTGTTCATTTTTTTTTTGTATTTTATATGCACTTGCCGTTTACCCGCAACTTCGTTAGTGTAGAATAGATTTCATATGAACTTTCATATTCCATAGCATTCCTTTGTTTGGGTTAATTTTTGAAAAAAAGCGGCCAATATTTCAACTAGGGTCTTTATCTATATGCATATCAAATTACATTAAGATTGGTTCAGTAGTTTAGACACGAAGGAGTGACTAACAGACTTTCGCATCCATAATATTTTTTTTGTTATAGATGCGAAACATAAATGTAAATAAATAAATAAAATATAATTAAAAAAATAATAAATGTAAATGTTAAAATCTGTCTGTGTGTATATGTGTCTGTTTGTTGCTCTTTCAGGGCTAATAGGCTTAACCGATTTTAATTATTAAATTAGCTTAACCGATTTTAATTAATAAACAGCTAGTTTAAATTATTATTATAGATATGCATACTAAAGAGAGTGAACAACCACACGTTGCTACTAGGCTAATAAGTAAGTCGTGGGTGCCTCGGTTATGTTTCTGCCTCACTCTTCGGGGATATGGGCGTGAAGATAATTTTAACTTTATAACAATTTGACCGTTTGGTATTTGGTTGTTAATATGAGGTAAAAGTATGTTGAAGATAAGTGTAATGTGTAAAAACATAAAATTAGTTGGACAATATCTATGCAACGGAATTCCACCAAATGAAGATGAAGAGTATAAATTTTTGTACTATTTTTTTAATAATCACCTGTATATTTTAAAAATGATATGAAGAAGCATATTACTTATCTCCATATGGTAAGAAACAAATATCTCCTATAGATAACAAAGGTGCGAAAGGAGCATTGCCAAGTTTGGCTTGGAAGGTAAAGCCAGTTGCTTATCCAGGTATACGTATTAATTATAAAACTGGAATACGACAATGACGAGATTGACATGCTTGTCTTTATTTGTGGTCAAGCTAAGAGTTAGCCTAAATTTTTTTAGTCTTATTAAATGTCAAACTTAAAAATTAAGCCAGTTTTTACTGTTGTCACATTTGGCCGCTTGGGAACCAGTAGTAATAAAATTTACTCCATACATTTAATCATACCAGAAGTTTGTACGTCAAACTTAAAATAGATCTAAATTATCAAATACTTTCATGTTTTATAATATTACTAACGTAACTTACCTTGGAATATGTAATGTACACAGTGTGTGAATTTAATTAAAATCGGTTAAGAAGTCCACCGCGCATAAAAAACATGACCCGTTAATTTATATAAGTCTGATAATATTAAAAAAAATATTGTAGTTAAGAATAATCTCGATCATGACAGCTTTCAAACACAAAATTTTTAACAAAATTGGTCCATTGGGTTAGGAGCTATAATGCCAGAGATAGACACACACAGTCATGACAATCTTTACCACGGTCCCTATGCATAGGGCTCTATATCAATAAACTTCAATATATCACTCTTTGTTATTTGACATATTATATCTGATATTTCATTTAATTATCCTTATTATTATTATTATTATTATTTTATGATATTGGAAGGCAAACAAGCAGACGGATTTCCTGATGGTAAGAAATTCACGCCGCCTAGAGACACCAAAGGTGGTAATGGTGCGTTGCCAACCTGGGGCCGGGGTGTTAGGCCTCGAGCAAAAGTAAGTTTACCGGCTACCTTACCCTCCGAACCGAAACACGTCATGACGTTATGGCGGCAGGAATAGGTAAGGCGGTGGTACCAATCCAAGCGAGTCGCTGCTAAACTCTACCACCTAGTCAGAATTCACGGTATTAGTGACGGTGAGCCTTTGCTCGCCTTTTACGAGCTGCCTGGCAAGGAAGGCAGATGGTCTATTCTACAAAGGAGCCCGGACCAACACGGGGAAATTTATGTGTGTACCTAGAAAAACCACAAAGACCAAAACTTCATAATAACCCTTTCAGGCTCCAAAAAACTGAGAAACTTATAGTTTTTATAAAACTATAGTCTGGCTTGACACAGATCTCTTGCAATCTATGGTTATCATGATCGCCATATAAGAATTTCAAGAACCCGCAAAACCTATAATTATATATATAATAAGTAATTTTAATTCACATTATATCAGAATCCTTTCGTTACAAACTTATGCTGCCACAAACAGATACACAAACACACACATGAATACACATAAAAGTCAAACTTATAGCATCCCTAATTTTCCGTCGGGGATTACAAATGGGTTTTATCAAAGTTAGATTTAAAAATGATAAAGTTTTGGCGCCATCGAGAGAAAAGATTGTCGAAGTTTTTTCATAATTATTGAATTTCGTGTTTACATTGAGTGAAATTAGTCACTTTTGGTGACATTTTATTCAGTAAAAGTGCACACAAATAATGAAAAAAATAGCATATCGTATATTTCCTTGTTGCCGCCAAATCTCACTATATGATCTTGAATTATGAGGCCACCGCTATACCCAAGACCCTGACATGACTTATTGACGACTTATGACTGAAATTTGACGCAAAATTTCTACTTCACTAATAGCAAAATACTAACGTGAATGCCAAAACTTAAAGAAAGAAAAAAGAAAAAAAAAACTTGCTAAAGCCAAACATTATTAAAAACCTTATTATTAGGAAAATGATACTTAAAGACGACAATAAACCATCTCAAAATACCAATACTTTTTTGAAACCGAAATCAAATTAATACAAACACAATATATCTTATTTTAAAATTACTTTACCTATTGTTTTGGACACACAATCGATCAAACTCGAAAACGTAAAAGCTTTTTGTTTTTTCGTTTTTTAACAACCAGTTTTTTCTGATGATGCGATGGCCGATTTTATCATGATATAAATCTAGATAATTAAGTAGTGTGACAAAAAATGGAGGTGTGATACGTTTTCGGTCCGTCGACTTTTATAAAACTAGATGGTAATGAATGAAGTAAGATAACACGAGATGAAGGGATGGCCTTAGCGACTGCGACACGAGTCCCTTTGTGAATGAACGGGATAAGTGAACCTTTTCTTGAACCCTTTTGAGATGTTGAGATTGGATTTATTATTTCCTAATTTAATTAGTGATGTCTTTTATGTCAATTATTAATTGAGATATTTTTAACACGTTTTCGATGTATTTTTCATTGACCGACGGAACTCTACCTCTACTCTCTACTCACTACCATTCGCGATGCTCGGGTTCGATTCCTGGGCTATTTTAGTGGTGAATAATGAATATTATGTTAGCTCTTGTTTCTGAGTCAAGGTATGTATTTATTATTTCCCAATTTAATTAGTGATGTCTTTTATGTCAATTATTAATTGAGATATTTTTACTTTCGATGTATTTTTCATTGGTCGACGGAACACACTTAACATCCGCGATGCTCGGGTTCGATTCCTGAATTATTTTAGTGGTGAATAATGAATATTATGTTAGTTCTTGTTTCTGAGTCTAGGTATTTATTTAAATATTTCCCAATTTAATAAGTGATGTGTTGTAGTTTTTCGATGTATTTTTATTGTTCAATGGAATCGTAACAACCGCGATGCTCGGGTTCGATTTCCTGAAGTGTTTTAATGGTTAATGTGTTTATTTTTTGTTTCTTAATTTATCTGTTTATTCGTGTTTAGTATCTCTGACAAACACCTACAATTAAAGCTTTTATTTAGAGATTAGAATAAATTTAGTTTTAATTAATTTTTAAACTTTAATTGACAATATGTAAAATTTTAATTGTATATTGAATATTTTTTTATTGTTAATGTATTTGTTTGGGTTGGTTATAGTGGTACGATAATTGAAAATTGCATAAAATTGTTAAAAATAATTTTATTTGGATTTAAGTATAGATTTCCGCAAATAATAACGTAAGTAAGTAAAGTCCTTCTTCTATCAATAATTGTAAGGAATCAAATGTATATCTGAAAATAAATATGATTGATTGATTGATTGATTGACCTACTTGTTGAGTTATTTACGTCATGAATCAAGTGTCTTTTGGCATTTTTTATTTCTTTCCTATTTTTGCATTCAGTGCTTGCCGTTGACGTGTCCCGGATATCGAATACCCTCCAGTAAGGTACCTAGGCAATAAACCTACTTTTGTTAGAGACTTTACATGCTGACCACAGGTTGGTAACGCATCATTACTACTTTTGATCTCACTAGGCAACGTGAATTTCTAATCATTAGGAAATCCGTCTGCTTGTTCGCCTTCAAGTATCATAAAAAATATATACATATTACAATTAGATAGCTTTGGTATTGCTATCACATCATATATTACATTATTGATATCGCAATATATAATACTAGCTGCGCGCCGCGGTTTCACCCGCGTAAGTCCCAATCCCGCGGGAACTCCGGTATAAAAAGTAGCCTATATGTTATTCTGGATCTTCAGCAACCTACATACCAAATTTCATCGTAATCGGCTTTGTAGTTTTTGCGTGAAAGAGTAACAAACATCCATACATACAAACATTTCGCATTTATAATATTAATAGGATTTTTACGAGTGGGACCATTGACGTCCATTATACTGATACACCAGACCGGCGTTTGTCTTAGTTGTGCCTATTTAATTATCGCCATATTGGCACTAATTAGTAGCTGTGGCAAATGTGTAGCTAGTGTTTAAGAAACTAATGTAAGGACTAAGTACAGTAGGCGACAAATCAGATCATATCAAAAGTTTTCTGTCAAAGTGGTACGCTTCAATTCGGAACACAGATTATTTGTCATGTTTAGCAGTTTTACTTCGCTTAGGGCCACTTGTACTTCTCGGGTTACATTTAATTTAGAGTTAAACTGTCAAATATAAGGTGATTTAACCGTAGTTAGACGTTAACACAGTGTTAATTACTTAACCCAGAAACTTCCAAGTGGCCCTCAAATTTCAAATTCATAAAAACGAGGTATATAGTTATATTATCAACAGTTATATTTTTATGTATGTTAATTGACTTCTCCGTCATTTCTCAACTTTTTTGGATAGAGCGTGCTTCATAGGTTGTCCTATTACCACTAAGTTTGAATCTGGAATCCCAGGAAAATTGAGAAACTGAAGTCGGTTTCACTTTACACCCTGATAAGCGTACAAGTAGGTACATTAGATGTCAATAATTTTCCAAGCAACTTTGGTATACAAAGCCGCGAAAAACATCTAGTCTAAGATTAGCGAGTCACCTGCAAATATTCAAGCAACTTCTGAACCAATTTCCAATTATAATCGGTTGGCAAAATGTACTTCTCCAAGTAAAACCGGCCTCCTTAATATTATAATATTATTCGAAACACAGAATATATTAAGACACGATGTCGACTCAAGTTGTTACTCAAACTGTCGCCGGAGTGGGGAATATTTGAAATATTGTACTCGAACGTCGGAGTGGGGAATATTTGAGATATTGTACTCGAATATTATTTATGAATTCAATAACTGAATTTAAGAGATAATACTGTAAAGTTTTCCAGGCAGCTCGTAAGAGGCATGCATAGGTTTAATGGGTCGATGCTATCAGGACCATTGGTGG
>NJDD01000077.1:453715-478694 GCA_002245505.1 Calephelis nemesis | reverse complement strand
CATTATTTATGAATTCAATAACTGAATTTAAGAGATAATACTGTAAAGTTTTCCAGGCAGCTCGTAAGAGGCGTGCATAGGTTTAATGGGTCGATGCTATGAGGACCATTGGTAGTAGTGTGAGAGAGATCCACCGCCTTACCTATTTTGCTGCCATAACAACATCGTCTTGTTCCGGTCCGGAGGGTAGGGCAGCTGGTAGACTTGCACAATAGGCCTAACATCCCGGCCCCAGGAGAGTGACGCACATATAATATCTATGGTGTTCATAGGCCACGATAGTTCTTACCATTGAGAGCCGTGAGCTTGTTCACTGTCTTAACACATAAAAAAATGTTGATTTCTTAGGTTTTAACTACCGGTACACCAGTGCAGTTTGGAAAGTCTTTATTTAGACTATGAAGCCTATTTTTAACTCCCGACTGTAAAAGGAGTGTTATAAGTTTGACATTAATGAATGAATACACTTTATTATGCACCAAAATTTAAAATAATACACACTTTTTACTTATTGTATTTAACTTTGATGCATAAAGGCGGTCTTATCGCTTCAGAGCTATCTCTGCCAGACAACCTTAGGATGAAGGAGGTATTTTTTGTTTATAAAAATTAAGGTAGGGCTTCGTAAAACTAATATATCTAAACTTTTACTAATCTAATAAATACATAGTTTTATTTCATTTAATACATACATGTTACATAAAGTACAGTAAGTGTCTGTCTTGCTATTTTAATTTTTAAACACAGTTTAGTTTTAATACGAATTTTTGGATTTCAGCTACCACAAGTGAAGTTTGAAAAACTTTATACATTTTTTTAATGACATTGAAAGGCAAACAAGCAGACGGATTTTCCGATGATAAGAAACTCACGCCGCCTAGAGGCAGCAACGGTGGTAATGGTGCGTTGCCAAACTGAGGCCGGGATATTAGGCCTCAAGCAAAAGTAAGTTTATCGTCTACCTTACGTTATGGCGTCAGGAATAGGTAAGGCTGTGGTACCAATCCGGGCGAGTCGCTGCGGAACTCTACCACCTAGTGGGATATTACGGTGTCAGTGACGGTAAACCTATGCTCGCCTTTTACGAGATGCCTGACAGGAAGGCAGATGGTCCATCCTGCAAAGGAGCCCAGACCACCACGGGGTATACGATATTATATTATGAAGTACAGTAAATGTCTATCTTGCTATCATAATTTTTAAACCAGAGTGATTTTAATGCGGATTTTTTGGATTTCTGCTACTACCAACGAAGTTCAAAAAACTTTATGCATTGACATTCTATTTTTAGCTCCCAATAGAAAAAAATAGTTTTAAGCTTGACATGTGACAGATTGTATGTGCGTAGTGTCATATTATCATTTAAAATATCCAACTAACTTATACTTTGATTTAAATTATAATAATAAAAAAGTAAGTAAGTTTTATCATTATCATTTAACTTATATTGTTGTCATCATACAAAAACCATCTAATTGAATATCTGTAGAAAATACGAAACTACTCAACATTCCTCTTTGATTAACAAACGAAATCACTGAGTTTGTATTCAGAAACAATACTAAAATAGCTGTTAAATCAATTTAAGTCAAAGCCGACCATTTATAGAGATACCGTCACTTCCAATAACATTCTGTAACCTTTTCACTCTTTTTGTCACTGTTCTGCAAGGCCAGAATTAGATGGTATCTATGTATTAATACGTGATGCCAAAACTTTAGACCCTTTTTAAGAAAATTGCGTGGACGCAGGAACATAAAATTTGGCACCCTTATAGTTTATTTGTAGGAGAAGTGCAGAACGCTAATATTTTTCAATAATAATGCTTATAAAGTACATTATATAAAAAAATAAAACATTACCCACACTACCATGCATTTGATACACACAAACAAATATATTGATGATAACTATAAAATATCACAGATGGCGCACTAAAAAGTTTGAGAAATGAAGATGGCGTTCTTATCAACAAGACGTTCAAATTTGCTACGGCCTAAATTTCGACCAACGGACGACCACTGGTATCTTTGAATATCTGTATAAGTGTTAACTAATTTTATGACTTAACCAATAATGTTTTTAAAACCTATTAGCCTTATCACTACATAGTAAAGTCATTCCTTTGTCCCTATGTACCTACTTTCTTGTACTATGTATACTTAAATCTTTAAAACTACGCAACGGGTTTTCTTGCAGTTATTTTTATAGATACTTAAAGTGATTGAAGAGGAAGTTTTATATGTATATGTATTTCATAACCGTGCAAAGCCAGGGCGGGCCGCTAGTGTAACAATTAAATTATTATTGTCTCACCGCAAACAAAATTTAGTCGCCTGTTTTATTAAACACTGTCTAAAATTTACATTCATCAATATTATGTCACACGTGGGTGACGCGACAGAGTGTTATTGGTTGACAATCCAGTTTTAGACGGTGTTTAATAAAGTAAAGTATTTTCACGCCCATATCCCCGATCCGGGCACAACCAGGGCACCCACCACTAGCCGAAGACACTAAGTCCCACAATGTGATAGGTGGCAAGCCTATCGCCAACCGGGCACATATCCAATCCCAAGTAGCCCAACTTTTTTAAATTAGATACTTAGAAAAAATACAATTTTTTTTCTTTTTTGTTGCTGGACCCAGGAGTCGAACCCGGGACGTCATGCAGTCAAGTTCAACACCTGAACTGCTAGACCACAGAGGCACAGTGTTTAATAAAACATACTCGTATGTTCAGCAAGTGTTTTAATTGTTTTGATTAGTTTTGGTTTTATTGTTAGTTTAGTTTGATTGCCTTTTTGACCGAGGGGTTAGCCTACACGCCTAACTTCACCGACCAACCGTGAGGTTCAGTTCGGATTCCCAACAGGATCAAACATTCATAGATAGTTTGTATTTCCGGGTCTGGTTTATTCATGGTTTGGATGATACACTCATCACACTCACAGTCTATGTCACAAGTGTGTCTTTGTATTAGTATCGTTAACTAACCCCTTAATACACAAAAATATAATTTGCTTACTTTAGGGTTAGATTAGATAAACTGTGTAGTTTGTCTAAAAAAATTAAATGTGACCCTAGACAAAAACTTTATGTAATGTAGTTAGGATCTCAATCACGTAAACTATCTGACAAAAAACAAGTAACACCCCTCTTTTTCTGTCGGGGCTTAAAAGTAACCGAAGCTGTATAGAGTTACATAATTATAAGATCTTTGCCTTATGGTGTTTGTTGTTTGTAGGAAGGTTTATTATGATCTTGTGTTTGGGCTCGGATTAGGTAATGTTAAGCTGGGTTAGTAAGCAAATATAGTCGTACTTTAAAGTAATTGTCTGTTTCTTCTTTGCCAAGTTTCCCTTTAATGCTTTGAAAGCTAAGAGAGGTGTTTGTACAAAGCTAATTTATGGAAAAACATATTTTAACATTTATTTTAAATCGCCTCTGTGGTCTAGCAGTTCAGTTGTTGGACTTGACTGCATGACGTCCCGGGTTCGAATCCCTGATCGGGCAACAAAAAGAAATTTGGGTTTTTCCAATTTTCTAATAAAAAAAAATGTTGCTCGGGATGGGATATCCACCTATCACATTATGGGACTTAGTATCTTGGACTAGTCGTGGGTGCCCTGGTTGTGCCTCTGCCTACCTCTTCGGGGATCGGGCGTGAAGATACCTTTTTTACTTTTATTTTAAACCATTATTATTATACGAATTAGTTTCTGTTATTTATTTTCTTCTTATGTATAAAAATCAATTTCTGATCGATAGTCTCGTTAAAACTCGAGAACGGCTTGACCCGTTTGGCTAATTTTGATTTTTAATTATTTGTGGAAGTACAGGGAAGGTTTAAAAGGTACAAATATAGGGAAAACTGCGAGAAAACTAGGAAAAACAACATTTCAAGTTATAAACAAAGCAGGTGGAACGAAGAAGAACGAAGGTCAGGACATCTACTTGATAAGTAGTACTTGTTAGTATTTTCATAAACGTACTATATTTCTGAAATTTTAAAAATATATACAACCTTATTACACACGTAACAAAAAAAGCATTTTTTCTGACTACCCAATAGCGTATGTCGTGAAAGTGTTTAAATTTTGTGCCATTTTATACATGCTTGTTTACAAGGAGATGTCTATTGAAAAGTTTCTTCAATCTTTATCATCGTATTAATAGTCAAGTTTTGTTTAATTAACCATTCCTACTGATTTCTTAAATACTTTTAATTCGACAATAAACAAATTCTATAACACTGAGCAGTTTTTAGCCATAGCAATAAGTTTTTAAGAATTTATTTCAAATTTATCAGACTTCAAGTTTAAAAAAATACTGTAATATATCTATATTACATATTAATTATTTATTACATGCTACTTACTTACTTTATTACATATTTATTATTTATATTCTAGGTATCTAACTAATAACGTTTTATTCAATAGCTACTTTTAATATTTTCTATTTTCTTGGATACCAAGTTGTTTAATATTACATAACTATAGGTATAGCGCGATTGAGCCTTCAAATATCCTAGCCTTGTGTATCGCCTCTGTGGTCTAGCGGTCCGATGTTGAACTTGATTTTACGAGGTCCCAGGTTCAATCTTCGGGTCGGGCTACAAAACTGTGTTTTCAATTTTCAAAAAAACAAGATAGGTTCACCACATCACATCGTGTGACTTGTGTCTTTGGCTAGTCCTGGGTGCCCTGATTGTACCTCTATCTATTTTTTCGGGGATACGTTCGCGAAGATATTTTTCGATTATCTTATTTGTACAAAAAAAAAATCTTTATTGTAATTAATTGTTTTTAGACTGCAGGGTATATCAGGTCCATTTTATACAGGGAGCTACTAAATACAAATGTATACAAGGTTTCAAGTTCAACCCCAATTCATGTAAGGCTTAGAGCACTTTATACATAATTCGGATGTCGAGTATACATGAGATATATCGCTAAGTGTAATAACATACAGTGGATATTACCTACATGTTACAATCCACGTCACCTGTGGATATTCCCACGGGATTGTCTGAGATGTAAATGCATTCGCTGTTCATCTTAGAAAGCTTTCGGGTACTAGGGAACCTTGGTTCATGTTCAGATGTATGGATGGTAAAGTTTTCGTTTTTACCAATGCGAGGAAAGGTTCTAAACTTTCAGGTGCAATTTTTATGCTCTTAAAGGAGTTGGGCTTGAAATGCTTTTTTATAATTTTATTGCTTCTGTAATTTTGGTGGTCCGACGTCGGAATTGACTTGAGGTCCCGGGTTAGATTACAGGGTCGTGCAGCAAAAAAAATGAACATTAAGGGATTTTCAATTTTCTATTAAAAATAAAGTTACTCGGGATTGGATATGTACCCGATTAGCGATAGGCTTAGTGTTTTCGGCTAGCCGTGGGTGCCATGATTATGCCTTCGCCTTCAGGTATTTGGGCGTGTACTTTTCATTGCTATTAAACTTAAGAGTGAATGTCCAAAATCAGCTCTACCGGATAGCGGCTTTAAAATTGAGTTGTAAAATTCCAGGCAATTGAATAAAAACTTGTAGAATTGTATTTTGCAAACAATTTACTAATATCACTTCTATAATCTCCACATACATACATACATATTTTCACGCTAAGTCCTTTACGGGGTCGGCAGAGAATATCGAGTGCCAAACTTCACGATCCTGACATACACGCCGGTTTCAGAGACTCTTGACACCACCCTTGAATAACATCCGATTGATCTGATCGTGGAATGTCAACCTTGGTCTCCCCGGGTACCTATATCCATCCACATTCACGTTGTATATCTGCTTTGTCAATCTTTTGTCAATATTTCTTTCCACGTGACTAAATCATATATTGACGTTTAGTTCATATAAACATGAAATGGAAAGTGAAAAAGAACTAAAATACTATTTTGGATCATTGTGAACTTAATTTGTGTATAATTAATGTACCAAACTTTTTTGTTATAAGTATATTATTTTATTGTCTTACAATTTCAATACACTTCAGTTTCTTTTATATTTATTACTTGGTTAAAGTGGTACTCTAGCTCTTCTAAGGAATTTGGCGGAAACGAGTAAAATATACGATACACTTATTTCTTTACAAATACTTAACTTGTACACTTTAACTAAATAAAATTGTTCAAAATGTCACAAAGATTGACCCTGTGTTCACCCCGGCTCCTTTGCAGAATAGATCATCTGCTTTTCTGCCAGGCAGCTCGTAAAAGGCAAGCATAGGCTTATCGTCACTAACACCTTGACATCCTACTTGGTGGTAAAGTTTCGCAGCGACTTGCTCGGATTGGTACCACCGCCCTACCTAATCCTGCCACCATAACGTCCAATGCTTGTTGACGTGTTCCGGTTCGGAGGGTAAGGTAGCCGGTAAACTGACTTTTGATCGAGGCTTAACATCCCTGCCTTAGGTTGGCAACGCACCATTTCCACCTTTGGTGTCTCTAGGCGTCGTTAATTTCTTACCATAAGGAAATCCGTCTGCTTGTTTGCCTTCCATTATCTTAAAAACATACTAAATAATACACAAAATTCAATAATTACAAAAATACTGTGACCACCTTTTCTTTCGATGGCGCCAAAACTCCTACACTTTAATACATTTGAACATCATTTACGTGAGCTTAATGCACTTACAAATTACGAATGGATAGTACTTGTATGATAAATGACTTATAAGTCATACACGAAAAATTTTGTTCTAAAAAATGAGTGTTGAATGCCTTAGTAATTAATTAGGATTTTGAAGATTCTTGTAACAGATTACAATCCACTCCACATTACAATATCGTAGATATGGGTAGAAGATGACATATTATTAATTACTGTGCGAAATCGTTTTCATACCTTTAAAATATTTTTAATTGCATGCGGTTTTCCTGATGCTAACAGACAACATTGGCTTACAGACACCGTAAGATTACATAAAACTCAGGTTTGATTCCAGGATCAGGCAATTTAAATTATAAATAATAGAAATTAAATAAAAACAATATTACCTGGGATTGGACAAGTGCCTGTTTGGCTATAGGTTTGCCATCTATCATTTTATGGGACTAAAATGCCTTCGGCTAATCAGGGAAGCCCTGATTGTATCTCTGCCTCCCTTTTGGGGTATATTTATACAAGCTATTTTTGCTACTATTATATTAATGTTGTTTCCTCTCTTTGTTTATTCCTTCTACCTTTCCTTCAATGATATTTTTAAAGAAAATACCAAAACTGTTCCGCGCTATAGTCACTTGGACATGATATATTTTTACGTTTTTTTTTTTTACATTGATATTAGAAGGCAAACAAGCAGACGCATTTCTTGATAGTAAGAAATTCACACCGCCTAAAGTGAAAGTGTAGTGAAAGAATTTTTATGAATAAGTAATTCCTAAAATTATCTCCAACAAGACAAACGATGTTGGAATATCTACCCCTTTACTATATATATTAAAGACTAGTGTCCAATTGAAATTAACTTTTCAACCGAAACCTAAGCCAAAACGGAAATTTTGCCTTGTTCTCAGTTACGGTTTTTCCTTGGTTTATTTACAAAGGTAACTAGTAGTGTAAAATTAAAGATAGCAACAACAAACATAGCACGGAGGTTACATTTTTTTTTACTTAGTGTGTAAAAAAAAATGTAACCATACATATAATAAATCTAAATCTGTAAACAAAATTTTTTTTTAAAAGCAGTAATTGCTGCGTAGACACAGGATACAGAACTCAAAAATGTGGTTATTAATATTTTTGTATGTTTGTCTATCTTCAGTACTTTGTAGCCCGGATCAACATAAAGGATACCATCTATTAATCAAGATATATAATAATTATATAAAATACAAAAATATATCTGAAATTACTAATTAGCGTAGAAATTTACCGAACGACGCACAATAATTATTCAAAAATACAGTAAGTTTTCCATTTTTTAGCCGATACTAAAACCGAAACTGGCGGAAACCGAAACAGATTTCGGTCGGTTACTAGTAAAAACTATACATAACTATCATCTTTCGTCAACTCACATGTTACAGTTAAAATCGATAGACTTCTATTAATTTGAGAACAATGCTCGTATTACCTTGTAAGCTTAAGCTGCTTCGGACTAGAACAGGGTTGGAACCTATTACCTGCATCAAGATTGTAGTTTCACTACTGTGTTTAATTATCTTCCTAATTAAAAAAGAGATTAAAAAATGTCAGTAACATTGTTCCTGCCACTGTCTTACATTTAACGTTTTGTATAATGACAGGACTAATATATTAACTATATACCTACATAACTTCACGCCACGTCTTTTTTAAGGTAGAGAGAGAAACAATTTGGGAGACTTTTGACACCATTATTGGGTAAAACCCGATAGCATGTTAACCTAGGTCTGTCCGGGTAGCTACTTTCATCTACATTGTATATCTGTTTTGTCAATCTTTCATCAGTCATTATTTTCACATGACGGGACCAACAAGGCAACACAGCACAACCTTTTCTCATCTTTACAGTAATTATTTCTTAAATTTCCTTCTTTTTCGGATTTTTTGAATTTTAACTAAATGATTTCAATGTTTTTGTTTTTGTGCATATTAAAATTCATTTATTCAATTCATTACTATTAAATTCTTTACTGCTCACGAAATGTTACGATGAAGTTAAGAATCTTGATAAACATAAAAAAGTTAAACTTATCTCATGATATTCCTTTTGTTATGTTTTGTTTTTACAAGTATATTCCATTTTTACGTCAAAACAGCGAAACTAATTTTTATGAATTATGGTGTAGAAATAGATTAGGTTTTAGTAAAGTTTAAATAGATTATTATTTATTTCGTTATTTTTATTTCTCTTATTGAATTATTTACCTTTTTCATTTGTGAGATGGGAGTAACAGGTAGCTATTATAAACAAATATAAAAAACATACACAAAAGTATGGAACTGTGTCGCGTATATCAACGCCATCTTTTAGATACGAACATGCATCACATAATAGCTTAAGATGTTTGAGAACCATAGTTATGTGAAAAGATCTTTCTAGATAAAAATTCTACGTTGCGTGTTTATAAAACATATATTTTTGAAGTTTTTTATCAGGATATATCTTTGATAACAATAAACAATATAGACAGTTGTTTAGTTTATAATTTAAACTCAAAAATACTTAAAAAAACAACATCAATTTTATTATGTCGTCTAATAAGCAACCAAATACGAATTATTTAGTTTTACTAAAAAACTGATACAAGTGTTAACTGAATCTTACTTTGGAGTAGTTTCAATCGAATAATAAAATAATTATTAAGTTAGTTAAACTTTTTTTCTAGATACTAATACTGGGACAAGTTTGACTAATTGAACATATAACATATTACATAGGAGATAGATTGGGAACTGTCAGATGCATTTGAAAAAAGTTTTTTTGGATTTGATAGTATTTAAAGATAAGGTTCTTTAAATCTCTTTTAAAATTTAAATAACTTTTAACGTGGTACGTGGGGCAAGCCTACTTGAAGATTCTGAAGTTCTAAATCACGTCACCTTTTTCCACTATGTGGTATTTACACTAAATAGAAATGTTAAGTATATCTGAACCCATAAGTACCCCAAAGACGTTTGTATTTTTTTAAGCGGTACATTTTTCTAGAAGAAGTTTTGGTTTGTAAGGGAGAGGTGTTTTCATACCATGTAATTAGTGTGTTTAAATAAAGAAAGAATAGACCTCTTTCGCTGTTTCTTCTACTCCATTAGCTCATTATTCAAAGTTCTCATAATACATAAATAGATATTAAAAAATAAACAAATCCTATTAAATTTTTGATGCAATGACTTCCATTTTGTTTTCTATCCAACCAATCCCAATCATTTATTCAAATATGAATTCTAAATTCAAAATCTACAGCAAAAATGGCGGACGGACCACGCACTGAGAAGACACGATAAACGGTTCCAACGCAATTCAGGCCGTGCCTATTCTACAGGCGAATTCAATTAACTGTACAAGGCACGGGGGTAATAAATTCTCTAAACAATCAGAATTCGAGCCCTGGTAATATGTCCGTCCGCTTGCATACGCATTGCGGCCGCGGATGTTTAATCAACGAATAAACAAGATGTACAGCGTCCCTCTGGACATGAGTATCTATGTGCGGTTTTTTAGCCAAATGGCTAGAAGGTTGGTTTCACAATTACAAAATTTACTATTATAATATGTAGAATCATAATATTAAACGTGAAGTAAATTTTTGGGTCCCTTTTTAAGAAAATTGCGCTGATGGAAGAGTATGAGATTTGGCATAATTATAGTTTATGTGAGAAGTGCAGAATGCTAGTATTTTTCAACAACAATGATAATAAAGTGCATTAAATAAAAATAAAACATTACACTTCCTACCATGCATTTGACACAGACAACCAAAAATATTGATTATGATATAATATCACAGATATGACTACTATATTCTGTATTATATTCATAATGTTTGGTAAGCGAAGATGGCATTCTTAACAAAAAATGTGTTAAATAACTTATCATTAAAATTTATCATAGTTGAATTTCGACCAATGGGCGGCCACTGGTCAATACATCTAAAGAAAATATGAAAAAACATATATGGGGAAGACAAAACAGTTGACTTTTAGGTAGAAAATAATTGAATGCCGTAGGGTTAGGATATTTAAAATTTTATAGACACCAAAAGTAGTGCACAAGTTAAGTTGAACACGACATTGGTGAGAAATGACATCTCGACAGTAGGTTAACTGATCTGGCATCCCGTGCTAGTGGTTGTATAAAACAAGGGTGTTACTAAGTACTTTCTTTTTCTTGTACGACTTCTATGTTCTTATTCTTATGTTCTTATTTCTATATATCCGTGGAAAAATGACACAAATTGATCTATCTCCAAAGAAAGTTAATTACATGGTTGTGTTAGTTATCGATGTTTATATGTCAATAGATATCTTATTTTATTTACGGCCAATGTTAATAATCAATCCTAATTCAAAACTTGCTATCCAAGATTGATATTTTGATCTATTTTTATGTTATCGCTTGCCAATAACATATCTGTGGACAGGATATATATGGCAATTAGGTATAGGATAGGCCGGCGGATACGCAGCTATCTAGATTGCTTGAAATCCATCTTTAGAGAAATGTTATTAACATTGGACGTTAATAAACAATCAGAGAAATAGAGATAGACAAATGTTCATCACACAAATGTCTGCTTCCGTCAGAAATCAAAGGCGGTATTGGGAGACTTATAGGTTAACTTTTGGACCAACGAGGCGGTTACTATAAGTAATTTTTCACAGATACATAAATTAACAATGACGTGACTTATGCACACTAGTATTGTAACAGTAGGTTATTAACACTGCGAGTTGTCTACGTCTAATCACGTCTTTATTGTAAACAAAGTAAGGCCATTTTTTTAAATAATACGCTGTTAATTATTAATAATTCACAACTTGGTAATAATATTATCTGATTTTTATACCATTACACAAAAGTTTTTAGGATATGTTTTGTTTTCAAAACGTAGTAAAAAAAAGATGTACCTATTGAAAACCTAATTTGGATCAATAGTTTTTATTCACTCGTGGCAATATTAATGTTTATCTAGTTAAATAAAAGCAATCTCTTTTTCTGGTATAAAAGCGAATGATTAGATGGATGAATGTATATAACCATATTCAATATCACAAATTTGCTTTACTTGTGCATTGATTTCAGATAATTTATCAAAGAAAATGATATAACAAATAAGAAAAACTTCTATTATCGTATATTTTTAATTAAATAAATACGTTCAGGACCTAAATCTAATAACTCATTAAATCTTATTTCTTTGCAGAAAAAACTTTAATAATTTATTTACCAAATTCATCAAAATAATATTTACATAGATAAGTTCATATAAAACTGAACAATAAAAATAGACAAAAGTATTTAAAGGTTTAATTTGAAATTTTAGTCTTTATGACACTGTAATACAGACTATAACACAAATAAATCTTGGCGTAACGTATTTTATGTTTATTAATAAGGTAGTTTGCGTATAAGCGACGGAGACGTCTATGGACGTCACCTCGAATACACTGTTTGGGAATATATTTGTAGAAAAAACTTTAATAATTTAATTACCAAATTCATCAAACTAATATTTACATACAAAAGTTCATATAAAGCTGAATAATAAAAATAGACTAAAGTATTTAAAGGTTTAATTTGCAATTGCAGTCTTTATGACACTGTAATACAGACTATAATACAAATGAATCTTGGCGTAATGTATTTTATGTTTATTAATAAGGTAGTTTTCGTCTAAGGGACGGAAACGTCTATGGACGTCACCTCGAATACACAGTTTGGGAATATATTTGCAGAAAAAACTTTAATAATTTAATTACTAAATTCAACAAAAAATATTTACATACACTGGTTCATATAAAGCTGAACAATAAAATAGACTAAAGTATTTAAAGGTTTAATTTGAAATTGTAATCTTTATGACACTGTAATACAGACAATAACACAAATAAATCTTGGCGTAACGTATTTTATGTTTATTAATAAGGTGGTTCGCGTATAAGCGACGGAGACGTCTATGGACGTCACCTCGAATACACAGTTTGGGAATATATTTGCAGAAAAAACTTTAATAGTTTAATTACCAAATTCATCAAACTAATATTTACATACAAAAGTTCATACAAAGCTTAATATTAAAAAATACTTTAATTTAAAGGTTTAATTTAATTTGAAATTGTAGTCTTTATGACACTGTAACTGTCTTTATGACGACTAAGACGTCTACGGACGTCACCTCGAATACACAGTTTGGGAACCTTTGTTATTAGATACTAGTGTCACACAATTAAGACTCAGCACAGACAGGGCAACGACAGCCGTATCGGTCCAACGGTTTCGTTATCAGATCCGTCATAAAAATTAATTATGTACACATGTTCATAAATATCTGAGCTGTTAGCGTTTACGGCACACGGTGGAACTCCCTCACGCAACTAGAAGTCCGTAATTAATAAACTCAATCAACCACCCTCTAATATTAACTGTAATGAGTTAGACTGAAACGTTGGTGGACGGCTTTTAACGGATTTACAGCTTATTTCATTCTCACACTTTGCTTCACATTGAATAACTGTATTAAGACCGTGTACGTTGTAGGGTTAAATATTTAACTCTGAGTTTTTATTGCTTTATTAAATTTCAGCTCTCGTAAAGAAATCATTAGGACACTGGCAACACAATGTATTTTATGTTCGACTTACAGTCATTGACTTTATAAATGTAAAACTTAATACAATTTGGTAAAGCTACGTTAAAAGCATATAAGACTTTTATTAATAATCAGTTAAAAAAGTTTTTGTTGAAAAACAAAAAAAAAAGGTTATATAGCCCTAATGATGCTTGTATAGCGAAACCTGTTGGCTAAAACATAAAAATAAAAAAAAACATATATATTGCGTAAAGTACAAGTGTTTGTAAATAAGTTGTATCAAGAATGGAACTCCACCAAGCACCGACGATAAGAAGTATAGACACTAAAAAAAATTATACGAAATATATTTGCGAAATCATTATACTTTAGACGAAGTAAAATCGTTTATTTATCTATATATAAACGTTAACACATTACATATTGTGTAATAAGTGCTTCGTAATAGTCGTAATAGGAAGATGCCAGCAGGAAACCTATTTAGTTGCTGTTTTAAAAGTAAATCGTTGAACGTACGAATTCTGCTTTCATTAAAAGATATTTTGCTTTTAGTTAATTAATGTCTCAATTTTAATGACGAAGTGAGGCTTATGTTTTTAAATATAATCTTCTGAGCCAAATTATTGTTTTTTTTTATTATATTGGAAGGCAAACAAACAGACGGATTAACTGATCGTAAAAAATTCATGCCGCCTAGAGACAGCAAAGGTGGTAATGGTGCGTTGCCAAACTGAGGCCTCGAGCAAAAGTAAGTTTATCGGCTACCTTACCCTCCAAACCGGAACACGTCTTGACGCTATGGCGGTAGGAATAGGTGAAGCGATGATACCAATCCGGGTGAGTCGCTGCGAAACTCTACCTCCTAGTCAGATGTCACGGTGTTAGTGACAGTAAGCCTATGCTCGCCTTTTACGAGCTGCCTGGCAGGAAGGCAGATGGTCTATTCTGCTACACATTTGCGATTTACCTTTGTTTCCGAGTGTAAGACACGCGGCTGTAGGGTTGAGGGAAGTAACAGTATAAATAGCTGCATTGTTTCCTAAGGCTTATGCAATAACAGATTAGATTTAGAAGATGGTTTGACGGATATCCCGTGCTTTTAAAACTTTATGATTAAAGTTTATCGCCTTAATTGCTTTAGATATATAATCTATATACGTATAATACTAACTGCTCCGGCAAACTACGTTGAACTACCGTTGAGTTTTTAAAAGAAAAACTAAAATGTTTTTCGTAGTTTCCTCACAATTGAACGGTATATAAAACTGATCGTGAGGTCTGGCACTCGATACTCTCTGCCTAACTCGTAAGGGACTTAGCGTGAAGATATGTATGTATGTATGTATAAAACTGTCTTTAATTCGTCTCCTGGTTATAACCTCCCTATATATTTTCTTCAATTATAAATAGTGTAACTAATATGACTTAAATCATGTTACTAAATGTGACATAGTCAAAAACTTCTCTTCATATCTGTAAAAATGTTTAAAATAAATTCACTTACATACTTACCTACTTACTTAGGTACTTATCTTTACGCCAGGTCCCGGAGTAGACACATAGCATTGAGTGCCAAATATTACGATTCTTGTAGTCACATTCATTACTCTTTTGAAAAGAAGAAAACTTTTGAAAAGATAGTGGTTTTAGTTACCTTATTTATAACTCAAGAACGGCTTAATCGATTAGGCTGAAAATTTGTGGGTAGGTAGCTTAGAACCGCGAAAAGGAAATATAACTTTTTATCCTGTTCGGTTGTGAGGAAACTGGGAAAAATATTTAAATTTTTCCTATACATACTTAACGGGCGGAACGAAGTAGGTACGGGGGTATATTTTTAATTAAATTATATTTAAATTACGAAAAAGTATCTTCTTCACGCTCATATCCCCGAAGAGGTAGGCAGAGGCACAACCAGCCACCAGGGCACCTACGACTAGCCGAAGATACTAAGTCCCACAATGTAATAGGTGGCAAGCCTATCGCCAATCGGGCACATATCCTATCCCGAGCTATTATTTTTATATTATTATTTTTAATATATATTATTATTTTTTTTTATTAGAAAATTGGAAAAACCCAGTTTTCTTGTCGTTGCCCGACCCGGGATTCGAACCCGGGACCTCATGCAGTCAAGTCCAACCACTGAACCGCTAGACCACAGAGGGAATTTTTCCTATACATACTTAACGGGCGAAACGAAGTTCGGGGGAATTATTTTAATAAAATTATATTTAAATTACGAAGATTTTAGAATTCACTGTCCAAAGCCATCTTAAGCTATCAAACTTTATTTTTTTTTGAAATGGCTAATATGTTTGTTAACCGCGAGGTTTTTACTTCACCGGGCTATATCCAAACTAACAAGTTAATATCGCTGGTTCAACAAAACTGATTTTGTCCAAAGCTACTTTATTTTATCTTTGTTTTTGTTGCTTCCTGCTGTGCAAGATGCCTGGATGCTTTTCTTATATTCCAAAAATGCGAAATTGACTCAAATGGCTTCTTATTAACGATGACAGATGTCTTGGCGCCATTTCTTAAATCGAAAATGTAAAATAGCTTGTACTATTAAAGCATTAAGATTACATTTCGAATGGTTTAGCAAAGGGATGTTTTAGACAACTGATCGGATGTGTTGATATTAGAGCTATGGATACGCAATTAGTGACACAAAGTTTTTTGTCCTCTTGTGTTGGGGAAAAATAAAATGAAGAGATTCGGTTTAAGTGGTTTATTTAGATGTTAAGTACCTGATATCTTTGTGTTTTTAGAAGCTTATTAGGAGCACGTGATTTTTGCCAGCTTGCATTTTTTATGATGTGTTTGTTTGTTAGTTTGTGTGGAACAAATCTTAAAAATGGAGTTTGAACCAGGTAACTTCCAATAACATTAAAAAAAGTTCCAATAACATTAAAAGGTTCCAATAACATTAGGAAAAGCTCCATGAACATTAAAAATAGTTCCAAGAACATTAAAAAAAGTTCCAAGAACGTTAAAAATAGTTCTAAGAACATTAAAAAAAGTTCCAAGGACATTAAAATTTGAAATCCCAAAAAAATTATACCCAATGAAATATAGTCGGTTTTTGCAGTTTTATTGCACTTAATTATTGTTTTCTTATTTACTTTTCTGGGCTATCAGAATCCGATATCGATATCTGATATCGTCGTTGTCTTTAGATGCCACTAGCTGTTGCCTGAGGCTTCGCCTGCCTTTTCATAGAAACCCGTTGCGTGATCGGGATAAATAGTATCCGTTATGTTTATCCAGGTTACAATCTATCTGTTTTCTAAATTTCAGACAAATCCGTTTAGCCTTTCTAGCGTATAAGAGTAACAAATATCCATACATACATACTTTCACATTTACAATATTAGTAGGATACACACATCCTGTAAAAGATGATGCCATCCAAAGATGCCTGTTTATTTGATATTTTTTGACAAGATAAAATTTAATAGTACCTGCGGCTAAACATGGGTGTCCTAGTTATGCCTCTGTCTACTCTTACGTGAAGATGCTTACTTTAACTAACTAAATACATTTCCTTCAACCATCTAATAAACTGTTCTATTCTAAGTATTCAGTGTATGTTTATAACATACTTAAGCCTAATGAATTTTTAAAAATAAAATTAAAAAAAACATTTGACAAATGGAATTGTCAGATTAAACAATCTGTCAAAGTAGGCTTTAAGTACAATTTCTTCATAAATATTCCCGCTATAAACCTAGTCTTTTGACCAAGAATTTGGTACACATTGAATAAAATATTACCTTGTCCACGTGACGTACTTAGAAACCACGGGGGTATAGCCGCGGGCGGTCCTAGTAGACTTAAGTTTTTTACTCAAAATAATTAACTTTAAATACCAAAGCAACTTCCTTATCTGTACGTATTATAAAATCATAAAAGTGCTGTGTACATTGGAGATATTCAAGAAATATTGGTTATTAGCTGGTCCGTCAGACGTTGTCTTGACCATGAATAATACAATGTGACCAACTTATCAGAACCTTTACTATGTGTTATACTTGTAGCTTACTTTCAGTATTTTCGTATCGAAATCTGTAGTCTTGAGCTCAGTTAGGTGGATCGCTGTCCTAAAGCTAAGATGGATGGACTATTGCTCATTTACAGTCTATCCTACCCTCCAGACCGAGTGCTGACAGAGTTTTTTTTAGGTATAGATCCCTATCACTTTTTTTATTCAAATTTTCCGTTGCTCGACTCGGGAATCGAACCCGGGACTTCCTAAAGTCAAGTCTAACATTTGGACTGTTAGACGACAGAGGCGATGTTACTAGTGTATTGCTAATTTAGGTCACGTGTGCAAGTCTATCGGTTACCATAACTTTCGGCATGGAACACGAAAATGTCAAACACTGACGCTGAGGCATAGGAATATGTAAGGTCCATCAATCCTCAATAAACCATGAGCTGCACATCACTCTACTACTAACATAAATACTAACAGTAATCTGACACTGTTCAATTGAAGATACTACAGTTCTTGTAGGCGAATAGACTTAACTTTTATAAACGTAATAATAACCTATTTTTTTTTAAAGTAAGTAAGTATCTTCACGCCCATATCCCCGATGAAGTAGGCAGAGACACAACCAGGGAACTCACGAAGACTATTAAGACACTAGCCGAAGACACTACATCCCATAATGTGATCCTGCAAGCCTATCGCCAACCGGGCACATATCCTATCCCGAGCAACATTTTTTTCCACATAATCTTTTTGTTGCCCGATCCGGGATTCGAACCCGGGACCTCATGAAATCAAGTCCAACACTTAGACCGCTAGACAATAGAGGTGATATTTTTCTCAAACTTAATTTATTTTTTATGCTAGCCGTTCTGATTTCTGTCTCACACACATTGACACAGTATACATGTAAGCGTTTAACACAAGTAAAGCCGGCTCGCCTTCGTGAGTTGCAAGTACTCTAACAAAAGCTAGTACTCGAACTACTTTTAATATAAACAACGGTAAGATCACTTTATGTGACGGTGATTACTTAGCACCAGGTGGTCAATAATTGTGTTGATCAACAAAAAAGGCTACTTAAAGAATGCAGAAAAAAATAAAATTTACATTAAAAAACAATGGTACGGAACAATTCAGTGTTGGTAGGACGCTCTTAAAGAGATCGCCTGGGCTGGGTATATTTTGTTGTAAAGTGTTTGCTACTGTTGTGTTCCAGCTTGAAATAGCATCCAGTAGGGTAGCTGGTGGTCTTGCAAGTGCAACTTTAAACTATAGGCCTTCTTCTGGAAAAGACTAGAATATGTCTTGAAAGGTTGTCAATACTTAAGAAATATTTTTGGAATTGTGGAAGGGATCGAGGATAACTGTCTAAGCTCATCTTGCACACACATATCTTCACGCCAAGTTCTTCGCGTGGTATGCAGAGAGTGTAATTATCAAGAGTAACGAGAGTTTAAATTTGTGTATATTTTAACATGGATATACACATCAGGACAAAAAAAACAAACATGCTAATAATTTGGGGAAGACGTCCAGCTGTGGAGAAAAATCCTTCACTATTTTTAAAAATAAATATTCTACTAATAAAATAACCAATCAAATGTTAACCTTTTTGTTGTAAACATAGACTAAAATACTCTACGGTTAAATTTGACATTTTAGCCATTACAGCATTGTTCAAAATGTAATGTCAGCTTAAACGTTGGATTACTTTAATCGTAGGTAGTAGCGAGTAAAAAGAATAAAATTGCACTTTACTGAAATTTCACATACATTAAATGTTCTTAAAATTTGGTTTCCATAAAAATATAATGTTTTTTAGAATCACATGTGTTTAAACGTCACTATTTGACATATCCGGCCTAATCTGAATTGTCTAAAATATTCCATCTCTTTTGGTTTTGTTTCATAAGAAAAAGATACCATGCATCTAAAGTGTTTTAGTTTGAACACATCAGAATTACCACCACTGTCTTTAGACTTTACACATCTTCCATCCATTGAGCTGTATTCAGAAAGTCTCTCTCTACATACCGTTCTTCCTTAATATTTATTTGTTATATTAGTTATAAGAAATATGCAAATAGCAATTCAACAATGTGTGAACAGACATAAAATATAATAATTTTTCATCAACACATAATGATGTGTAGGTATATAAGTTTACTACAAATACCCGTTTTTTTAAAGTAGTTTTTACTTACGAACGGTAGTTTTTTGTAACTACGGTCTATAATACGGGGAATATCTAACTACGGTCGTTCGTTGGTTATTGAAAATTCAAACTCCTTCATGTGACTATGAGCAATGCTTCGTTATTTTTAGATAAACAACCAATGGTTATACTAACGGATTATGGTTCGTTGATTATAGATACCCAGTTAAAGTGAATATTACAACCCGATAGTTTAATGTAACAAATTACTGCACTCTTAGTACATTCGTAGATAATATACAGAGATGGGTGGAAGCAATTATAATATTGTATGTTAGCTGACTCTTAGTTCGGGAGTTTTCCAGAGCATTAACTGCTGTTTAAAAACACCTGCATTTCAAATTTTATTATGCATTTTTTGAAAACTAACCACAAATAATCATTTTTGACATTGTATTAGTGTATTTAACAAAAACGAGTAGTTTATAAAAATCCTAGTAAAATTGTTTAATTTGCAATTTTGCGCCAAAAAATGTATACGTATTATGGCGTGACAAAACAGGAAAAACAGTGAGCTATGAATGAATTGGACTTACAGGAAGCCAAATACCCCCAAACATGTCTAGCTTCACACAACAGACACCACTAAATTGTTTTAGTAGTAACAACAATACACAAACTACTAAAAACTCAACCGAAGCATCATCAGGAGAATTAAGCTGCACTCGACGGAGGTCAAGCAGATACTTAGTATTTTAGTATGGATATGCTTATATGGATATACATAGTATTTTAGTATGGATTTCCGCGAAGTAAAGCCTCCTTGTGTTGGAGTTGTCAAGTGTGTCAATTTTGGAGTTGTTTATTGTTTATAATAATTAGACTATTTAATGTGAAGAAGCCAGGCAGTTCTAGTCCGGTAGGAATGGTGACACTTAGACTCGATATTTCCTGCTTACCCTGCAATTAATTTGGCGTGAAGAGATGTATGAGTGCATAAGGCCTTATACAAAATATTAAAGACGATTAAACATTTTATGTTTAACTAGTAAATATTTAAAGTTTGCGTAATTTTAATTTCAATGTTTTGTTTAATTGATGGGTTTACTTTTAGTTAAGGATATCTAACAAGCAATAAATTTTAACAAAACAAACTCAAATAAGTAAGATTTCGTTTGATATCCATAATAGCAATTATTAAAAAAAAAACCTTTTTCACCTTTCCCCGTCATTTTTCCCTTTGCGAGTGCCATTTTGAAAATTTATATCACATACTAGCTGACCTAGCAAACTTCGTATCGCTTGACATTAATGCTTCGACAGTAGCGCACTCTGTCGGAGCTGATGTGAAACATTCCAAAATCAACAACTACTTATTATAAAAAAAAAATTAAAAAAACATTTTGCAGAAGACCACTTTGAGAATCTAAACCATTCTCGAATTCCCTTGAACACACACAAAAAGTTTCATCAACATCGGTACAGTTATCTAGAAGGAGGTTAGCGATAAACACAGAAACACAAGAATTATAGATTAGGTACTTTCTGTCCCGGCGAACTTCGTTCCACCCGTTCAGTTTATATGGGAAAAAGTAAAATTTTGTTTTTCTTAGTTTTCTCGCAAGTTTTTTTTTCTTTTTCTTATCTTTTGAATCTTATCTCTTATCCTTCCCTGGACTTTAATAAATAATTCAAAACCAAAATTAGTGAAATCGGTTCAGCTGTTCTCGAGTTTTAGCGAGACTAACGAACATCAATTGATTTTTAGTTTTTACATATATAGATGTCACTGCTACATCTTTGTACTACTAATACAACCACAACAGAAGACAAAAACTTGAATTCTAAAACGTGTACCAAAGGTCCATATTGCGCTGAACGAGTAAACCTTCACTTAAAAACTCCAACAAATGAATTAAAATTGCAACTAAAAACATTTGATGAAGGCTAATATAGCGGTTAGCTTACTTGAAATAATAAATATGAAGTGACGTCAGATATCGATTTTATTATTTGATGTAAATAATCTTCAACTGAATATTATTAAATGACTATTATTATTATATCGACTGAATATTATTTAACGTAAGCTGCATAGTGAAATCCTTTAATATATTCAAAGTTTAAACCACTTTCTGAATTGTTACTAGATACATGTTACGTAGAAGCAATAAAGATTAGTAGGAGAATACTATTGTCTTCACTACAGCGTCCAACCGACAATCAGTCTATGATGATAGAAAATTCACAGATTAGGATGTTGATAGAAAGACCATACCACAAATGAAATCAATAAAAGCGTAACATGTTTAGACTGGTTGGAATAAGTGCAGGTAAGTATTACATACATTACATCTTTACGCCAAGTCCCTTATGCAGTTGGCAGAGAGTATCGAGTGCCAAACATCACGATCCTGACAAACCTGTCTGTCTGGCTTCCTTTACATTGCAAGTTAATTATTTATTTTAAAAAACCTTATTAATAAGTATGTACCTTTTTAATTTTATAAATATAAATAAATGACTGAAAATTGATTTAAAATAGGCAATGAGTTGAAAAATAAGAGACTTGTGCTATTAGTTGTTCGTGTGCGTGCGTGTTTACGTGTGTTTAAGTGTGTGTGTGTGTGTGTGTGTGTGACATTCTTTACGTTTATATTTTATAACTATGTAACATTATTGTATTATCACATATTATCGTATCAAATAGAGAATATACCATTAACAAATTCACTAACAATAATATGGAAAATCTATCTTTAAATAACTTTTGTGCAATGTATAACAATTGAGAACACAACTTGATAATAAAATTAAGCATTACTAAGGTTGTTGTCATTTCAGTGTTAGACCGACACAGTTAACCGCGACGTTCATTTAAACGGATTTCAAAGATCATGCCCAACAGACGTGCCATTTCTAGTTGCTATTTTACCTAGCGCTTTTATAATACATACAAGTACAGCCCTAATTAGAAAAACTACTCATTTTTGGTAAATTAATTAAGTCTTCAATGACTTAATTAATTTACCAAAAATGAGTATATGTAATAAGTGAAATATCGACCTGTTTTAATACCCTGTCTATAATAAAAGATAGAGATTAAACTTTTTTTTTCATAAATTCTTTTGTTTGATAGGGCGTACACATATCAGTTTTCATGTTAAGTAGGTACCACATTTTTTTAAAGTGAAAACTTTTTAGCAGCATTAAGCACTTTTTTGGAATGGCTAAAAACTTCTAAACTTGCGTCAGGACACGTGACCTGATCGAAAATTTGTAAGACGGATGTTTACTCTCAAACAGCCGCCGCGGCGTAGGAGAGAAAGTATCCCTCTCTATTTCTACGGCTCGGCGAAAATGTATGCTTGCGCCTGCTATTTCGTTTAGACGGCTTAGGGCGTTTGCGCGAATGTTCGTGTTGTCATGTTTGTAACGCAATAAATGAATATTGTATTCTACCACGTAACTGATAATACTTTCATGCTGATAAAGCAAGTCGTGCAAAATTATTCCCTAGCCATTCCAAAATATCAAAAATACAAAAACGTAAATATTCAAGTTTTTACTTCTGCCGGCACTCCCGGAGTGCAACCCGTCGTTTTTTTTATTAATTTACAATAGTATATTTACAAAGGACTATATCTATCTGTAGATAGCATATTCAAACCTTTTGCTGACTCCGTGAAACTTTTGTGGTGAGAAGTCTTCCAAATGACATAGAATGTGACAACCCTAACTATTATTCTCACCGCTCACCACAGTGGATAGACCACGAATAAAGGGCTCGGAAAACAATCCAAATCGTCACATCCTTTGCATGTGACAACCCTAACGCTAACGGTTACACGGGTTCCACAAAATTATCAAAGGTTCAGGTGTTGGACTTGACTGCATGAGGTCCCGGGTTCGAATTCCATGTCGGGCAACAAAAAAGAAAATTTGGATTTTCCAATTTTCTAATAAAAAAAATGTTGCTCGGGATTGGAAATGTGTCCGGTTCGCGATAGGCTTGGCCAGTTGCCACCTATCACATTGTGTGACTTAGTGTCTTCGGCTAGTCTTGGGTGCCTTGGTTGTGCCTCTGCCAACCGTGAAGCGTGAAGAAGTGAACCGTGAATATGGGCGTGAAGATACTTTTTTTTTATAGCAAAATGAAAGCATATTCTACATCTCTTATAATGGATTTCCGAAAAGTAGCGCCTGATTGGATAAAATATATGTATACACCGTAAATATATGTAACTCGTCTAGTCGGTAACCAACTTACCTGTCACCATAGTGATAATGTCATCATTATGGTGGTAGACCCCCAGACCGGGGTTGGGGGATGGGGGGCTACTCTGGTAGCCGGTAGTCTATACAATTGGCTACCTATACCTGAACACTGCGACCCACTTATCACATCTATGGTGACTAAAGAGAAATGTTATCTCTTACCATTAGGAGAGCAATGTGCTTGTTCGCGATCTTATTTTAAAGAAGATATCTATACGTTAACTATCGACAACCCATTGCTCTTTTTTTTATGACAGTGGAAGGCAAACAAGCACACGGATGACACGGAAGAAATTCACGCCGCCTAGACACCGAAGGTGGTAATGGTGCGTTGCCAACCTGAGGCTGAGTTATAAGGCCTCGAGCTAAAGTAAGTTTAGCGTCTACCTTACCCTCCAAACCGAAACACGTCAACGGCAAGCATTGGATTTTATGGCGGCAATAATTAGTAGGGCGGTGGTACCAATTCAGGCGAGTCGCTGCGAAACTCTACCACCTAGTAGAACGTCACAGTGTTAGTGGAGGTAAGCCTATGCTCGCCTTGCCTGGCAAGAAGGCAGATGATCTATTCTACAAAAGAGCCCGGATTAACGCGGGAAAAAACTCTCTGCCTTACACCAAAAAAATGACGCTTGAATATACATATTCAAAGCAAAAGGGACTGAGGTTTATGTCTAGGTTTTCATGTTACGTTCGTTGCAGTTATTCGCAAAGCACTGATGCGGCTTCATTTTACTAGTTCTATAAACTATTGATTCTAACACGGACATCAAATTACGGACGGTGGTAGATACAATACAATAGGTAGACGCATGAAATACAATAGGTAGATAGGGTTCACTGCTTTGTTGGCGGTTACAGATAACACCAAAACGTTAATGTGTATAAGTATTTAAATCTATAGTATTCCTGAAGTTTTATTTATGACTAGCTGCGCCCCGCGGTTTCACCCGCGTAAGTCCCAATCCCGCGGGAACTCCGGGATAAAAAGTAGCCTATATGTTATTCTGGGTCTTCAGCTACCTACCTACCAAATTTCATCGTAATCGGCTTTGTAGTTTTTGCGTTAAAGAGTAACAAACATCCATACATCCATACATACAAACTTTCGCATTTATAATATTAATAGGATATTGTAAGAATTTCCAGATTGTAAGAAACCTGGTTAGACCTCAAGCAAAAGTACGTTACCGGATACCTTATCTTATCACTGACGTTATGGCGGTTGTTTGCGGTTCCCGCGGCAGCGGTGGTCTGCTCGCAGAATCGTGCGGGCGGCGATCTTC
>NJDD01000077.1:438542-453710 GCA_002245505.1 Calephelis nemesis | reverse complement strand
GCCGCGTCGGCCGGTTGCAACCGGGCGCTCTGCGATCGCTTGGCGGGCGACCAATTTGTACTATTTGTACTGATTATTTAACCGCAACCACCGGCCGTGCGATCATCACCGCTAAGTTTGCGGGTGATAATTTTAAACGGCGGTGGCTGCGACCGCAAAAATTGCCGGTTTCGTAAGTTTAGAAATGAAATCGGAGCACTGCGACCGCCGCAGGCGCGGGTAAAAATCGTTTCATGACTTCTGTCTCGGGTCAGCCATTGTTAACTCGACTGCTACAAAAGTTGTTAACAACTACCATCACTTGGTACATCACGTGATATTGTGACATACCATAAGTTTTTTAACTCAAAATATGTTTTTTGACAACTTCCTATTTATGACAGCTATTCTCAATAGAAAGCTTGAGAAGCCCTATTCAAGACGTCTCGAATAAGCCCAAACACGTTAGATAATGCTAGAAATTTCAGGAGTTCCTAAGCCTACCTTCATTACACTATTTTATAAGATTATAAGATTAGCTTTATGACACAAAAATGTAGCATAGCTTAGAAATGTATCAAATTCGACTGCCTAGATTTCATTAGGAAAAATTTACTTACATTGCAATTAAATAAAAGCTTCCAAAAACATTTAATATATTACGTGGATAATATGTGTTGGTGGACGCTGTTGATCACTTGTTCTTGCAATACTAGCGTCCAAGACGAAATTTAAAAGACGGTCACTTAGCAAAATTCAAGCCCAAAAAAGGCAAATTACGGTAAAAATCAATTTTTCGTTAAAATTTGAGACTTTAAAGTACGTACTATGTAGTGCCGGCTTAGGAGAGCCCACGCGCCTATGTATATTTGCCACCCTGGACAATTGCCCAAACGCAATCTACTCTAACTACTCTAACTCCGTCCCTGGAAGTAAGAGTAAAAAAACATTTGATTTTCTCCCCTATACGTTAAAAATAAATACAACACAAAAACTCTTTACTGTGCACCAAATACATATTCAGTATTTACAAATACGTCAAATAAAAATGCAACTTAAAAATTGATACATAAAGGCAAACTCAAATCAGATATCTTTTCTAGGCAACTTTAAGGCAGATGCTAGGATAATGATGACGACTAGGTAATTAAAATCTATCAGGTTTATAAAACTACTATCTGTTTCCCGCGCCTTTGCTTGCGTGGCAGTTAACATACCTATTCACTGATTATACCCCACTAAGGATTTTCAACAAACTTTCAAACCCTGTTTAGTTCCCTCAGAGGTTAGAACTTCTAGAAACGCTTAAATAAAGTTTCATGATTCTAACTTAAAAACTGACGGTTTTCCATACAAACTTTCAACATCTATTTCACCCCCAAACGGCTAGAATTTCAAAAATTCAGACCTTAGCTGGAGTCTACTCAATAAAATGACCTACTTACCAAATTTCGTGGCTGTAACTTTCACAAATTTTGCTCAGCAATGATGAACCACTCAGTCAGGGCATGTTATTTTATATGTATAGATAACTTCATTAATAATAAAAATTTTGGTAGAAAAACCCTATTTGCATTTTGTTATTAAGTAAGAATCTTCACCCCATATCCCCGTAGGGGTAGGCAGAGGCACAACCAGGGCACCCACGACTAGCCAAAGGCACTAAGTCCTACATTGTGATAGGTGGCAAGCCTATCGCCAACCGGACACATATCCAATCTCGAACAACATTTTTTTCGATTACAAAATTGGAAATACCACATTTTCTTTTGGTTGCCCGATCCAGGATTCGAACCCGGGACCTCATGAAGTGAAGTCCAACACTTGGACCACTAGACCACAGAGGCGATAATTAACTTATAAATTAAGAAAAAATGTATATTGTTAAAACGTATCCATCGTCATTATATAAGTTTTTGATACTTAATTGTTAATGATATTGTTAAACAAAAGTGACGTTTAAAAAGCGATTTTAAAGAATCCTGTTTTAAATAAAAACTCGACTGACCACGTACCACCCGATGCGAAAAGTCTTTTTGAAGGCTAGAGTAATTAGTGTAACTGCTTAAATAATATGTATTTATTTAGTAATACATAAAAACTATACAAGCGAGGTTTAATTATACTAGAAATTGTTATGTATTACCGACAACCTTATACTCGTAAATAATACGCGTTGTCGGCATATCAAAGAAACGAATAAAACTACTATTTTGCTGTTCAAACGGAATTTAGATGTGCGGACGCAAAAAGTTCAGTGAAATAAAATACAGAGCAGTTTTGAATACTGCTTTTTTATTACTTACTAGCAGTTTCACGCAGCTTCGCCTGCGTAACTTGGCTTTTACTGCACCGATTTTGATGAAACAAAGCCTATGTCACTCAGGGATAATGTAGCATTCTAAGGGTGAAAGAATCGGTCTACTAGTTTCGGAGCCTATTCATTTCAAACAAACAAACAAACAAAAAATCAAATCTTTCCTCTTTATAATACTAGTATAGATTACTTGATGTTTTTTCTTGTGACAACCTTTTCAAATATTGGGATAAAAAATACCCAACGCCACTCTAGACTACTATTTACACATATGATTAGGCTCTTTAATACTAAAAAAAATCGACTTTAATTCTTAAATTACCAACACTCCTTTTTTATTACTTATTACTTGATGTTTTGAGTATTTATTAGTTATATACGTTTCCCGTGGCAACCTTTTTAAATATTGGGATAAAAAATACCCAACGCCACTCTAGACTACTATTTACACATATGATTAGGCTCTTTAATACTAAAAAAAATCGACTTTAATTCTTAAATTACCAACACTCCTTTTTTATTACTTGTTACTTGATGTTTTGAGTATTTATTAGTTATATACGTTTCCCGTGGCAACCTTTTTAAATATTGGGATAAAAAATACCCAACACCACTCTAGTCTGCTATTTAAACATATGATTAGGCTCTTTAATACTAAAAAAATCGACTTTAATTCTTATATTACCAATACTCCTTTTTTATTACTTATTAGTTGATGTTTTGAGTATTTACTAGTTACCTTACATACGTTTCCCGTGGCAACCTTTTTTAATATTGGGATAAAAAATAGCCTTCGCCACTCTAGACTACTATTTATATACATGATAAGGCTCTGTAATACTACAAAAATCGACATTAATTCTTTAATTACCAATACTCCTTTTTTATTACTAATTATTACTTGATGTTTTGAGTATTTACTAGTTATTTACGTTTCCCGTGGTAACCTTTTTAAATATTGGGATAAAAAATAGCCTACGCCACTCTACTATTTACACACATGATTAGGCTCAGTAAGACTTAAAAAACCGACTTTTATTATTTTATTACCACGTGATAATCTAACTTTTTTTTAAAGATACCTAATGATTCCGAGATGGTCTCACATTGATTTTATTATGACCTGACTAGTGGTTTTGAGTTATATTTAATATTGCATATATTTTCGTCTATCTTGACGGCATCATTATTTACATCGAAGATGTCAAAATACACGAAAATGTCAGTCGTAGGAGTCTGAAAACATATTTTAACATTTCTGTACATAAAAGAAAGATAAATTTCAACTCTTCAAGAAGAAAACGTACTCATACCTTAAAGGCAACGAATCTGTGATACTCCTGGTGTTGCGGATGTCCGTGGGCGGAGGTGATCACTTTCCATCAGGTGACCCACTTGCACGCTTTCATAATAATAAGTAATGAACTTATTGAGGCAGTATTTACATGTACCTTACTTATTAATTCACCTAATTTGAAAGATATGTAATCTGTCGATTATAAATATCATCCTCCTTAAACACTGACTAAAATTGACATCCTAACAAAATGGAGGATGTGGCAGCACATTATTAGTAGAGAATCCAATTTTGACTGTATTAAATGAAAGAAGTGTTAAACGAGTGTTAAAATTATTTTGTATTTGACGGTAAAAGTATATTTTTATGACAATGGAAAGCAAACAAGCAGACGGATTTCTTGATGGTAGAAAATTTACGCCGCCTAGAGAAACCAAAGGTTGTAATGGTGCGTTGTCAAACCTGAGGCTAAAATATTAGGCCTCGAGCAAAAATAAGTTTACCGGCTACCTTATCGTCTGAATGGGAACTTGTCAACAGCAACTGACATTATGATGACAGGAATAGGTAAGTAGGTAACACAAATTCAACCTAGTACATAAAAAATAAATGAATCGGATACGTAAATCCATCTTTTTCCAAGTCGATTAAAACATTGTGTCCTTTTTGTTGCCCGGCCTGGAAATCCATCATAATCAAATCCGGGACCTCATGAAGCTATTTCCTACATCAGACCACTAGACCATAGACACAATTTTATTTAGACTCCCCAAAAGGGAAAACGATAATGGTGAGAGGCGACGTATTACTGTAAAATACAGAGTTATTTGCGAGCGTGTTATTCCTGTCTGCGGTTTGTGGTCTGCCGACCTTCCTAGATTAGCTAGCATCTTTATTCTGTCGCTATACTCATGTAGTCTACGATTTCTACGATGCGATAGTTTCATTTGACATTACAACATGTTCCTGTTTCTGATATGCAAATCCTTGTATGAATATTCATACAGCGCTTTAGGTAGTACTACAGTCGGAATTCTGATTGCGTTTGTTGTAGTAAATATATATTGAGTAACCTCGTTGGTAAAGTGGTAGCAATGTAGATGCTTGAGGTTTTGGGTTTGAATCTCATTTAGGACTTGAAAGTTTATAACATAATCGTTTTTATGGTCTAGATCCCCGGGTCGGGCAACAAACAAAATTTGTATTTTCAGTTTTCAAATAAAAATAACGTTGCCCGGGATTGCATCTGTCTCCGGATGGCGATAGGCTTCCCACCTATCATATCGTGAAGTTTATAGCTTCCCATCTATCATATCGTGAGGTTTATAGTCTTCAGCCAGTTGAAGGTGCCTTGGTTGCTTCGTTTTATAGTTACCTTAGCCCTAATTAGTTAAAAAGTTAGAACGTACAAATGTTTCTTGACTTTCTGTTGATAAAATTATCAACAGAAAGTTCTGTAGGATAAGATATTGCTATCATTTTCTAATGAAACTAATGACGAAGTTGAATTTGAGGTTTCTGAAAATGTACTTCAATTAATGTTGACCTAACTTAATTTTCGATACTTTTTCGTTTTTTTCCTTTCTTACTTTACAAAACAAAGTTGAAACTTACCATCATTAGAACTGCGTGTTTTTTTGCTGCCTTAAAATATAAAAAATATATATAAAAAAGTTCTAAATGTGTTGAGAATTTGATTTCCTGAATCCGAACTTTAAATTAAATGAATCTTTATTTTAATGATGTCTCATTAATAAAATATATCAAGGTGCTTAAGACAAGCGATAATAGATTGGATTCGTTTATAAAAAACATAATTTAAACATAAATATTAATAAAAAAGAATTTGCTTGGTAGAAAAGGATATTTAATTTGTTTGAATTAAGATAAACTCCTAATTTTTTTTATGTAGCCACTTCAAAATAAGAAGGCAATAAGAACATACCAAGTAATAGTGTTCAAAGTAATGAGTATCATAGTTCAACTAATTTTAAGACCACGATTCTTATGATAGCCTACCAAGACCTTATGCTTAGTAAAAATAGTAACTACTAAATATAAGATAATGGTTAATTAATTTTTCAAGAAAATTTCACAGTTACTAATTCACAAATGTCTAGCTGACATGAGCCAACAAAGTTTAATAAGGTTAAAAAGAAACTGTGATAAATTTAATTGAATTCATAATTTATATTTATCTTTACGCATGTATCTTCGCAGATGTAAGCAGAGGTACATCTAGGGCACCCACGACTAGCTGAAGGCACTGAGTTCTAAAGTATGATAGGTAGGAAGCCTATCGCCAACTGGCAACTTGTCCAATCCCGGGCAGTGGTATTTTTATTAGAAAATTGAAACAGTTTTTTTGCCAGACCCGGTCGAAAATTAAAAAAACACTTTTTTTGCCCGACCCGGTAAATAAACCTGGACCTTCATGGGTTAGTGTCCGACACCGACACACTCAGATGCGATTTTTATTAATAACTGAAAAAATATAATCTTTAACATGTAAAAGTCGCACGTTTGTAGGCACCCTAATAATCAATGAAGCGTTGCTTGGAACTATCACTATGACAGTAAACACTTAAAATAGAAACAGAATTTTTAATGCAGTTGACTTCTTGTTAAACTGCGATACAATTTGTAGATACAATGTTTTACTAGTTGTTTCTCACCTCGTCACCTAGTTTAACCCCCAGATAGAAGGGTGTTATAATTTTAAAGTATCTGTATGTATGTGGCACTAAAACTTATGAACAGATGGATCGATTTCGATGCGGATATTTTTGTTTGAAAGCTGACGTGATCGAGATGGTTCTTAGCTACATTATAGGATTTGTCATTGTTAACGATTTTTTAGGTTGATTAACAATTTACTTACTTTAAGGAAGATATTAAGTAATAAATTTCTTTGGTTTAGGGGTATTCTTAAATGCAATAAAATCATGCGCTAATTTATCTATACTTAATCTTCGAAATGCGAATTCTTGCTGTGTGTATATCTGATACATTGTCACTTCTAAGTCGCTGTAACGATTTTGATAAAATGTGTTAATGATGAAAAACCCGAGTTCAAAGACAGATTATTTTTTTCCATAAATCTTATGCTGAAGGACTGTAATGAGTATCTGAATTATATGACCGAATGAATAATTAAAATCGCCCTCTTAATCCGAAGGTTTAAGATAATTTTCCACTGAGTAAAATAGACCATCTGCCTATATCAGGCAGCTCGTAAGCACAGGTTAAAACATAGATTAGTACCAACAACACCAACTAGTATTAGAGTACTGTGTCGCTAATTGCCGGGTAGGGTAGACCCATCGCCTTACTTATCCTTGCCGACGTAATGACTCACACTAGTTCCATATCAGTTCTATGTATTGTTCATGAATTGGATGGCTTAATGTATGAAACGAATAACTGAATGTTGTACCTAAGCCAAGTAGCCCCGTAGCCAAGTAAGCTTCTTGAATACGGGTGTTAGTCAGGTCCCGGTTCGGAGTATAGGGTAGCCGGTAGATATGCGCAATAGGCCTAACATCCCTGCCGCAACACAGACTCTTTTTTTTGGAAAATGACTTATTTGTTGCCAACCTCTCGGTTTTTACAACTTCACCGAGCTTTGAAGAGGGCAGAGTCTCAACAGTAACATCTATGGTGTCTCTAGGTCGAGGTTATCTCTTACCATCAATCCCGTGCACCTTTTCGCTGACCTATTACAAAAAAAAATGTGTGCGTGTACTAGCGTACACTCGTAAGAAGTGAAGAAGTAAAACTTCCTTATGACGTAATTTTTCAAAAAATAATTTACTAGGTATATGCAACTTTACAGAAATTGGTTTATTGCCAATCCCTACTCCGCAGGAGAAAGTATACTTCGAATCACGCGTGGTAGGGATAAGAACAAAGATGACGCGTAACAGAAAAATGTGACGCGTAACAAAAAAATGTTACACTATTTTTTTCCAACCCCGATAAAGAAGTTTCACTTCAAAAAAAAAAAAATTGACGCTAACATTACTATGAGTTAACTGGTTAGAAAGGGCTGGAAACAAATAAATCTACCCAATTAAACACTCGTCGATGAAACCACGCGTAGGGCTAGTTAAATAATTTCGTACCCGATCTGATTACACTGGAGATATCGGCCAGATCCCCTTGATTTATTACAAAAAGTGGGTAAATTTGAAATGTAACACGATGCCCGTATACACGATGTAACGTTCAGCTGTCTTTGGCATGCCTCTACATTTTTTGCTAAAATACATCACTGATAATTATTTCCGCTTCAAGTATGTTTTTTTAATGTGACAGAACTACAGGCAGACGTCTGGTGGTAAGAGACCTAAATAATAGATGCCGTAGTTTTTTTTTTTTATGATATTGGAAGGACGGCAGACAAGCAGACGGATTTCCTGATGGTAAGAAATTCACGCCACCTAGAAACACCAAAGGTAGTAATGGTGCGTTGCCAACCTGGGGCCGGGATGTTAGGCCACGAGCAAAAGTAAGTTTACCGGCTACCTTACCCTCCGAACCGGAACACGTCATAACGTTATGGTGGCAGGAATAGGTAAGGCGGTGGTACCAATCCGGGCAAGTCGCTGCTAAACTCTACCACCTAGTCAGAATTCACGGTGTTAGTGACGGTGAGCCTTTGCTCGCCTTTTACGAGCTGCCTGGCAAGGAAGGCAGATGGTCTATTCTACAAAGGAGCCCGGACCAACACGGGGAAAATAAATAAATAAATATCTTTGGACATGTTACACAAATTGATTCTAACCCCAAAGTAAGCAAATTATATACTTGTGTTATGGGTGTTAGTCAACGATTCTAATACAAAGAAATACTTAAATAGATACAAAAATAAATTTAACAAACACCCAGACCTGGAAATGCAGACATCTAAATGTGCATCACACAAATGCCTGCTCCCGTCGGCAATCGAACCCGAGCCTCGTGGTTGGTCGGCGTAGTTAGGCGTGTACGCTAGCCACTCGACCAACGAGGCGGTCAATAGGTTTATAGAGATAGATGTTATATGTAGGTATACCGTACCGGGGCTTTAAGCCTAATTTACAACTGTGTCGGTTAATAAACTCTGCGTATTTGAATACAAAAAAAAGTAAAGTACCTTCACGCTCATATTCCTAAAGATCGGGATGTCGGTAAAGGCACAACTAAGGCACCAACGACTTGTCAAATACATCAAGTCCGCTCATATAAGAAATTTTATTCCTGCCGACATAACGACATGACGTGTTCCGATTCGGAGGGTAAGGTAGCCGGTAAACTTACTTTTGCTCGAGGCCTTACATCCTGACTTCAGCAATTCACCATTACCATCTTTGGTGTCTCTAGGCGGCTTGAATTTCTTACCATTAGGAAATCGGTTTGCTTGTTTGCCTTCCTGTAACATATTTTTTTTTATTTATATGACCTTGTATAGGACAAGGTCATATAATTGAAAAACCAACCGACAAGGTCAACCATTTATATGAATACTTTCTCATATTAATGTTCTCCTGACGATAACTAGCACTACAAAAAAAATCGCGGTCGAGATACAGTCAGGCTGACAGAGAAGATGAAGATGGTAAAATTGTGTTCTGGGGCCTCTGTCTTTTTGAATTCTCTATTGAATTGATATATCTATAGTTTAAATAACATCAATACAAAATTAGTTTCACTTATAACATTTTAATTTTCTCGTACTTTGTAAATTAATAAACAAGTAAATTGTGCTTGTAGGAACAGATAATGTACGAGTAGATTTATATTAATACGTGATGCCAAAACTTTGGACACCTTTTTACGAAAGTTGCGCATAAAATTTGGCACACTTATAGTTTATGTGTAGGAGAAGTGCAGACCGGTAATATTTTTCAATAGTAATGCTTATAAATTACCTACATTACAGTTACAATACATACTTTCATTTTTTAATCACAAATGGCGCACTAAAAAGTTTGGAAACAAAGTAGTTGCTGTTGAGAAATGAAGATGGCGTTCTTCTCAACAAGATACTAAAATTTATTATGGACAAATTTCGACCAACGGGCAACCACTAGTATATTTTAATAATTGAATAAAATAAATATTTTAACTGAAAAAGATTATGTTAAAAAAAATTGATGAAAATGTTTGTATAAAAATTTCTTATCTCATTTTTGTCCGCAGCAATGATTACTAAAAAGAAATATAGCAAGCAGACTATTCTTTTGGACCCACTAATACTTTTCATTACTAACATTTTTTTCTTTGTACAAATAAACGAAATACAAATAAATTATTCGCTATAAATGTCACATCTATTAACATTATGTATTTCAAGGTATAGAAAGTACCAATTTAAAAAAAAATCAACTTTAGTCAAAACGAAGAAAAACATTGTTTTTACATTTTACTTAACACTAGTTTTTGCTCGCATCACCCGAATTTTGGAGTTGATTAGGATAAAAACAATCACTGGTGTTAGCCTACCTATATTTATTAAAGTTCTTGTTTACGATTAGCCTAGCAATTTACATAAAAACCGTACATATATAAATAATCAAATATTTTCTAAACCTTTATATCATTAGTGTAAGTTCCTTAGTCTGAATTGCAACCACCCATATTCGATATAAAAACTTTTTTTTGTTTGTGTGTGTGTTTTTTTTTGTTTCTGCATTTGTAGTCAAGTACGAAAGTATGATAAATAGCCCAGAATGATAACAAAATATATATTGCTTAATTCTATCATCTATCCACATTATTTTAATCACATTTAACTTAAGTTTTGTGTCAGTAAATTTATGATTAGTTTAACATTAACACTGCAATAGTAGAGCAGGTGTTGTGATAACAAAAAATAAGTTTTTAAGAAACATTAATAGAAATAACATAAAATTAAATATTTACGAAATTCGTAAAGTACCTTTTAAACAGATGTTGTTCTATATTTAAATGATTTTCCATTAATTTCTCCATTATTGTACATATAAAATACAAACTTTATAAGCTCTACATAAATGCGTACATATCTTCATGTAACATCTCTTAAGAGGTAGGCAGAGAGTATTAAGTGCCTACAAAAATAAAATACGAGTTCCATGTTTCCCCATAGCTTGTTGATTTAAGGCTTGAACATACACCAATAAAAAAAATAAGATGTATGGCCTTAAGTTAACGTGTGCCATTCTCTATTATCTTATGAAAAATATTGTAGTTTGTCAAATGTTAGGGATATATTTTTGTCTTGTTGTTTCGGTTTTTATTTTATTTTATTTTATTTGAACACAAAATGTTATGGTTCTTTTCAATTATTGTCAAAAAATAACGAGTTAAAATCAACTGTGAAACATTCTGTAACAAAGAAAAATAAAACATTTTTGTGGTTTCCAAAAATAATATGTTTTGCAAATTATTAAGATATTTATTGTATTTAGTCATACCTTGATAATTTTTTTCCCAAAACTAGTGAATTTAAACAAAAAACACAACAGATGAATCGTTACAACAAAATACAAATGTATCGAATAAGTTTAATTTTCATGCGTTATAATTATGATAAAATGTACCTAATAGATGCAAAAGAGATAATAGTGTCTGTGGTGGAAAAGATATAGTTTTTGAAAAGTTAAAAAGCAAATATATCTCACGAATGATGTCTACAGACATTATTCGTGAGATATACTATAGATATATATTTTTAAACAAGTTTAAAAAGACCTGCTCTTAACTCCGAAATTCGGTAGTAAAGAGCACTGATGTCATAGCAATAGAAATAGGCAAGGCGGGACACGAAGTTATTGTCAACTAAAAAACCTGATTGTATAGGTACATACGTTTAATCTATTTACGTTAAAGTTTTCACTTAACCTTCCGTTAGTAACTTAAATCGCCATATAAAGATTAATGAATGGAGTACCAGTTACTTATCAGAACTTAAACATATTGAATAACTTAGAGATACCTAGCACCGACGTTCCATATTATTGTAGCATATGAATAAATAAATAAATTCCTTAAACGTATTTACAATTTTAAAGCAGTAAAACTACAAAACTGGCTACCACGTCATCATTTTCTAAAAGCATAAAAATATGCATTACAAAATATAAAATAGTTATTGCCTACTTTTCGAAGAAAGAACAAAATCCGTGTATTTTGGCTCAGAAATCGCATAAAAAACAACAAACATACCGACCTTAACTCATTCAAATTAAGCTCCTTTTTGGAACCGGCTACAAACAGAGTCATATTTAAAATAAACTTAATTTAGGGTACACAAGTACTTTATAACTTTGGAACTCTTTGGGCATCTCTATCAGACAACGTGAGGGCGAAAGAGACAGTTCATAAAGTTATAAGTTACTAGCGCGGCCGTTATGAAATATGCATATAAACCTTCCTTTTCAATCACTTTATCTATTAGAAAAACCACATCAAAATTCGTTGCGTAGTTTTAAAGGTTTAAGCGTACAAAGGGACATAGAGACAGAGGAAGCGATTTTGTTTTATTTGTGTACCTAGTGAAGTAGAAACTACTACATGATAGAAAGGTGAGGGCTCTTTATAAAGCCCAAATAATGTTTAATACTTATGCTATAGGGATGTAACAACTTCATCATTTATAAGGAATTAATCTAGTTATTTAGACTACTGTGTTAAGATAAGATAGGGTCTTGCAAGAAATAGTCTGATTTGTTACCGTTGGATAATTATCCCTAAAAAAGGTTGACTTTTTCGGAGAAGATTATGATGATGGAGGTACATCATGTGATGGTGGTACATTGTGTGATGGTTTGGAGGGAGGTTATGAGTTACGTAAAAGATCTTAACATTTTAGCCTCAGATTGGCATCAAACCTTGAACTGTGTGTAGGAATATGTGACGTCTATGAAAACGAATCCAACTAAGATATGTTTGTCTTCATATAGAAAATCCGTCTGCTTGTCTGCCTACCATTATCTTAAAAAATAATAATAAAAAACGAATATCTTCAAATATCTCTGCAGAGGTATAATCAGGACACCTTAGACTAGATGAAGGTATCTTGTTTCACAGCTTGGCATATCCGCCACCAACCGGACAATTGTACGGGAAAAGTTTTATAAGAGAATTAGCTCATCTCATCTAACAGAAGTTTAACTATATCTTTATATATATCTATAGCATTCTTGTGTTCGTGTGTTTGTCAATGAACTCCTCTTAGACGACTGTAGCGATTTTGACGAAGTTTTTTGTATGTGTTCAAGGGGATTTGAGAATGGTTTAGATTCCAAATTTGGTCAACTGGAAAGGGTTTTTTTATTTAATTTTTTATTTGTAAGTAGTCGTTGATTTTGGAATGTTTCACATTGGGTCCGGCAGACTGCTAGTAGCTAAAAAACTTGCTGGGTCAGCTAGTTTTTTTTATAGAAACCTTCTCCTGGTAATATCAAACACAACAAAATCTAGCTAAGCAACAGACAAAGCTGTACAAGAAATCCAGCTGAGCCGACAGACGTTGTCTTGACCTAACTATGCATATTGTTTTTTTCTATTACCTTACCTTCTCCTTACTATAACTGGCAATTCAAAAAATAAATTAGCCAAATTGCTTCATCTGTTCACGCGTGATGCGATGATTAAAGGAAATAGGGATCCATTTTCCTATAAATAAAATTCTCGTGTCACAATGTTCGTTCCCGTACTCCTCTGAAACGGCTTGACTGATTCTTATGAAATTTTGCGAGCATATTGAGTAGGTCTGAGAATCGGCCAACATCTATTTTTTATACCCCTAAATGATAAAGGTGAGTCACTCCATTTTTTTAAATAAAATCACCATAAAAAAAATAGCTGAGCAACGTCTGCCGGGTCAGCTAGTTTTCTTATATATACTAAGAACAACTTAAAAAAAAACTGAGTTGTTCGACCCCGGAATCAAACCTGAATACACACAATTAAATATAGATGCATATCTTAATTGTTTATATTCGGTTTATATTTTAATTATTTATATAGTTTATATAAACGATTAAAATATGTCTAGGTACTATCAGTATTAAACAATTCCAAGTCTACCAAAACTTCTCTTTTGTGAATAGCAAATGATATACCCTAATAAACTTTAGATTTTGAAATATATATGTGCTTGTGTAATTTCTGCATTAAAAAAAATTACAGGGTTTTACAAATTAAATATTTAGGGTACATAAGTGTTCAGATAATAAGTCGATTGCTTTTCATACTCTGCCTTACGAAAAGGACTTAGCGTGAAAATATGTATATAGGTATGCAATTCAATTGCTAAGTTAAATTTCGAAAATCAAATTTGTGAATAAGTTAGAAAAAGCTAAAAATATAATGATGTTGGTAAAAACAGTAGGTAAAAGAAACAGTGTTTTAATTTTTTTGTTTAATTTTCGAACATTATCTGTCATAAATGTGATCATCTTATTGTGTTTAAAAATTATCTCTAAAAGTTCAAAAGCCGAATGAGTAAAAAAATAGTTATTGCTTATATTAAATGAATTAATTTCGAACTAGATGTGAGCAACGAGTTACCAGGATTGTTATCTTCGTCGATTGATATCTTCGTCAGTACTTGCAATTGTCGTGTTTCGTGTAAGTTCTAGATCGTAAGAATAACGACGCACCAATAACAGCTACGATTTTTTTAATCAACAGTTTTCTCTAACAATTAGTAAAGCAGGTGTCTTGTTTGATGTAATATAAAAATAGAGTTCGTACCACCTTTTTATTATCAGCGCTTCGTCAAAGTTTTTAGTAGTGTAATATGTGGTACCCATAATATTCATTATTATAGCTTTTTTCATACTTAAGCTAAAATTAGCCAAAGCTTGTACCTTGTATCCTCAGAAAAGATAAAAAAATATACTTTCAAATCTAGACGAATTATTAAAAGGTACTTGCAAAGTCAAAAAACCTTTAAAACAACGCGCTATTTAAGTATTTGTGTTGTGGAAAAGTACAAGTGTTAATAACCTAAACTAACTACAAACCATTGTATACAATAGCGTCGAACTAATTATCTATTCAAGTGCAAATATCTTTGAATGTGTCAACAACTTTAATAAAAACAGTAATAAATTCGTCTCTACCAAGAAAAGCGAGCATTACACGAGTCAACACTACAAGTTATGTTAATTTGTCATTTAACAAGGCAGTCTTTGTTCAAGTACTCTACAATGCATCAATGTATAGGACCCATTTCCAAGTCGACGCTTCGTAAATCTGACAGTGAAACAACTTGTATTCTGCCCAGCCATTTTTTGCCCTTAGAGATTTGTTCGCTCGTGGTACGCCTTGCGACTGTCGCGCCGAAAGCCCATAAACATGATCCAGTCGGGCCGACTCTGCCGCTTTTTTCTCTCCCCCTCCAACTTAGGCGGGAATTCTTAACAGGCGTGGCTTGTGAAGAGTGGGGAGGTTTGAACCAATGGCCGTGTGTATTTTCTGATAGAGTTGCGAGAAGGATAGAAAATCGGTGTTCCGATTGGCTGTTGAGTGTTGTCGCCGCCTTGTGGGTTGGTCGAAAGTAGCGCAGTCCTACGGCGGAGGGGCGTATGGTGCCTGACGG
>NJDD01000077.1:394107-438527 GCA_002245505.1 Calephelis nemesis | reverse complement strand
CTGACGCGCGCCAGTTTGTGCCGAGTCTCGTTCGCGATCAGGTGCTAAAGGTGGTCAGGCATGCGAGCGCGCGCCCCGATGCCCTGACGAACAGGGATGGCAGCGCGCCGCGCAGCCGCCGCGCATTACAACTGTGATAAATTTACTTAATATTTGCTTAGTAACTTTAGATATCCCGTCCGTGCTTATAAACTTTGAGAGACAGTGTTTTGTGAAGCCGCCCATATGATCGTCCCTATGGCAGCATACGCTCAATTCGGCTATTCCTACCCGCCCGCCTCGCAGGTTTGTTTCTATGTTTTCTAGTTTGATTTGTAGCTTTAATATTTCATTGTAGTCATACAAAACTATATGTAGAGTTATGTAATTGTTTGTTCCTTTGTTTTTTAATAACTTACAATATGTGTTATGTGTTAAATTCCAAATTTTATTATCTAAATCTAAATAACTGCCGGTATAATCATTAAAATAACATGTTATTAAGTAGGTATAAATAAGTTTTATTTAACATTTTTTATATTGCATAAGACTTTAAAAACCTAAATAACTTTGTATAAAGATAAATTACAAAATTATCGTTATAAGTATGAAATAAAAATTATACTCAAGTAATAAAAGAGTTATAACTCATTTTAGTTATAAACATCAAGCAAGAAATCATAAATATTTAAGCATATTCATAATCATATATCACTGCCTACTTAGTCATTTTAATTTTAGTTATGAAATATTTTTTACAAAATTAAAATATGCATAATTTATTTATAGAATAACTAAAATATACATACTTTAAGGTCTGAATAACAAAATTAACTTGGGCTATGTAATTAATTAATAAAATATTGCTGAATAATATATAGAGACGTGAAATCAAAGAATGAAACCTATTTTATACATAAAATTATATGTTATTGTAAGTTATACACTACCTGTGATAAAAATAATATAGAGACTTTGCTACTTTTTAACGCCGGCGCTTAAACATTCTATTGTACTTACCTAATATAAAAACATACTTACTTGTTTTATTAAATGTACAACATATAACTGCTATTTAAGATAAATTGTGAAAAAGTACAATTGTCATTTGATCACGAAATAAATTTGTTTTTAAAAACAAAATTATTGTAAAGTAAAGTTATTAGATTTGAAATCAAAAGTTGTTAATCTCCGTCGCACATTGCTGTAATATTATTACTTAAGATGAACTACGTTTATATTATTACTTTATCTTGTGTTCGAGGTTTTGTTGTTATAAAAAACTTGTAAATACATAAAATTTAAGTTCAAATAATACATATTTTAAAGATATAAATCTTTTTGCTTTAGTGTTAGAAATTAACGATACCAAGAAGTTTTAGTACATCTGCATTGTTTTTGTAAATCCTCTTTTTATACATTTACTATAAAATTAACAAAAATAAAAACAAAATATTTAACATCTCTTTTTATACTTTAACGCCGTCTCAGTAAAATAGAGATATTTTTTATAATCATTATATTATTCTCTCTTTATTACAGAAGAACTTAACGGTGTTTATATTTTTAATTTAAAAATTATATGCAGGATTTTGATAAAATCTTCTTTTTTTACTCAAAAACTCTAACCGTAGAGATAAGGTATAATGTTTATCTTTTGGCAATCTTATACAATGTTATATCTTTGTTTTGTTTCATGTTAAAGTATGTATTTTTAATAATCTTTTTAGTATTGATCAAATAAACTATTAAACAAGAGTTTTATCCCTGATATGAATACATTGCATGATATCATGTTTTGTCACATTGTTATTTACTAACGGCTGCCCGTATCTATGCCCACGTATCAACGTTACTTGCTTCCCTGTGGTAACCCGTTTAGATTAGGGATAAAACGCAGCCTATATCGCTCTTCCCCGTAGTTGTCACTACATACAAAACTAACCTTATTACTTTATTAATGGAAAGAAGGGCATACAAACAAAAACACTCACGAATTATAAGTAAGGATTTAGTATACAACATGATCAATAAGGGCCTTCCTGTTTTTGGGTTAAGTATTTAACCCTGAGTTAGCTTCTAACTAGGGTTAAATAACTTTATATTTGACAGTTTAACTCGATATCAAATGTAGTGTTGTTTTTTATTAAATAGTTCAAACAAATAATTTTCGATAGGAGTTTTAATACTCATTGATATAAAAATAACATGAACATGATAACATAGGATTAGTCAACACATTAAAAGAATAAATACAATAATTAATTTAATTTTTGTAAAGTTGCATTTATAATCTGTTAATATTAACTACAGTCAAACCATTTAATATTAACTTAGATTTAAAATAGAGGGTTATATTTAGTATACAGTTAGTGGTCTGGGTTATAATAACATATTTTGGTTAACAAGTGCAAACACTTAACTATTAAGTAATTTGAAATGTTGTCACGTCTATTTTCTTTGATAAATTAATGTATTCATATTTTTTAATGTTAAGCAGATTATGGTTCTTATATTTTATGACTTATAATGAGATGTGTTGTGTAGAATAGGATATTTTCATGGTACTTTTAATTTCCAATTGGAAGAGGTAGGCGAAGGAACAACCAGAGTATCCACGTCTAGCCGAAAACAGTAAGTCTAATAATCTGCTAGGTGACAAACTAATCGTCAACCGAGTATCTATCATTAAATTGAAAAAACCCGTTTTATTCTTTTTGCCTCACTCGTGTATTGAAACTTGGTACCTCAAGAAGTTAAGTGCAAATTGCAATGTCAGACCGACTACAACGGCGATAAAATTTAATTTTAAAAAAATGTACAAGAGAAGACAGTTTCAAAGGGTAGGTAGAGCAGACGTTTAACTCAATAGGAAGGATTAAGATATGAGCTTTAAGATGACAATGCACCATTAACATCTGTAGTGTCTATTGAAGAAATTTGAAGAAATTTCAAGAGTTTTCGAAACCGGCGTGTTTGTTTAAAATGAGTAGTGAATATGGAGGAGCTAGACGGGTGTGCAAGAATAATAATACTTGGCATTCGAAACTCTATATAACCCGCAAAGGTGTTGGCTTGAAGACATGCATGTGTGTGTATTTTCAACCAGTCAAAAATTGGTCTGCTTATTTGTCTACATAAAAGAATGAATATATTGATGTTTTTTCTTTCTTTCCTTAAGGTTTTGGCCTTCACGTTAGTATTTAGCCATTAGTCAAGTAGAAATTTGCATCGAATTTTATATCATTTTCAACTAATTATAATTAGTCATCAGTCATAAGTCGTCAGTAATTCATGTCAGGCTCTTGGGTAAAGTGGTGGCTCATTACATAAGCTCTGTAATGAGATTTGGCGGCAACGAGGAAATACACGATACGCCAATTTCTTAGTAATTATTTCATTTGTGCTCTTTCATTGAACAAAATTATACAAAATGCCACCAAAACTGACTAACTTCACTCAATATTAACACGAAATTCAATAATTATGAAAAAACTTCGACCATCTTTTCTCTCGATAGCGCCAAAATTCTATATTGATGTTAGTTAGTATTTATTTTTTCAATTAAGCTTTGTTTTTTACTTTGACCTAAGGTACTCACTTGCAATGCATGCTGTGATATACAAAAGAACATAACGCCGTAGTAATACAAATACAGAATCAACATTTTCACGTGTTTAGGCTGACAAATTTCTAAAATGCTAAAACGGTATTGATAGGACTTTGAGAAACCGATAGCGGATGCTATAAAGACTAGTTTTATCTACGAGATATTTTTTTTATTGAAAACAGCAAAGAACTTTAAAAACGAAGGAAACCGATTACAAAACATACCTACGTCAGCTATTGCCCGGTTCCTATAATTAAAAAAACGAGTCGTTTTGATTACGGATGGTAGTATTTTGTACGCTTAGTAAGATTACTAACAAAGGTTGCTCGTTTCAGACTATTGATTCTAAACATTTTTTGAAAATATTGGTAAAGCTCCGTTACTTTTCAACAAACTACGAATGGTTTAGCTGACGGATTACGAATCGTTGATTATAGGAACCGGGCAGATGACTGTTCTGATACGAATTACGGACACTCGTCACTGTTAATACCATCTCTACTACAATAAATAAAAGCATCATCACGCCCGAATCTCTGCAGCCGTAAGCAGAAGTATAACCAAGGCAGCCATAACTAGTGGTAGACGATTAGTCTCACAGTGTGATAGGTGGCTATCCCAACTGGGTACATATTCAATCCCGTGGAACATTATTTTTATTGGTTAAAAAAAGTCGTTTGTTGACTTAACGGAGATCGAACCCGAGACCTCATGAAATCAAGTCTAACACCGAAGCAATAGTTCAAAGAAGCAAGGTAAGGTTTTATAGTATAGGAAACTAAACCATTAGACGGATTTCGTGATGGTCATGGTCTAAGCATAACAGCTTCCAACAAAAGTGAGTGGTGTGATGGTAAGGCGATGTCAAATAAAAGGTGGTAGAGCCAATCCAGATGTAACATTGCAATGCTCTACTAATCAGGCTTTTGATCTTATGCTACTAGCTGACGATTACCCCTGGATATATTTTTTTATAACATTGGAAGGCAAACAAGCAGACGGATTTCCTGATGGTAAGAAATTCCCGCCGCCTAGAGACACCAAAGGTGGTAATGGTACGTTGCCAACCAGAGGCCGGCATGTTAGGCCTCAAGCAAAAGTAAGTTAACCGGCTACCTTACCCTCCGAACCGGAACACGTCATGACGTTATGGCGGCAGGAATAGGTAAGGCGGTGGTACCAATCCGGGTGAGTCGCTGCGAAACTCTACCACCTAGTCAGATGTCACGGTGTTAGGGACGGCAAGCCTATGCTCGCCTTTTACGAGCTGCCTGGCACAGGAAGGCAGAAGGTCTATTCTACAAAGGAGCCCGGACCAACACGGGGGATATGTCTGTGTCATCGAAATGTCTGTCTGGAATCATTATGTCTGGAAATCTATATTTGTTTAGTCGTTAAATCATCGCTTTATCGTTTGTACCGAAGTGGTTCTAACCCACATTTGAATCCGTTCATCGGCCAAGCAAAATGAATAAAAGTAAAGTTCTTTCTAATTTGATTGGTGTGACACAAGCAATAGAGCAGACTTTGTAACTCTGTTTTAGGACGTTTTTCATAATGGGTAACGGTTAGGTAATAGGCTAAAAAACAAAAAGTGGCTAAATAACAATAAAGGCACAGTTAAATCAAAAATAATTTGAATTTAGTTTAATTAAAAAGTATATTCACGCCCAAATCCCCAAAGACGTAGGCAGAGGCACAACCAAGGCACCCACGACTAGCCGAAGACACTAAGTCCCACAATGTGATAGGTGGCGATCTATCGCCAACCGGGCACATTTCCAATCCCGACCAACATTTTCTTTATTAGAAAATTGGAAAAATCTAATTTTCTTTTTGTTGGCCGGCCCGGGCTTCGAATCCGGGATCTCATGCAGTCAAGTCGAACACCCGGACCGCTAGACCACAGAGGCGATTGTTTAAAAACTTTTAATAAATCTTTCCTTCATATATACATACATTGCCTCTCATTTTAATAAATTTTATATTAGCCAACTTACGCAGTAGCTCTCTTCCTTAACTTGACCTTAATAGAAACTTTCAACCATCACAAACTGTTTGTAGGGCCTTCACCACATGCTCTGTCCAAGGGCCGCCGAAGTTTAAATCTTACACTGATTTTTAAGTTACTTATACTGAATAGTAACAAAAAATATCTAATCGAAAGTCATTTAAAAAAAGGTTTGGCATTTCTATTGGTCTCAACTTAAATACGTTTTTCTACCAGAGACTGCGTTTTTAAATTCCAAAAATGTATATGAGTTAATATTTTGCAACTAAACCTTATACTTGCAATCTTCAGACAGGAGGATCATGAGCCTCGTATTCACGACCCCTACAACAAGTATTGTCAGGTAAAATATAAGTAAAATTTAAAAAAAGTAGTAACGGAAAAACTCGTGTGCTATGAATATGCCTCCCTATGTTTCATCATAGATTCTAAATTTTAGGGTTGGCTGTAATAAATCTGTAGACCTAGAGATAAGCCAACCTTTTGTGCATTTCTGTTTATCACTGTCCATATTTTAGGTCATAAATTGTGTATAGTAAAGAGTTAAATAAATAAATAAATACAATTTGAAAACCCGAATTCTGTTATTTAAAAAAATGACGATATTAATAAATGCGTGTATTTGTTTGTTTATTTGTTTGCCTTTTCAAATTCTCGACGTAGCGATGACATGGTATAACACTATACGTGAAGATATAAATCTAGAGACTGATTTAGGCTGATAATCCTGATATCTAAACGGTTTCCACTGTGTGAGCTAAACAAATTTCATACGCGATATATAGTTCTAAAGTCAAATATACTTAACATTGTTACGTACCTTTTACCTTTAATTTTGTTTTATAATTCTTCAATTTCCTGTCTTACCTGGTTGTCTGGTAGAGAATACTTTGAGCGATACAGCCGCTATTTTGTACATTTTTTGTAATATTTTTTTGTTACATCTTATGTTTGTGTTTATACTGTACCTACCCACAATAAAGAATAAACAAATATAATAATAAATCTAATAAATCATTCAATAAAAATTATATTATTTATAAAATTCCCGTGTCACAATAAGTGACCGTCATCCTCCAAAATGGTTTGACCGATTCTCATGAAATTTTGTGAGCATATTGAAAAGCTCTGAGAATCGGTCAACATCTATTTTTCATACCCCTAGGTGGTAAGGGTGACTCACCCCATTTTTTTTACTAAAATCACATTAAAAATATAGCAGATCAACGTCTGTCGGGTCAGCTAGTAGGTGCATAAAACTGTATATACATTAGTTTTCATTGTAAGAAATAATTTGAAAATACTTAGTTTTTTAACCATTCGTTTTATGTTTATTTCGATATATTACTTACTATATTACTTAACACTTCTTTTTTTCGATATATCGAATTAAAATTCGATTTCGATTGAAGCTCTTGCTTGGCCTCTGTTATCTATTACACGAAGTATGCAATAAGTTAAGATATTAATTTTCCTCATTATTCTTACTTTTAAAGTTTTTTAATTTTTATTTCCTAAATTATTGTTCACTGAATACCTTAACATTTATAAATCATTATTTGATGACATATTATGATAATATTTTGATTTATGTCGTAGTTATCTTTTTCAAAGTAATAACTTAACATAAAAATAGAAATTATTTAAATTTTTAATGTGCTGGATAAGGTGAGTACTCGTGTATGGAGTGGATATTTAATTATTGCATTTTTTTAGTTTTGACTTAATGCAATAGAGATATATCACAAAGTTGGAAACCAAATGTAATAAGTAACATTATTCCACAATTACCACTTTTCATCGTTACCACTTTATACATTTTATTGTACTTTCAAAAGGCTTCTATACTGTTCCACTTAAACTTCATTATAAATTAGCCTAACGGTTTTATTTATGACAGCATTTATTATTAAATTTATGTGGAACAGTATAAGTTTCTTTTCATAATAGTAACATATTTATGTTTTAAAGAAGTCACATTTGAAAGATTCGAAAAGTATTATTATATTAGTCCAGGCAAAGTTTCTTAACCGAAATAAAGATATTTTTCGTTGCAGCCAGAATATTTGCATCTCTGCCTTCTCACCCTAGACCTGAAAGTACTTATAAATAAATATAGTTTGATGATAATTTAGTTTCCTTGTCGCTAAAATATAATTCAGAAAGAACGGGATTGATTGAATTTTTTTATCATCTTCATTACTTCTAGCCTCAGGAAAACATCCTCTTTATAAATACCAGAAGGGATATTCATCTTTACTTAATCAAACAATCTTATTAGCGATATAATCTATACAAAATGAAAATGTTAAACACAAAATTTAGCGTTGGTACCAGTAAAAACGTACACCAAAGCTCAAAGTACCCATATGTGGAACATTTATTAAAATATTGATTTCTTTGTTACTATATTAGTATTTAAACAAAACAGTTAAAATGGACACAAAATCTCAAAATACCCTTTTGTGAAACATTGATTAAAATATTGATTTCTTAGATCATATTAAAAAAAACTTCGTTATTACTCACTGTATTTATTTTGAAATTAAAAATGTTAAATTATAATATTACTATTTTTAATAATTATTAAAATCCCGCAAACGCAAATAACGCTGACAGTATAGAAAACATACTATTAATTACATTTATTTTACTTTAGTACCAAATAGTAAGGGTTAGAACACTATTTTAAACATAATACATAAAATATATTTTCAGTCCCAATTTTTTTATTATTTTTTTATGATAACTCATCATATTTGTTTATAAAATTTAGGTTTTAAAGTCGATGTATTTATAAATATTATGATAATAAATTATTGAAAAGTAATAAAAACATAGTATTTGGCAATGAAATATAAAATGTTCTGAGTAATAAATTTTGTTTGTCATTAAATCGTCAACATATAGAAAATATATTTATTACAGATTTTTTATTACTCAAAATTTATCATCATATACAACGTATTGTTTTGCTTTTGCAAAATAATTGATTTAATTTTATTATTTCTTAAATATCTCATATTTTTTATGTTTAAGAGAGCATTATGACATAAAATTATATTAAATATATTTGGGAAAATTTACATTTCTTTGACACCGTATTTTAGTATTTTTTATTCTCAGAGTAATATAGAATTGACCTTGCTGTTATGAATAGACGCGACGTTGCGAGGGGGTCAACGAACTTCTGTATGGTTCTGGGCAGCAATTCTATGAGCGATTTTCATTATTCATTTTAGTTAAATTGTTAAGCAATTTTTAAACATTTCTTTTTGACTTTTTTCATTTCAGAATTATTATTAACATATTTACTGAAAATTGCTTGCAAATGCAAATTATTTTTTCACCATTAATCAATACATAGTATTAAACAAAGTCGCTTCTTCTTTCTCTATGTCCCTTTGCGTACAAAGGACATAGAGAAAGAGCAAATCTTTAAAATTACTCAACGGATTTTGATGCGGTTTTTTTATAGATAAAGTGTTTGAAGAAGAAAGTGTATATGTACATTGAAATCCGTGAGAAACCGCAGATAACATGGCACAAGGAAAAATATTTCTGCCTTATTATTTAATGATAACACAGAAATGAAAGTGTAAGGTTTTGATGGAACATTGGCAATTCTAATTACCTGTTTATTCATTTACTAAAGGTAATTGAATTTAGAAAAATCAGTTCGAATTCTGACGGGGTCAGACCTTTATGTGACGGTCATCTGCATTTCTAGATCTGGGTGTGTTTATCAATGTATTATTATTTATACAGGGTGACATTTAAAGAACCAGCCAAATTTTTAAAAACGATTCGAAACCAAACTTTCGATCTGATGTATTTAAAAATTAAAAAGCAATAATTTTATAACGTTATCTAATGCAAAATACAAGATGCATGGAACAACGTAAACAAAGCATTAAACTGGTCCCCAATGAGCGCAATCACATTCGCAGTCTGATGACGTCATGACAAGGTGCGACGGAGCGTGACAGCAACTGAAAAATGTTTGAGGACTGTTTGAAATGAATGTTTATGAAAGTAAATACTACAATTTAATAATAACATTTAAAATAAATTACTATTCAGGCAGGCAGCCTTTTTTAAAAGTTGTAAACTATTAAAGAAAATGGGCAGTCCTTTCAAAGTAACCCTACATTTAGATACGTATTTTACATTTCGTTATTGGAGACTAGAATTAAAAAAGGAGGTCAATGTGGGCTTCAAAGTTGACTTAATGATTACATTGCAATGAAGAGCGACCATAACTACTCCGGTGTGGCGGCTAACACCGCTATCTAAGAAGCCCTGGACCCCCGACATTTAATTCAACAAAATTTCTTTATATACCTTATCGACCTAAAAACTTTAATATCGCGATTTAAGCCATAGGCAATTTGACTGAATGAAATAATAACGAAAGGTATTTAAGCGCAGAAAACTTATAAGTGGGTAGTTTCATTTTTGTTAAAGCTCAAAGTAACCATATCTGGATAATTTATTAAAATATTGATTTCTATGTTACTATATTAGTAATAAAACAAAATTGTGAAAATGGACACCAAAGCTCAAAGTACCCTTTTGTGGAACATTGATTAAAATGTTATTTTTCTTAGATAATTATCATATTAAAAAAAACTAACTTCTGCAAAATGTACACTTCGTTATTACTCACTGTATTTATTTTGAAATTAAAAATGTTAAATTGTAATTTTACTGTTAAATTTAATATAATTTTTGTTAAATTAAAATCCCGCAAACGCAAATTTCGTGCTTAACTCTTATTAACGGAAACGGTAACGACATCTACATCCAACGCCTTGTATTATTTAGTGACTCAATAAACAACATTTTGACCGAAATGACAATGAAATGATTGTCCCAAATGTGGCATGGGCCCTTGTAGGGTTAAAATAATAAAATGTTTCCTAACCTCCCTAACTCTCCGGGGATAATGGTGTAAAAATTATTTTTCTTCACTAAAAGAATATTATTGGATAATATAGGAAATATACCTACTAATAATTATTACATTTACAATTAGAATTAAAAAAAGGAGGTCAATGTGGGCTTCAAAGTTTACTTAATGATTATATTGCAATGAAGAGCGACCATAACTACTCCGGTGTGGCGGCTAACACCGCTATCTAAGAAGCCCTGGACCCCCGACATTTAATTCAATTAAATTTCTTTATATACTTTGTCGACTTAAAAACTTTAATATCGCGATTAAGGCCACATGCAATTTGACTGATTGAAACAATAACAAAGGTATTGAAGTGCAGAAAACTTAAAAGTGGGTAGTTTCATTTTTGTTCGTTGTTAAAATGACAGTGTCGATCTTTTGCCAGTACTATTTTAATTCATAAATAAGAACTAAAATACTGTACAATAGTGGTAGTGATTTCAAAATTGTGTTTTAATAAAAAAATATGTGAGTTTGAGAAAATAAAATGCAGCGTATTCCTCTCATTGGAATGAAAATATGTACTTAATGTAGGTATACCGCTGTTTTTTCTCAATCTTTTGTAGTGATTTGGATTGTATATGTGGTGTATGTGGTGCAAATCAAAATTCAGATTTTCACATAAAAGTTTATAGTAATAAAACATTTAGACAACATTTTAACCAGGCTATCTAAAATTAAATACGACTGGATTTTCAATCCCTAAACCGGCATCATTTAGATAAGGTAAGTAAATAAACGTTTGTATTTTTATTTTGTAAAATCATATTCATTGTGAAAAAAGGGAATTGTAATGCCTACTGACTTTATCTAAACGCAAGCACGCAAAAGATACGCAATTCTTTGTGTTTGATTTGTTGGCCAACATTATCCAATGTATGCACCACAAAAACTTTTCGATACATTTCCAGTTGTATTAGAAAATTTACACATTTGTTTTAAATGATCCATGAAAAATAAATAAGGCACTCGTAATATATTAGACATATTTCCATTTTCTATGAAGACGCTTAGCATTTTGGTCAAACATATTAAGTATTGTTTACTTTATTACATTTATCTAAATGTGCTTAGAATCATAAATAACGCCATCTACTGAACATAAACCAGACCTATATGTTAAATCGATAAATTAGAGAGCACCGCCATCTATCGACAACTCAAGCACCTTTACAATAGATAACACTGTACAATGTACCCATATAGTATCATTTACCAAATAATTATTTTACACATACTTTTAAATTGGACAGAATTTCAGATATTTACGATATTTTATGAAGTAAGTTTTATTTTTTTATGTACGAGGTCAGACGACTGTGGCTTATAGACACTACAGATGTTACGGGTACGTTGCTGAGATATTGAGCAAGTGTACCGGCTACGGGATAGTGGTCCGAAACGGAACATGACTGAGTTATAATGGCTGCAAGAATAGGAAGGGCGATGGATCCCTAGCCGGCCAAGTTGCTACACAGCACTCTACTAGCAGTGACCTTGTTTTTTTAAGTTTTGGCCTTCACGTTAGTATTTTGCCATTCGTCAAGTAGAAATTTGCATCAAATTTTATATCAATTTTTATCAAATAAAATTAGTCATCAGTCGTAAGTAAGTCATGTCAGGCTCTTGGGTAAAGCGGCGGCCTCATTACACAAGCTCATGTAAAGAGATTTGGCAGCAACGAGAAAATACATGATACGCTAATTTGTTCATGATTATTTCATTTGTGCACTTTCACTGAACAAAATTGTACAAAATGCCACTAAAATTGACTAATCTCATTTAATACCAACACGAAATTCAATAATTATAAAAAAACTTCGACCATCTTTTCTCTCGATGGCGCCAAAACCTCTAGTGATCTTGTTAGTGATGACCTATATTTACATATCTTTATTTATATAATTCTTCTGTGAGTGTGTATGTCACTGAACTCCTTCTAGGCCACTGGACCGATGTTGATGAAAGTTTTTGTGCGTGTTCAAGGGAATTCGAGAATGGTTTAGATTCACAACTTGGTCTCCTGAAAAATGTTTTTTTAATATTTTTTTAATAATAAATCGTTGTTGATTTTGGAATGTTTTACATTGGATCCGACAGACTGCGCTACTGTCAAAGCATTAATGTCAAGCGATACGAAGTTTGCTGGGTCAGCTAGTAGCTATATATTGTATTTAACCTATGCTTGCATCTAACGAGCTGGCACAGAGGCAGATGGTAAATTCTAATCAGACCATCACAACACAAAACAACATATGGATTCGATAGTATTGGAATTGATCCGTTTCCTACATCGTGACATACATACGGGAACGTATTCTCCATTTTTTCATACATTGTGGTGATAATCCTACAAACGTATAGAAAAGTTTCCCACTAAAATATTTTTTAAAAAGTTTTCAACGTATGTGATATTTTTATCTAGCTTGGTATCTCTAAAATATTTTTCCTATGCCGGAACTTCTAACTAGTCTCATGTAAACCAGCCAGATTAAATTTTTACTGATATTACAACGTGTCATCACTGTGTTATCTCTGATAAGTTTCTTATTTCTGAACATATAATGTTTTAAAACAGATTACATGGTATATATTATGCCTATATCATAATATACAGGGTGTCCGGTCTAATACTGTATGTCTAATACCATAAAAGTAAGTAAAATAGTAAAGATGATAAGATTTTTGAAAATGAACGTCAATATGATTTAAAAAAAGAACAAATGTTTTATGTCTTAGCAGTGAAATGAATAATTTCCTTGTTTCTGGAAAAGAAATGACAAAGTTGAATAAAATTGTTACCGTTGCCTCACAACTTTAAAACTTAAACTAGTTTTAGTTTGATTAAAAATAGTTTTATTTTAACTAAATATTTAAGTTTAATTAAAAATAATATGTTTTTAAATACTAGTCATACCGGTATACATCTAAGGTGGAAACCTGAAGTTGTGACTTTAAGTCTCCTAAAAAATTAAAACCAGTTTTAATTTAATTAAAGATAATTTTATTTTAACTAAATATTAAATATAATTAATATAGTTTAAAAAAACTAGTCACACCAGTATACATCTAAGGTGGCAACCTGAAGCTGAAACATTAAGTCTCCCAAAAAAAATTATAAAAATAAAAAAAATGTGTGCAGTGAAACTTCTTTATGACGTTATTTTTCAAAAAATAATTAACTATATAATATGTAACTTTACACAAATTGGTTAAATAAAGTTTATTGCCAATCCCTACTCCGCTGTAGAAAGTATACTTCGAATCACGCGTGGTAGGGATAAGAGCAAAGATGGCGCGTAACGAAAAAATGTGACGCGTAACGAAAAAATGTTACACTAATTTTTTTTCCAACTCCGTTAAAGAAGTTTCACTTCAATTTTTTAGTATGATAAAAAAAATTATTGTTACCCTACCTCTTAAGTTTTTGACTTTGATTGGACATCCTGTATATATGTGGATAGATAAACAAACGTATGTTCCACTAATGTATCCGTTATACATTTGCTTGTGTCGGCATGATAATGTCAATGACTATTTGCCGTATTATCAGATTGTTACATTTTATCACCTTTTTATTAAAGTAAATCAGCTATGTAGTCATTAGTGTTTTTGCCAAACAAACTTTTGCCGCGGATTCGTTCTTTTACCCAGAAATATTTAATCAGTAATTAAATGACAGTAAAACTGCAAAACTTTTTATCCACTACATCTCCTAACTGGTTTGGGATATAGGCGTGAAGGTAAATTTTTTTCACTGTCATGATTTAATAATTCTTCAATGGTTTGCTGGACTGATGATCTGGTCATAGTCGTGGGGAGTTGCTGGATACAAGCGGCTGGTGACCGTGACTTGTGGCGCTCTTTAGGGAGGCCTATGTCCAGCAGTGGACGTCTTCCTGCTGATGGTGATGATTAATGGTTTCGAGGTGATCCCATAATTATGTACTTGATCATAATGTAGCTCGATGACATCGTATCACAATATCAAAGGACAGTAAAATGTATTACTAGCCAATCCGGTGAACTTCGTGTCGCTCGACATTAATAGGTACCTAATAGTTTGCACGCAAAAAATAAAGCATTGTATTTACCATTTCTTTTTATAAGAACCTTTTCCTGACTTTACCTAACACAGCAAAAAATAAATTAGCAAAATCGGTCATGGAAATGGGATTCATTTTTATAACTGTATGATCCTAACAGAAAAGAGCTTTTTTCCTAGTGTGGTACTAGTATCGTTGCGGAAGTCCGTGACATACCATTAGGAGGACCTACATATCATTAGGAGATTCACTTGCATGTTTGCCTCCCATTTTTTTTTTCACTTTTTTATATCACAACTCATAGTCGCCTCTGCGGTCTAGCGGTCCGGGTGTTGGACTTGACTGCATGAGGTCTCGGGTTCGAATCCCGGGTTGGCCAACAAAAAGAAAATTGGATTGTTCCAATTTTCTAATAAAAAAATGTTGCTCGGGATTGGAAATGTGCTCGGTTCGCGATAGGCTTGGCCAGTTGCCACCTATCACATTATGAGACTTAGTGTCTTCGGCTAGTCGTGGATGCCCTGCTTGTGCCTCTGCCTACCCCTTTGGGGATATGGGCGTGAAGATACTTTTTTATGTATTACAATCGTTGACTAACACTTATGACACAAGCATATAATTTGCTTTCTTTGGGGGTAGATTCAATTTGTGTAACATGTCCAGGAACATTTATTTATTTTATTTATTAACACCATATATTATGTAATGGGTTCATCACTGTCTTGTGGCTGTGGCTGGGACATAATGGACCGAAAGATTACGCTTGAACACAGAATAATTTAAAAAGCAAATTTCTTTAAACAGGACAAGGACTACATTTCGAATATGTTTCATCATAATTGGCCAAGTAAATACAGCACGGGTTAAATAGGATTTGAATTTGGTTTTTTTTATGATATTGGAAGGCAAACAAGCAGACGGATTTCCTGATTGTAAGAAATTCACGCCGCCTAGAGACACCAAAGGTGGTAATGGTGCATTGCCAACCTAAGGCCGGGATGTTAGGCCTCGAGCAAAAGTAAGTATACCGGCTACCTTACCCTCCGAACCGGAACACGTCATGACGTTATGGCGGCAGGAATAGGTAAGGCGGTGGTACCAATCCGGGCGAGTCGCTGCTAGATTCTACCACCTAGTCAGATGTCACGGTGTTAGTGACAGTGAGCCTATGCTCGCCTTTTACGAGCTGCCTGGCACAGGAAGGCAGATGGTCTATTCTACAAAGGAGCCCGGACCAACACGGGGAAAATTTTAAAAATTGTAATATACAGGAAACAAAGCAAAATACTTGACACCCAATACTTTCAAAGTATAGAGTGGATCCTAGAAGTAGTGAAGAGTAATTGGTGTCATAGCCACCTCTGATCCTAGTCAACTTAAATAGTATTCGCTTGACTATAGGGCTTGACGACTGGCTTCGTCCCTGGGTTAGGTATTTGCTTTAATGTAATCCGACAATTTAAATTAAAAATCAGCCATAAAACAACATAATTAGCCATTGGATAATAATCCTGTCACAATGGCAATATAATTGTGAGAAAATTCAAGAATTCTGCTTTAATTTTATATATAGATAAAATATCGTTCAGTGTTTTGTAAAGATTAGCTAGAAAATCTATTTGCAATTAGAACTTATTTACACTTAAAAAACCTGTGTAATAACTATAAGTTATTTATGAAGTCTTAGGACAAAAAACCCGACTGCGTAGAGGGTAATTAATTAAGGCAATTCATGATCAAGCATATGCACCTAATGCCAACAATACACTGTTTCATTTCCCAACAGGTGCTGGTATTTGTGACAGAAAAAATGGATGTTTTTCAAGGATATTATAACATCCTTAGTTATATCCATAAACGTGTTTTAAAATTAAATGTATAAATTCGTAAAACTGGACAAAAATATTTAAGTGCTAAATACATATCTTCATGCCAATTCCCTTACTAAGTAGGCAGAGAGTATCAAGTGCCAAATGACATAATTCTTGCATACTTTTCTTTTTTTCACATTAATTACTCTTTTCATACATATACATTTAAAGGTGCAATTAACCAAATGTTTTACATACAAACATTTTAAGCATTTATATGAGAAAATGTTAACTTTGAACTTTGGTTAAAGATGGATTGTTCAACAGCTTATGAATAAATAATTATGGTTTCTCTCAATTTAATTTTTTTATTGCACATATTAATATGGGGCATTTGGGTGTTGGTAGGTATTTTTCCCCTTGTTGGTCCAGGCTTGTAAAGGATACAGAACAGACCTTCTGCCTTCCTGCCAGCTCGTAAAAGGCGAGTATAGGCTTACTAACACCGTGACATCCTACTAGGTGGTAGAGTTTCGCAGCGACTCGCCCGGATTTGTCCCACCGCCTTACCTATTCCTACATCCATAACTTCATTGCTTGCCTTTGACTTGTTCCGGTTCGGAGTATAAGGTAGTCGGTAAACTTAGTTTTGCTCGAGGTCTAACATCCCGACACCAGGTTGGCAACGCACCATTTCCACCTTTGGTGTCTCTAGGCGGCGTGAATTTCTTACCATCAGGAAATCCGTCTACTTTCGTTGCCTTCCAAGACCATAAAAATAAATAAATAAAAATGACTAAAGGTATGTTTAAGGAAAAATACATAAAAATAATACTAAATATAATATTCAAAATTCAGAAATTTATATTATTAATTACTGTTACCCGAGACATAGGTATTCATGCCTAGGTTAAAAACACAAGTTCCAACAAAAATGGATTAAAAAAAAGATAAATTACGTACAAAAAGAAATGTTAAGAAATATCTTTATATTAATACGTGATGCCAAAACTTTGGACCCCGTTTTATGAAAATTGCGAGAATGAAATTTGGAACACTTATAGTTTATGCGTAGAAGAAGTGCAGAACGCTAATAATTTTCAATAATAATGCTTATAAAGTACATTAAATAAATAAATAAAACATTACCCACACTACCATGCATTTGAGACACACAAACAAATATATTGATGGTAAAGATAAAAGATCACAGATGGCGCACTAAAAAGTTTGAAAACAAAGTATTTGATGTTGAGAAATGAAGATGGCGTTCTTATCAACAAGATATTAAATTTTATTGTGGTCAAATTTCGAAAAATAGACGACCACTAGTAGTAATTAATAGTCAAATTAGTTCCAAGAACCTAGCTACAAACAACAAATTATGTTTATCATATAATGTTTTAAGAGTTAGATTGAAAATATTTGTACAAAAAATAGTTGGTTTAAGAAAACATAAAAATATATTAGTTTATACTAGTTTTTTTTATTTTTTTAATGTGAGAAGCTAGCAAAGCAAATGACTCTCCTGATGGTGAAAAAAACCATGGCCTATCGACACCATAGATGTTATAATTACACTGAGTCGGGATCTTAGGGCTCTAACCTCTAAGCCGAAACATGACGGTCATTTAATATTTTCTGGTGGCAGGAATAGGTTGATTCTAAGGCGGTGAATCCCTATCAGTCTTGTTAAACACATACATAAACATAATTTAGTATTTAAATAATATAGTTCACTTGGTAAGTACTAGATTTATTTCTAATGGTCAATTCACACTTACTACGATTTTACCACATAGCAGCGAAAAGCATTTAAAAAACTATCCTCACGCCCACATCGACGAAGGGGTAGGCAGAGACATAACCAGGGCACCCATAATCAGAAAACACAAAGTTCCACAATGTCCAATCCCGGCAACATTATTTTAGTAGAAAATTGGAAATATAATTTTTCTAATCCGACTCGGGAGTCGAACCCGGGACCTCAAGAAGTCAAATCTGACGCCGGACCGCTAGACCACAGAGGCGCAATGTATTTAACCGGTGTGAATGCATCAATCAATGTATCATTACATAAATTATTGTGAATATATTTTAAAAAAAAAGACAAGCCCGCTGAGTTTCTTGACGGATCTTTTCAGTGTGCGGCTGCGTTCCGATCCGGTGGTAGATTTGTTATTACATAGACCCGTCACAAGTGCCTCTTGTAGGTTTATGTGAAATAAAGATGATTTGTTATTATTATAATGGTATCTAGCAGCTTAATTCAGCTATGTTGTGATTATTTTAAAACTAGATAAGAACCCGGCTAAGCTCGGGTAAAATGTGACATAATATACATCTAGGTGCAAAATGTAGGTAGATATTTCTGTAGTCACCGGTTTTCAAGGAATATTAAAGGTATAAGCAAGACATAGATTCGTAGAGCTTCATACATTGTGTTTAATAAATATAGTAAATAGAAATTGCCAAAGTTTTTTTTAAATCAACATTTAAAGTAAATTAACATAAATTAACAAAACAAATTGCAATGAGTACTTATCCGAGAATTTAGCCAAGGTTATAAAGGAATATTCTCTATTACACATCACAAAACGAAACGTTTATTAACAACCCAAGATGGCGACTGTGATTTGTCTGTCAACATTAGAATTTAACAAAATACTCGACAATCCGAATTTTGCGGATATATGTTGTCGACTCAAAACCATTATTTTTTTATGTTTTATTATTCAGGTAAGGTTTCAATCGAGTCTACCGTACCCCTTGACGAAATTATTAATATAGATGTCAAAATGATCGCGCTATAGCAAGTAGTTGTGTACTGGGTGCGTTGTTGCTAGGTTTGCAGAAAGAAATATTGACTCTGGCTGTCGTTGTGCCTACGATATGGTTGGCTGCGATCACGCTATGTGGCTCGTTCCGATGTGGTCCACGTTGTTGTATTCGGCAATAAAAGAAATCTATATATTAATACGTGACGCCAAAACTTTGGACCCCTTTTTACGAAAATTGGGTAGACGCAGGAGCATAAAATTTGGCACACATAAAGTTTATGTGTAGGAGAAGTGCAGAACGCTAATATTTCACAATAATAATGTTTATAAAGTACATTAAATCAATAAAAAAAAAAAATTACCCACACTACGATGCATTTGACACACACAAATATATTGATGATAACTATAAAATAGCACAGACAGCGCACTAAAAAGTTTGAAAACAAAGTAATTGGTCTTGAGAAATGAAGATGGCGTTCTTATCAACAAGATATTAAAATTTATTATAGTCGAATTTTGACCAACGGGCGACCACCAGTTACGATTATTATACATATGAGTCCAAACACGTGTTATTGTGATACATGTGAAACAAGCCTTATTACCTTCAAATTTAGGGATTAGAGATAAGGGATAGGGATAACAGCAAGTAATCACCCGATGGTATTCCATCGGGTGATTACTTGCACGTTATTATCTGAGTAAAGAAAATAGGTAATTACCATCACGCATCATTTACGCATGGGTGGTTAGAGACGCAAGTAAAACACTTGTCTTGGGTACTACAGACAACAAATACATGTGGGTATTAGAGTTCGAAAACGAAAGCAAATCTAAGCTATTTAAATCGGAAGTTGGACACAGTTTGTCACTTTTTAAATTTTGTGTTCCTCCAAAAATGCAAAAATATTTTTTATTCTGATTGTTTTGTGAAATAAGGAAAAAGCGAACAATCAAACGTGTTTCTAGATGTTACTAATTTGTTGCTCTCTTATGGCCGAGAAGCGTACTAGGCTACCACCAGCACTCAAAACACGATAACGACGAACACTGACACTGTTGTTATAAATAGGTTACCACCGCCTTAAGGTAACTTGCTAGAAGCAGTACCATCTGTCCTTGTAGTTTAAGTTAAATGCAAAAAGCTTACCTTACCCCGTGTTGGTCCGGGCTCCTTTGCAAAATAGACCATCTGCGTTCCTGCCAGGTGGCTCGTAAAAGGCGAGCATAGGCTTACCGTCACTAGCACCGTGACATCCTATTAGGTGGTAGTTTCGCATCGACTCGCCCGGATTGGTATCACTGCCTTACCTTTTCCTACCGCCATAACTTTCAATGCTTGCCGTTGTCGTGTTCCGGTTCAGAGGGTTAGGTAGCCGGTAAACTTACTTTTGCTCGTGGCCTAACATTCCGGCCTCAGGTTGACAACGCACTATTACCACCTTTGGTGTCTCTAGTGAATTTCTTACCATCAGCAAATCCGTCTGCTTGTTTGCCTTCCATTACCATAAAAAACATTTCCAACAAAGTCGAAGACTACTACGTCTATGATCTTTAAAATGTTGACACAATTTCAGATTTTAGGTACATAGTCTCATTTTAGTAATATTATTATCATCCTTAACGACCCAAATAATTCAAATTATATTATTATTTTGTTGAAAACTTAACGACATGTGTGTGGCGCCAATGTGACGATCTTTTAACCCTTAAAGAAAAAGAGAAGTGACAAGTTTTATGTCATTATGTATATTGCATTTGTTTTTATTATTTTGTCCATGCATCGATCTTGTTCTATACTATTTTTATCATGACTATGCAAGACAAAAGATATATGTTTTATTTGAATTTACAAACTTTATAAAAAACTCAGTTTATAGTAGGTATATACTACTTGATCTTATAAATATTCCTTACAGGGTAATCTAGAGGAAAAACGAATAAAAATGTGTAACTGTTGAGGTATCAAAACTATTGTTTGAATATGAAAAAAGAAAATTATACAATTACCTACATATTATACAATATATGTAACATGCAAAATAATAAACAAATGATACAAGTAAAAGGACATACCAGATTTCTTGAACAGAGGATTTCCTGATGTTAAGAAATACGTGATGCCTTTGGACATCAAAGGCGGTAATGATACCTGCTTAACCTAAAGCGGGAGTGTTGTCACGCCAGACCGGATATACAGGTGGATAAAATTAATGAAAATAATAACATGAAAATTAACTATGAATTAATAATAAAACAATTAGCAAACATGTAAAAATTGTATTGCTTGATAAAATCAGCAAAAATATTATCAGAACAAATAAAATTAACAATCGATTTACTTACATGATAAAATCCATTAAACTTACAACAACTGAGAAGTAAAAATCGATTTGCTTTATAAAATCAATAAACACAATACCCAACTAAAAATCGATTTGATAGAAAAAATGAAACAAAGACCAAGGAATATTGCAATATTATTGAAGCATGGCGTAGGATTAAGAATCAGTTCGATTGCAAGCCAATTAATCGCAAGGCAAATATGGAACACCTTCACGATATGGTAATGCTCACTATACAAATGCGCTGTATGGCCCCACAACAATTTTCCGTCTAATTGAACGGACGCAATTGACCATTCCACCTAACTCGCAGTAAATGCTTAATGGCGTTCCATTATAGGCCCAGCATAAATATCTAATAAAGCTGTTTGTTAAATATATAACTAGTTCATTGTATTAAAACAGTTTATCGCCTTATTAGGCTTATGGGACTAATTTAGAGAACCTAGATTTTTGTGAAAATTCGGACATTTTAGATTTTTTTGGCATTTATTTTGTGCTGTTAGAACTTCAACGTAGTTCGCATGTTCAAGATTATAATAATTTACTTACCTTTACAAAGGTTGTTCTTTACAAAGCTTCATGCTTACATCCTCGAAATTGTTACGTATGAAATTCTTGAAATTTTTGAAATTCTTACGTACTTTATCAAAAGTAGTAATCTTTAGAGGCATATTATACAATTTAGTCAAGTTAAAGTCCTGAAATTAACTACTCATGAAGAAATTAGTATATCGTGTATTTTTCTGTAGACGCCAAATCTCTCTAGAAAAATATGAGTAAGGAGGCCATCGCTTTACCCTAACATAACTTTCTATGACGACTTATGACTAATTTAAAATAATTGAAGCTATTTTTGTTTAACACTTTCGTATTACTTAATAAAAACTAAAAAAAAGGAAAAAAAAGTATCTTCACGCCCATATCCCCGAAGACGTAGGCAGAGGCACAACCAGGGCATCCACGACTATCCGAAGACACTAAGTCTCATAATGTGATAGGTGGCAAGCCTATCGCCAACCTGGCACATATCCAGTCCCTAGCAACGTATTTTTTTATTAGAAATTTGAAAATATACATTTCATATTTTTGTGTTAAGGATCGAACCCGGGACCTGAAGAAGTCAAGTCGACAGATCGCTAGACCACAGAGGTGATCAAGTTGAAGTAAATTTACTCTTATAAGAACAGATAAGAACATCCTCCTACTTTAAGCGCTCTAAAATTCATACAAGTAGTTATTTGTAAAAACTAGTCATGAATAAATATTAAAGAATACCTTAAAGGAGCTCATAATAAGACGCACCCATTTTATTTACGAGGCAAAGGACCTCACACTAGCTTTACTTTTTACAAAAAAATTGTTCACGTATTGAATTATTTATATGAAATTACTTAATGCGGATTCTATGGAAAATGGAATAACTTTTTTCCTGTTTAATATTAATCAACGTATATTCTTTCCATACTTCGCATACTTTTACAAATTTTAGCACCAATTGTGTGTACAATGTACATACAAATACCAATTAACATGTCAGACCAAAAGATAGACATCACAGGTGGATGTAAGAATAATTTTGTAATTTGTCCACCGTATGCGACACATTCCAATATTAGTCGGCCATCCAAAGCCATTATTCCAGTTGAATTTTGTGCGAACGAACATCGTGCGTAAAGTGGGTCCATTTATCTGGAAATCCGGTGGGAGGTCACACCGAAAGTCCACAATAAAATCCGGGTCCGGTAGCTTGATTTAATTGAGTCCTCCGACCTCATAATCCGAGCCTCCCGCTCCGCCCGCTTAATGTTATTTATAAGCCAAACTCGAAACAGCCGCCGGCGTATCTCCATACTAAATTTTAGCCTATTTCACCCGTTTCAACCGTCACGGTGTTTATTGTTTTTCCTGTACTTTGCGTTTATTATTTGACAGTTATTAATTTGCGATAGCTTTCTCGCATTAAAGTTGTTGTTAATTTTAGATGTACACGATTTCAAATGGCCTTGTCATGGCTGATTGGGTTTTCGCGCACGCTTAGATTGTGTTCTCAGCTATCAATTACTTAACGGTTTTCCATTTAAATTGTTATGTACAGTGAGGTGCAAAAGTTTAAGCTTAATTAACTATGCAATAAACTTTAGTGTCGCAAAAAACATTCTTGAGTGTCTTCCCTAACTTCTGTTCCAGTTTAGAGTGTTTTGTAGAAGCTAGTTCACTCTCCGTTTCACTATTAATACGTTTAGTGGTAAAAGTGCGATGTAATGGTATCCATTAATTATAAGCTTCATATAAACTGTTATTGAATCACAAACTTTTGTAATTTACTTTTTAACATGTTATAGGATTCCGAATAAACGGCATGCCTTATAATAAGAGACATCTATTGCTTCGACATTTTTTTATTTTATTCAACATTATTTATTATTTGACCGCTTCATTGGTCGAGTGGCTGGCGTACACGACTCACTGCATCGACGAACCGCGAGGCTCGGGTTCGATTCCCGACGGGGGCAGGCATTTGTGTGATGAACATTTAGATGTCTGTATTTCCGAGTCTGGGTGTTTATTAAATGTATTCTGGTAACTATTTAAGTATTTCTATGTATTAGTATCGTTGACTAACACCCATAACATATAAGCATATAATTTGCTTACTTTGGGGATAGATTCAATTTGTGTAACTTGTCTAAAAAAATGTATGTAAAATGTATGTATGTATAAATGTTATTAGAACTTTTTATGGCAAAAGACAGCGAACAAGAGACAAACGAGGGATGGTAAGAGACAAACGCAGATATAGACACCATAGATGTTGTAAGTGCGTTGCTGTCCTGTCGCTGGCATGTTAGGTTAGTTGTGCAAGTCTACACTACCCTCAGAATAGGAACATGACATTGTAAATATATGGACTATGGAGGCAAGAATGGATAAAATGTTAGATTCCTATTCGGACAAGTTGCTGCAATTCTACCACTCTTACGAGCTGCCAGGCAGCACTATCTAAAGAGGACCCAGTCCAGGACTGGGAAAACTACCCATCATCACCACTACGGGTGGAACACTATCATACGGCTCAGATTTTAAGCCACGCGTGGAAGTCTGCTAACCACGCTTCAGCACGGATTAGGATAATAGAAATTCCTGATGATATAGTAGCAAGAATAGATGAGGTGGTGGTAACAATCAGTATTACAATAAGTATAACAATAAGTATACTTAACTATTCGTGTAAACAGATACGCGATTTTTTTAAATATTTTAACAAACAAACGTCACAGTAAGTTATAATGCCCTTTGTCTTGATTATAACAACATTTTCTATATAAAAAAGAATTAATGTATATTAATAATATGACTTTTGAATTTATGAAACTTAAATATTTCTTGTGTTTTAATTTCATTTATTCTTTGTTATTTAAGTCTGGTGGCACTTGGCTGGTTTGATGTTATCATTAGAAACATAATTTAAATAAAAGATATATGTTTTCAACATCTAATATTTTTCATTTAGTGACATGAGTGTACGATTCCACATGCTTTTTTTAATTCCAGGTTATGCAAATTTAAAATGGGGCTTAGTACTTACTGCGAATCACTTTAGTAACTGCCTTAGTTTTATAAAATATAAATAAAATATATACATTACGCCACTGGAAGAAACTAAAGTTTCAATATATTCTGTATGTAAATTTAATCAAGGATTTTTGGAAATAATATCACGACTTTTATTTTAACTCATTAGAAAAAAAGAGTTTTGTCGCCATCGTATAAGTAGACGGTCGTAGTTTTTTCTTAATTATTGAAATTCGTGTAAATTAGCAGTAAAATTAGTTCAGTTTTGTTCAGTTAAAGTGAACAAGTGAAATATTTGTAAAGAAATTAGTGTATCATGTATTTTCTCGATGCCTACAAATCGCACTAAGTGACTTATGACATATCAAGAAAAATGAATTATGTCTGTTAAAAATAATTTATTGATACGAAAGACGTGGCAGCATGGTCTAAAGGTCTTAACCGGTCATAAAAAGTAACTTAAAAAAATTAGAAAACAGTACAAAACAATTCAATTTTTTTATAACATCTAAGTGTTATAACATACATACCGTCTGTATAAACCATCTATCAGACGGTTACATTTTTCCATAACTGTCATAGCTTTTCATAAAAAAACCGATATATATCAGAAGGCTCTGTGGCCAATACATATTTAATAGGCCTATATCCTGCACCAATACCATCAATCAGCTTTATATTATAACTGGTATAATAAAATGTTATATTGGTCGACAATTTTATTTTTTACTACAACACATTAACATACTTTACGCACCGCTGCATGTGAACGTTGCAGAATTAATATCTGCTGGACCGGACATGTGGCGAATTGACCGCTGAATCGCAAGAGCTATAAATGAAATATCCAGTGTATTACTATTGGGAGCTCTGTCGTGGCTATTATCGTTGCAATCCGATGATAATTGAATCGAATCGCGTTAAATAACCATTAATTGTTGTTGCGGCGGGCTTGATATTTATCAACGTTGGTGTGGACCTTGTGGGACCAGTCTAATACTGTATTTTGGGCGAATACCTCGATAAGGGCCACTTGCACGTTCCTGGTTTAAGTCTTTAACATTGAGTTAACGTCTAACTCGGGTTAAATCACCTTATATTTGACAGTTTAACTCAGTGTCAAATGTAACCCGGGAATGTGCAAGTGGCCCTAATAAAGTCAAAAAGCTAGACTCGCTTTGCATAATTCTGTGCTTATCCCAACGTTATTGTATGGAAGCGAGAGTTGGGTATATCAGAAAGATCATGAAAGTAGGATAAATGCGGTCGAAATGAGAGCACTACGGAAAATCTGTGGTGTAACGCTCGCTGACCGCATTCGTAACAGTGAGATCCGAGAAAGAGTGAGATTGAAAGAAAGTGTTGGTGTTAAAATGTGAAAGGGCAATGCTCCGCTGGTTCGGTCATGTGGAAAGTATGACAGATGAAAGATTGACAAAGCAGATATATGTACCCGGGAGACCAAGGCTGACAATTCACGATCAGATCAATCGGATATTATCTGAGGGTGGTGACAAGAGTCTCCGAAACCGGCGTGTTTGTATGAAAAGGGTAATGAATGTGAAGGAAGCAAGACAGGTTTGTCAGGATCGTGAGGACTGGCACTCGATACTCTCTGCCTACCCCATAAGGGACTTGGCGTGAAGATATGTATGTAATACCTCGATAAAAGTACTGTAATTTCTAAAACGAAGTTTCTGGAGAAATATAACTAAGACAAATTTAAATCTTAAATGTTGCTAAGTGATTGTATATGTGCCCGGTTGGCGATAGGCCTGCCACCTATCACATTGTGGGACTTAGTGTCTTTGACTAGTCGTGGGTGCTTTCATTGTGCCTCTGCCTACCTCTTCGAGGATATGGGAGTGATGATACTTACTTACTTTAAGTCTTAATCGAGATTCTAGCTTGGTACATTACTATCTTGACCTCAAAATCACTTTCCATCAAGTGAGTTGCATGTTATTGTACTGGACTGTAAAAATTCAAAGTGGAAACTTTTTTAAGTCTAGTTTATAACTAATCCAAAACTAAACTAAACTGCTAAGGATTAGAACTGCCTTTTGCTAACGATTTCTAAATAGACTAGACGTCTTTATATCAAAATCTTGCTTAATTCATTACTATCTTCGACTATAACACCACATTCTATCAGGTAATATGCATCAGGTAACTAATAAATTACTGTATAAATACACATTCTTAGGTATAAAAAGATAAAATATCCAACACTGTCACGCTTGAGTTATTATAGAATATAGCATATAGTTTAAAAAAACCAGTAAATTTTAGATGGGTCCGTGTTGGTCCGGGCTCCTTCGCAGAATAGACCATCTGCCTTTCTTGCCAGGCAGCTCGTAAAAGACGAGCATAGGGTTATTATCACTAACACCGTGACATCTGACTAGGTGGTAGAGTTTCGCAGCGACTTGCCTGTATTGGTACCACCGCCTTACCTATTCCTGCCGCCATAACGTCGTGACGTGTTCCGTTCCGGAGGGTAAGGTAGCCGGTAAACTTACTTTTGCTCGAGGCCTAACATCCTGACCTCAGGTTGGCAACGCACCATTACCATCTTTGGTGTCTCTAGGCGGCGTGAATTTCTTACTGTCGGGAAATCCTATAACATAAAAAAAAACAAAATTTTCATTATATACTTCATCATACATACACATACATTTATGTAATGTCTAAAAAATACTTTACATATTGAAGAATTTGAATATCACAAAACGGAAACTAAATACGAGTTTCACCGAGGGTCGAGACAACTAATAATACTATTTTGTAGAGACTATGTATGGATGGGCAATGTCAAAACTCCAAACATAAATTTATGTGATTTTTATGGAATATTCAGTATGGACTTGTTGGTCTGACCGTACAACGGCTTATTAAACAATTTTCATACTCAGTCAACTGTATCTGGTAGATGGTTGTTATTTAATGGATAATCATTCATTTTAATCATTAACTTTGAGATTGTACTTTTTACGATCAAAATGTCATAATCACAGCATTAAAATAAATGAATAAACTTTGACAAATCTCTAAATTAGTAGTTACGAATCGACTTGATCACGCCAACTTTTCTATATCTATTATTTATTGTTTCGTATCTTTTAAAGAGGTGTTTTCTACACATCTATTATTCTTTGTCTCGTTGGTCGAGTGGCTAGCGTACACGCCTAACTACACCGTTTATTTACGAGGTTCTGGTTCGATTCCCGATGGACAGGCATTCGTGTGACGAACATTTAGATGTCTGCATTTCCGGGTGTGGAAGTTTATTAAATTTATTCTGGTATCTACCTAAGTATTTCTATGTATTAATATCGTTGACTAATACCCATAACACAAGCATATAACTTGCTTACTTTGGGGTTAGATTCAATTTGTGTGACTTGTTCAATGGGTAATTACTTATTTATTTATAAGAAAACTTTATTCTTATAACCATTACTAATTAGTTCGTTGCCAACCTTATGTTAGAGTAATTAGCGTTCTGCTTACGTGTACGGGCGTTCCTATCCTCAAGTCGGAAAACAACAGTTGTGAGCACTGATGCTATGGCGTTAATATTTTCTATACGAAATTTCGACTTAATGACTATATGGAAACATTAAAATGAAAATGTAGTATGGATTCCTGTACTTTTTTTTTCATAATTAGTATTTGTATACTACTACATTAGTAACAATATTTACCTGCAACAATATTTATACCGAATTCTAGAAATAAATGAAATTTTAATTTCACAAAGACATCAAATATTGTTGAATAATTTAAAAGTCATTTTGTTTAAAATGTATTTATGTCACAGAAACATGTTATCGACATTCGACAGCGCACGCGTCCGACTCATCGATAACTTTGTATCACCACGCACAACACTTCGTGACAAGCGGCTGTCACGATTAGAGTTGACCTTTTTAGCCATTTTAACTAACGATTAGTGTCGCCAACTCATAAGTAGTATTTAACAAAGGTTTAAGCTTGTGCTTTTATGTAAAACTGCGATATCCGGGCGACTATTTTATAAGAAACAATGCAGCGGTAGCAAATCGAGCAACACCTTTTTTATTATCAGAAGATTTTAGCTTTGCAAATATTTTTTTTTAAATTTACCCCCACTATATTTGCAGATTTAATTCCTACATTAGGGAAATTCACGTTAAACTCTCAACTCGCGGAGTATAATTTGCCAAAAACAGTGATCAATATGATTTTTATGTAAAACGGCGATATCCGGGCGACTATTTTATAAGAAACAATGCAGCGGTAGCAAATCGAGCAACACCTTTTTTATTATCAGAAGATTTTAGCTTTGCAAATATTTTTTTTTAAATTTACCCCCACCATATTTAAAGACTTAATTCCTGCATTATGGCAAATTTGCAAAAAACAGTGATTACTATGAATTTTTATGTAAAACTGTGATATCTGGGCGACTATTTTATTAGAAACAATGCAGCGGTAGCAAATCGAGCAACACCTTTTTTATTCTCAGAACATTTTAGCTTTGCAAATATTTTTTTAAATTTGCCCCCACTATATTTGAAGATTTAATTCCTACATTTTCGCAATTCACGTTAAACTCTCAACTCGCGGAGTATAATTTGCCAAAAACAGTGATTGTTTAAGTATGTATTATTTTGCGGAATGCCCTCGCATGTACTCCTGGCCGTACAAATTAAAATACGACTCCCGTTCGTCAAGCACACAAAAAAAGAGTGGCGTTTACCGACCAATCATTATAATGATTGGTTATCGATTTTCTATAGCATGTTTTTCAAGCACTAACGTTTAGGACGTCCGATTACGCCGCCAGCGGCTATACACGTCTATTCAGGCCTACCGTCACGATATCAACATATTCGGTCTTATAATTTAGGAAAATTCATATAATAAGATCTGATAACAATCTAATCATTATAATGTCCTCTTTAACATTTAAAATTGGAGCGAGGGTTTAAAGCCGATATAATTATAAGATCATCATACTGCTTTTAACTGTGCTTTTAAAATAAACACATTATTTTTAAGTAACTGTTCACTTGGTTTTATGGAGCGTTCAGTGTTCGAACAACATAATGTAGCTGCTGTGAAGTGACTTCTTGTATAACTTTTTAACTGATGCTAAAAAAGGGGGTTCTCTATTCGTTTGTATTTTTAGTCTGATTGTTATGCGTTTAATCTGTTAACCCATGAATAGAGCTTTTTTTCAAGGTAAGTCGCGATTCAAATGTCCCACATAAATTTCTATATGTGTAAGTATTATTTGAGTTGTTACTACTTTTAATATTACATACTTTTTAATTATTGTGACAATAAAATTAGTCAGTGTTTTGGGCTAGATGTTACATATGTCATTTTGGAATAGAGTAGTTCTTGTGTAATATAAACATAATAATTCAACCATTCAATATCGACTTGAGTTGAGTCTGAAATCTTAGTCTTTTAATGAAAACACTGACATTGAGTTACTGAGGATTCATTACAAACGAATAATTTGAACATAATATTAAGATTGCTATATAATTTGCTAAGAACCTTAACACTATTCGATGTAAATTTTCAAAACAAACAATGTTTGTGCAAGATATCATTTAATTTGATAAGAGAAAAACAGTGAAATATTTCAAATCATTTCTTATTAGAAAAATAATTGGACGGTACGTACGATCGTGTATACAACACCTTATAAAAGGTGACTGGCCCGAGTTCTACAAGGTGCAAACATCGTAAGAAAATGGCTGTTTTCGCCACATATATTTTAATGTATAAAACATGCAAACATGCTCATGGTTCTCCTGGTGGTAAGTCACAAATGTGGTCTAGAGACACATAAATGTGGTTTCCTGGCAAGTAGCTGCTATGACACCAGTTGATTCAATATTTTGTAGCAATTGTCAAACACTTGGTGATGGTCCCGACTCCTTTGTAGAATAGACCATGTGTCTTCCAGTACCAGGCAGCTCGTAGAAAGCGAGTATAGGCTTATCGTCATTAACACCGTGACATCTGACTAGGTAGAGTTTCGCGGCGAACCGGATTAGTACCACCGCCGTAACTATTTCTGCCGCCATAAAGTCAGTGTTCCGGTTGGAGGGTAAGGAAGCCGGTAAACTTACTTTTGCGCGAGGCCTAGCATCTTTGCTTCAGTGCTTCAGTTAGAGTCTCTAGGTGGCGTGAACTTCTTACTACCAGAAAATACGTCTGCTTGTTTGCCTTCCGTTATAAAAGAAACAACAAAAACAACAGAATCCACCTAAATGTAATATAGTATGTCGGTATAATCAGAATTGGGGCTACTGACTGGCGGGTCGGGCCGATGTCCGAATCTCATCAAATATTGACAATCTGAAAGCCTCCATTACCTCCTGATATCCACTGGCGACTGCTAGACGAATATTTAACAAAACCACGCCCCATTTGAAGGACTGATAGGAAAGTTGGATAGTTTGAAATGTTTCATGATAGGCGTGTCTATTATATTGGAGAACACACACAATCTCACATATGTAGTAAAAATTAACACCTTTTGTGTATAGACGGCCTTTCTTACTATGCTTTATAAGGTGTTGTGATATTTTTAAATGACACTTTTGCTTTTCCAGAATGCTGGTGGTAATTTTCTTAAGCATTAACTAAACTAATTTTAAGTTATTGTTATCTTCTTCCAACGTAGGTAATAGAAAGAGACAACACATTTTTAGTGCTGTTAGACTAATCTATTACTCGAAAAAACGTTCATTGATGTCAAAATTTGACAAGTCCATACTAATCTAACATGTTTAAAACGTTTTACGTTTTTTTTTTAAATAGAATGCATCTATATGTAAGAATCTTCACCCCCATATCCCTGAAGAGGAAGAAGCACAACCAGGACACCCACGACTAGCCGAAGACAGTATAGAATACAAAAATTATCCCCATTTGGCGTGATCATCGCATCAAGCTTGAACCAATGAATTCTTTTTTTTGTATTGGTTATTGTCAGGAGAAGAGAAACATCGGGAGTATGACAGGGAAAGTGGAAAAAACACAATTTTGTCCATACAAACAATTACCAAGTAAATGTAAAGAGGAACGAAGTTTGCCGGATCGGCTAGTCTAAGATAAATTTAGTTTTTGAATAGCAGAGTCAGCACCACTATCGTGTATTTCATTAGTATTATACATTCAAAATTTATTTAAAAACTAGCTGACCCGGCAGACGTTGTTCTGCTATATTTTATGTCATTTTAGTAAAAAAAATGAGGTGAGTCACCCTTATCACTTATAAGTATGAAAAATAGATGATGGCCGATTCTCAAACCTACACAATATGCTTACAAAATTTCATGAGAATCGGTCAAGCCGTTTCGGAGTATTCCATAATGACCACCACACACAAACATGACAACACGAACATTCGAACAAGCGCACTTCGCCGTCTGAACGAAACAGCAGGCGCAGACATACATTTTCGACGCGCCGTAGAAAGAGAGGGGGATATTTACTCTCCTAAACCGCGCCGGATGTTAACTCTCCATCCATCTTACGAATTTTCGATCAGGTCCTGATGCGAGTTTAGAAGTTTTTACCCATTCCAAAAGAAGTGCGAAACGCCGCTAAAGAAGTTGCCACTTCAAACATCCCATACAAATTGAATCTTATTCTTCACGAGTACATTTTAAAAGAACATAAATATAATTACTCTGATACAGATGAGAATAGTTGGTACAAACAATTAATCCTTATCTCAAAACGTGGTTCGTATTTCCTTATCAATAAATTAATATAAGATAAAAAGGTGCCGATGAAATACTTAACAAGATTTTGCATTTTATATCTTAATTAATTGCGGCGTCATGTCTTTGTATAATTAGAGATTATTTTAAAATTTTAATTACACTTTTAATAGTTGTTTCTTATTAATGGAATCTTAGGTAAATAAAACTAATTGATTGACTTAATAATCTACATTAAGTATACTTAAACATACATATTATTTGTTAGACAAACAATCGCCTTTGTGGTCTAGCGGTTTAGGTGTTGAATTTGACTGCATGAGGTCCCGGTTTCGAATCCTCGGTTGGGCAATAAAAAGAAAATTTGATTTTTCCAATTTTCAAACAAACAAAAAAAGTTTGCTCGAGATTGGATATGTGCCTGGTTGGCGATATGCTTGACACCTATCACATTGTGGGATTTAGTGTCTTCGGCTAGTCGTGGTTGCCCTGGTTGTGCCTCTGCCTACTCTTCGGGAATATGGGCGTGAAAATACTTCTATACAATCAATGAGTTTCGTTACGTTGTACCTCAAGAACGGCTCTACCGATTTGAATGATTGTTTAAAATAAGTAAATGTTAAACAATTACAATAGAAACGTTGTATGAGTCATTTGGTTTGATCAGAGAGTAAATTGTAAAGAAATAAAAAAAGTAATAGTTAAGCTGATTATAATTGCAAAAACCGACTCCAACTAACTACTTTACTAGGTACTAGCAGCCTGCCCCGGCTTTGCACGGGTATAAAATACAAATATCAACCTTCCTCTTCAATCACTTCATCTATAAAAAACCGCGTCAAAATCCGTTGTGCAGTTTTAAAGATTTAAGCATACAAAGGGACATAGGGACAGAGGAAGTGACTTTTTTTATATTATGTAGTGATTTGATAATTCTTTTTCCGAAAGATAGCTAGATGGTCTTTCTTTTCATCAACATCCTACTAGTAGTTTTAAGTGTTGCTTTAAAACAATCAACAATGTCATGATTTTACGATATTTTTTATCATGATATTGGAAGGCAACCAAGCAGATGGATTTCCTGATGGTAAGAAATTCACGCCGCCTAGAGACACCAAAGGTGGTAATGGTGCGTTGCTAACATGAGCCCGAAATGTTAGGCAGAGAAAAATTAAGAATACCGACTATCTTACCCTCCGAACCGGGACACGTCAACTAATTAGTAAGATTGTCGCTGCGAAACTCTACCACCTAGTCAGATGTCACGGTGTTAGTGACGGTATGCCTACGCTAGCCTTTTATGAGCTATCTTTTACGAAACCACCAGTTAGATCATCCAATTGATATGGGACCTCGGAATTATGATCTACCTTTTAAAAAAAGTGCTTTCTTCTTCTTTTTTTCTTATCGAGCTCTTAATTTCACGAGTAATCACATCTCAAACATACATAATAAAAAACATCCAGTTCTCTTTTTTGGAGTCGGTTAGGAACAGTGAAAATTTATCTCCTTTAGTTACGAAACTTCTCTTAATCTACCACTCCAATTACGACATACGAAAAGACAAATAAAAATTTAAATACCTAATTATAAAACTTAATAATTAGATGCAATAGACATAATAATTAGAACAATGCTAGAACAAAACATTTAATGTTATGTGTTTTGAAATAATAATTATTTTACACATCGTGAACAGAATTTATATGAATAATTAATTTCTTATCTTCATCACTTTTAGGAACAAGTTAATTTCGTATTTTAAATTTCATTGTTATTAGCATTTTTTTATAATATTGACTTAAGGCTGTAATTTTTTTTTTAGTTACATAACACCAATTCTCATATGATACATGCAAAATATTATGCCCGGTATTACAACTGTTACATCCTGATGAAGTTTTTACTATAGAATAAATATCTATTCGATAATGAAATATAAAAAGAGAGTCAAATAAACAATGTCTTATGTTCCTACTTTAGTAGTATAGTGTAGGAAGAAAGAACACGATATCTTCGCTTACATTCCCAGCTAGCCTATCTGTTGAACCTTCACTTTGCACTCGATAACTTCTCTCTTTCTTGCACTAAAGGTGTGATTGTATGTGTAAGATGAGCTGTACGTTCAAAAGTGTTTTTACATTTCGGATTTCAAGTTTTTAGGACACTTTATACTATCTGTCGTTAATGTCTGTTATTTCTAAGCTATGAAGCTTATAACTTGGAACAAATTACTAGACAATCTGCAAAGCATTAATACTACAAATAAAAAAATGAAGAAATTAAATAGTTAATGACATATAGCCCAGTCTAGACTGGCTTTCAACCCTCTCCGAAGGAGATTATCTTCCGAAGGGGAGAGTAATTAGCGAGCGGGCTTACACGTATCTTCCTTGGAACAGTTCAGTAGATTGATCTGAAGCGCGGTCATGATACAGACTGATACACATAAAGGCAGACAGCATGTGCCTATTTTTTACCAACGTTAATGTACATAATTCAATCTTCTATAGTTATATATGAGTAAAGTAACATATTTGAATAAGAATAAATTAATCAATTAAAAAACGAAATAGATAGTATACCATGAACGTTTACTTGAAACATTTTATAGAATTTAAGTTTGCTTCTCTAACTGGTTTCGAATCGACTAATCGAAAGCGAATCATGCTAGGCCTTCAGCTGTTAAAATGCCTGAATGATAATCATACTTTTCATTTCAATATTCAGCAAACACTCCATTTAAGGGTATAATAAAAATCCAGGGAATTTTCACCCTATGATATCTATTACACACCCACATAAAACATTAATTCTCTCCCCTTTCTTTGCAGAACACTTTTCATTTGACAGATTGGGATACATTAATGAAGTCTTTTTATTTTTGTTTAAGAGTAATAAGGATGGTTGGAGAGATCTCTGTTTACTCTGTCGCGAGCTTTTCTAAGTAGTTATTGGAAGTCTTGTTTATTTAAGCGGTGGAGCGATTGAAACATGTCCGCCCCACTTCAGTGACAACATTATTAGATTCATCCCCTTAATCTGAAAGTTAACTGTTTCTTTTTAACAGACATTGAAGAACTGTTTTCTGCTTAAGTTTGACTAAGAATAACTATGTACGATATGATTCGGTTTTTATTATGTACTAGGCAACCCGGCAAACTTCTTCCTGTTGGCACTTAACAATCTCTATCAAGCATACAGGGACACTTGGTGTAAAGATATGTATGTATATATAAGATGACGTTTATTATGTTTCTTTTTATATTGAGAGTTGTTGTGTTAGTAATTTTTAAACTACAGCAGGTAGGAGACAGTTAGAAGACAATCTGTAAGGCACATAATCTGAAACTAAAAAAGAATCAATAAAATCGGATTACGCGTTAATAAATTTGTAACATAATTTAGATTTTGACTTTTACCACTCTTCCATTGAATCCCCTTTAAATATCTTATAACCTTCCTCGAAACATAAAGTATCTAACAGAAACGTTTCGTTAAGATTGGTCTAGTAGATTCGTCAATCGCGGCCATGTTACCGATGGACAAAAGTTCTAAAAATGCTATACTTAATTGTGATATTGCCCTATTTTAGTCGATTTTTCCTATTTTCTTAAACATCTGCAATGTATAGAATAAAGCAAGATAATGGGACCAATTGCCACCAAGTTTGTGTCTGAGGATAGAATCCCAAATTTTTTTCTTTACCTACTAGTTGAGTTATTTGTTGAAATCGAAGTCGGTTTTTTTGCACCTTTACTGTGCTCAAGTTATTATCTATATTATACATACAATACAATAACTGACCTCCATATAATAAAACTTTTATGATACATTTTAGATGCGAAAGATAAAATAGCTGAGATATCTAAAATCTATAAAAAAGTTGTAAAAATAAGTTGTTATTTTGTATTACTTTTGTTTTACAAAAATGCGCACCTGCAACAGCGGTGGTTAGGTTCATTCGTTATGTGCTAGTTTGATATTATTGTAAGAAGTTGGGAACCCGTTTTGATCGCATTTGTCTAAATGAAAAAAGTACGTTCTAAATTTAAATTGTTTGATTTTTCAAAATGTAAATTCGAAAATTGAAACACATCGAAAATTAAATTCAACATACGTCATAGTTTTGACGTGAATGCGAATAAGAATGGACGTAGTTTGTAGCGAAATTACTTAAAGAAAAAATTGACAATTTTTGGACAGCAATTTTAAGTACACAAGTGAAGTATTGTTACATGAAAAAAATAGTGGACTGTGTGTTTTCACGATGCCGTCAAATACCTATAGGTAGTGGTAGTACACATTTTCAATTTTTTCACCAAATTTTTTTACTAATGTCGATTCACTCGTTCAAAATCTTCATCCAAGTTTTCTATAAAATTTCAAGTAATTTCAATTGTAATGTCAGAATTTTTGATTATTTCAAGAGGTCTTATAGATAGAGATCATAAATGAAGCTATTAAATTTATTTGGACAAATGTACATTGGACAAAGATATTTAATATTAGAGAAATACCATCTTAAGACAGGACAACTATTGACTAGGTCGACTTATGACTATTTTAAATGCAACTTGAAGTATATTAATCTAGCCGATTAACTTGGCAATTACTGGCACCCATCTCTGAATTATACCAAAATCGTAATCAACTATGAGCAACTAACGTCAATGAACGTCAAACGTCAATGTCAAACAATCACTTGGCAGGAAATTTATTTCTGGAAAGAGGTATAAAATAACTTGTCTTTGTCTCGCTTGACATTACGAAATACTAACAGTTTGGTTCTAAAAATTTAATACTGTTTTACATATAGTTCTTGCAATTTTCCTGTTTCTTTCTTCACAATAAAATTCTTCTGACAATAATTAACACATTAAAAGAATGTGTACTGTCATTGAAAAAACTGACGCTTTCTGTACAATCTCATTTGAATTAGATGAAAATTGGTTAAGTCAGATTTAATTATTTACTTAAAACATTCAAATTGAAGTCTTGTTTGTAATTAATACGTAAATTATTAAACATTTATATATCTTAACATGACATGGCATATTACAAAATTTGATTTATAAAAAATATATATGTCAGTATATAAATAATGTCAAAAACACGTAAACGTGTTAAATCAAATTAAAACTAATAATCATCTTTAAATGGGCCCTCAGCTTTTTAAGTTTTAAATAGGCAGGTAACAAAATAAGTGGTTTTTTAATGAATGTAAATTAATACAAGACTAGGGCAACTGTAAGATAATATCAAAGGCGTTCATTCTAACGCCGCGTAATATGTGTTATGGACAAGTTTACCGATGGTTATCTTCATGGTCAAGTAATAAATTACTTGTAAAAAGGTCAAAATGGATACAAATATTTTCATATTTACAAATTAGACTCTGGACCTTAAGGTACTTAATACAAAGTATATCAAAGTCGCTTTCAGCTCTGTCCCTATGTATGCGTAGATCTTTAAATGTAAACGGATTTTGATGCGGTTTTTTGAAATAGATTTAAACTTCTTCTTTTCTTCTTTGGGTGACATTCGCGTCACCATTTTGCCGTTAGTCAAGGAGAAATTTGCACAAAATTTACCAACAAAATACAAAACAAAATCTGACAAAATGCTACCAAAATTTACTAATTTTACTCAACATAAACACAAACAATTATGAAAAATCTTCGAACATCTTTTCTCTCGATGGCGCCAAAATTCTTCTCGTGTCACAATATTAGTTACCGTACTCATCTGAAAGGGCTTTACCGATTTTATAGGCACATACGGTAGGTCTGACGATCGGCTACTATCTTACTTCTAAATGATAAGGACTCGTCTCATTTTTTTACCAACATCACATTTATCAAAATAGCAGAACAACGTCTGCCGGGTCAGCTAGTAACACATAAATTTGTCTATAAGATGTTGGGACGGGCTGCTTTCATAGCAATATTTCTTGTAACATTGGTCTATAGGTAATATCCCGGCCTCAGGGCAATGAAGCAGTAGTGACATGTATGGTGCCTATAGGCCAAAGTTGTCTCTTACTATCAGAACTTATTACTAACTTATAATACTCGCCCTTTTCGGTGGTTACGAAGATTTGAACTGTGTAAGCAACTACATTTTCAAGCTTTAGGTTCACCAATTTTTGATAAAGGTCTCAACAACCCATCCGAGTGTCCTTATAATTTCACCTTTAAACTAACTTGGAATTATTTTACATATTTTATTTTAAAGAAAACTACATTTTCTTCATGTCTTTAACCTACTATTCAAATGGGTTTTCTCTTTACTGTAATGATTCCTTTATGTGTAAATATAATAGTGTTTACATTTATACTTTGTAATAAACTGTAACTGCCCTATAATGACATATAAGAAGTTTTAATGGATATTTATTAAAAAATGTAGACATTTTATCGTCGACTGTTGGAATTACAATTGCACAATTTTTAAATTAAAAAAAATTAAAAGTAAAGGAGAAGTACAAGGCTTTAAAATTTTTAATAACAGCGCAGTTACAAAAAGCCTATGAGTAATTCGCTGGTTGCGCGATCGAAATCCACACTGACACGTAGACGGACGAAAATTGTAAAAAAAGTGTTTATTTCCCAGGCATTCTTTTTAAATTTTGTAATACATACTTACGTATTTTGAAAGATAGACAAGCAAATAAGACTTGCACAATCCACCTAACAGCCCGGCTATAAGACAGCGAAGCACCCATAACATCTTTGTAATTTAAAGACTATTGATATCTTTTGCCATTAGGAGAGCCACGTTTTTTCGATTCCTATTAAAAAGGAAGATTTTATGCACATAAGACCCCAAATACTAATTGACAAATTTTATTTAACTTGCAAAATATGTATATTTATCCGTGTGGAATCTTGCGAGTTCAATTTTGCATGCATGTGCAAATTGGATGAAAATGTAAAATTATTGCGGCATAGAGCTGATCTGATGATGGAACAGAAAGGTGGTTATAGGATCTTCTTAAGTCATGATATTATCCTACAGTGTTTGCACTTATCAAGTCTTTTCAACGCTTTAAGTCAAGCTGAGCTCACGGATAAAATCTATTAAAAATGTATTTTTGTAGAAACTATTAGGTAGTAGGTATAATTAACATTTTTAATTATTTATACGGGATACTCACGAAATGTTTTTATTTTTTTTTGACGATATTTCGACCTACTTGCATTGGCCGTGGTCACAACGGGATACGTAAAATAAATATATATATAGTGAGTATACCGCGTATTATAAAAATATATAGTAATATGCGACGATTTAAGTTTAAAACCATATTTTATAATGTCCGGATTAATTATAATAAGATATATTGACATATTTCTAACCTCCATTTAAGGGAGATCTTTAAAGTATAAACACATTTATTTACTGTGTGCTTGAGTGAGCGGTAAAAGATCAAAGCGAGGACGAAAGGACGTCAAAATATTTGATCAAATATCAGGGTATGGTTGACATAGAAATAATAGCATGAGATACTATGCATACACGGACCCACTCCAACTCTAATACTTCGTTTGAGTGGCCCAACTTGTTTTGCTTAAACAAAGCGTATACATATATGTTCACCCAAAGGGACAACTCTTTTTGAAGCCGCCTTTAGTATTACTTCAGTATCAATATCTCATTCAAAGCGAAGTCCAATGTAAAGTACATACACCTTTTTTAGTAAAACGTCACCTTTTCAATATAATTTCAGTATTTCTCCTCTGTTTTCTAGCGATCCGGCGTCGGGCTTGACTTCTTGAGGTCCCGGGTTTGACCCCGGGTCGAAAAACATTAGAAATTTTTCAATAAAATTGGATATATATGCCCGGTTGCCGATATGCTTGCCACCTATCACATTGTGGGACTTATGCCCGATTTCACCAAGAGCCACTATATTTTAGAGGAAATTTTAACATATTCTAGGGGACAGTTTTATATGGAAACAGTCCCATAAGTAGCGTTAAAAGGTCCCTTAAAATATAGGGGCTCTTGGTGAAATCGGACATTAGTTTCTTCGGCTATTCGTGAGTGCCCTGGGTGTGCCTCTGCCTACTCCTTCAGGGATAACGGGCGTGAAGATACTTTTTTTTAATTGTTTATGAATTTTTTTACTGTGTATTTAATTAAGTTTTGTATTTGTTACAAAAGTAAAATATTTTAATGATTTAATTTTTTAATGATTTATGGGTTTTTATACACACACGCACATAACACATCCCTTTCTGAATAAGTATCTTCACGCCCGTATCCCCGAAGGTGTAGGCAGAAATACCATTGATAAACCCCAGATTGCGATAGGTTGCAAAGATATCGCCAACCGGCTACATAAATTTTTTTAAATAAATTAGTGACATTAAATGAAGTCCTAATAAACTTGTTTTCCAAAAGCAAGCAGCTGAATTTAATAAGCTGATATCGATGTGGATATCTAATACGAAATGGGAATGCCCCCTCATTTCGTTACCATGGTCTGAACAACGCCGCGGGCATTCACTAGTAATTCAATAAGCCATTTGTTCAACCAGATTACTGTGAAGCACACCTCCATGTGTAAACATCACTATAAAAACCTTGCATTGACCGGATCGATGGGATTACAAGCACCCATACAGTGAATATCGACAAGACACCTTACAACACTAGTAAATACAGTCCAGAATTAATATACGAAATTGTTAAAATACTTTAAGCAATATTCAACCGTATTCAACTGTCCTTTAGAAAGAACATCGCACAGCAATTTTTTAACATGGTTAGGTAGACGCAGGTGTTTGCGTGACCCGCAAAGCGAGCTGTATATTGACTTCATTTTTCATTTGCCAACTTATCTATTAATACTCAGCATGAATTTATAAAACTTCGCAAACAGAAACATTGGGCTGTTTTATTGTTATTTCATGTTTTCGCCTGCCCCCTTTTGTGCAAACTTAGGCTATAAAGGGATATTTATGACAAAGGGTTTTTCAGTACTTAATGTTTCATTTTAATACGACAATGTGTGTTAGGAACTGTTTTAATTATCTGTTAACATGTGAAATTGTATGGTTGAGTGAAAATTAACTCCAGTTTAGAGCCTTTGTTATGTTAATGAACGAATGTTTGTGTTAAAATATCTTTTGTCCAATTATCTGTACCGACTCTGAAGGAGAAGGTTCTCATATAGTGTTTGTTTTTTGTTTCTTAATTACTTTGCCAATTATGACTGGATTTTAATCAATTTTACTGATTTCAAAAAAGGGTCTCAATTTGACTGATTTTTTTGTATCTTTGTTACAATCGCTTGGCCAATGAAAAACCGATTTTTATATTTATTTTTTAGACTGTATTTCTAATTAATCATAATTTAATTAAGTTCTACAAAGATTTGATTAGAATCCGATAAGTGATTTTAGAGTTAGACGGAATAATATATATATTTTTTTGCAGTTTTTTTTTTATTTTGCACCTATTCCTCTCTTACACGATAACAAAAGACAAATTGAATTGTGTTTTTGGTATACTTAATATAGTCATACTTAATGTTAGTTTTTGGTGTACTTAACGTAGTCATACTTAATGTTACATATAAAATTCTCGTTTCACAATACCGTACTCCTCCGAAACGGCTTCACCGATTTTCACCAAACTTTATATGCATATTCAGTAAGTCTGAGAATCAGCTACTTTCTATTTTTCATTATCCTTAGTGATTTGGCTGACTCACCCCAATTTTTTAATAAAAATCGCAATAAAAAAATATTAGAACGACGCGGACGTCTGGCAGGTCAGCTAGTAAAAGAATAAAAATTGTAAAATAAAGATATACATTTATGTATTATCATATGTATTTAAAAAATATTAATATCCTTCATGTAATTAGCTATTACATAAATGATTCTTAATGCTATTTTAACAATGCATTATTCAGTATTGTTTATCTTACAATTCAGATAACTAGTAGGCCTTAATATGTAAGCAGTATTCTAAAATGATCATCAAAATTCATACATAAACTAGTAAGTATAATTTAACTTATTTAATCATTAAAATTAACTATTATTTTTATGTTCAATTAAAATTAATTGTTAATATATTTATTTTTTTGATATTAAAACGCTTGTATCTTAACTATCGACTCAAATTTCATTGTATGTATATTGTTTGTTATATCTTTGTACTACATTTTTTGTATTAATAAGATAAAAAAATAGATGGGTTCTCAGTTGGTAACTAGTAAACAAAGATTTATAAACTGGTATATTATAATGGTGAGCCTGACGTGGTGGCAGTGAAACGTAAGATGGTGGCAAGTCGTTACCACTTTCTATCATCCAAGGGATCTACCACGCAGTTTAGTGATGAGACAAAGAGGAAGATGGTCTATTCTACGTATCAACACTTTAAATCAAAGAAAGTTTCTAAGTCCAATTTTTCATTAGTAATAAGGTATGAAAAAACGGTTAAGAGTACGAATGCGAAGATTTACGATATCCCAAATGTTTCTGATGAAACTGTTATTGGTGTTTATTGCCAGGGTTATTTATATTTATAGGGTGTTTACAGGTATCACAAAATTAAAATGGTAATGTTTTGGAGGTATAATACAGTGGTTTTTCAACATTTTTGTCATTAACCTATAGCTTAGTTAAAAAAGCTTTAATTCATACTGTAAATTCGAAATTTTGTTGGTATGGCTGTCTATTGCTCTTTCACGGCTAAACCACTGAACCGATGTTGACAAAATTTGATATGCAAATAGCTATAGCACCGGGTTCAAAAATAGGCTTCTTTTGAAAAGAGCCCACGAATGAATCTTTTAATTAAAACCTATGGAAACCAAGTAAAATATTTTTTATATTACTAGCTGACCCAGCAAACTTCGTATCGCTTGACGTTAATGCTCCGACAGTAGCGCAGTCTGTCGGATCCGATGTGAAACATTCCAAAATAACAACGACTTATTATTAAAAAAATTAATTAAAAAAACATTTTCCACGAGACCAAATTGTGAATCTAAACCATTCTCGAATTCCCTAGAACAAAAAGTTTCATCGACATCGGTCCAGTCGTCTAGAAGGAGTTCAGTGACATACACACTTACAGAAGAATTATATATATAAAGATACTTGACATAATACAGTGTCTATAAATGTAAATGGTTTACTTATTTAAATCGAAGTTAGTTTTCTCAGTTTTACTGTGTTAAGATTTTTTTATGACATTGGAAGGCAAACAAGCAGACGGATTTCCTAATGGTAAGAAATTCACGCCGCCTAGAGACACCGAATGTAGTAATGGTGTGTTGCCAACCTGAAGCAAGGATGTGAAGCCTCGAGCAAAAATAAGTTCACCGGCTATCTGATCCTCCGAACAGGAACACATCAACGTCAGGCGCTGACATTATAGCGGCAGGAATGGATAAGCCAAACCGGGCGAGTCGCTGCAAAACTTTAGTACCACCTCTTAAAAGATATACTCGTATATATCGTCGACACTTGATGAAAATTTATTGTTTGCCACGTCTTGTCTAATAAAAAAAATAAAGACTCAAATTATTTTCAGT
>NJDD01000077.1:380415-394095 GCA_002245505.1 Calephelis nemesis | reverse complement strand
TCACCAGATGGTGGATCAAGTTCTGCCCCGCCTCTGTCGCCTGGAGGTTCTGGCGTCGCTGGTGGCGCACTGTCACCAGGCGCCGGCAGCCACGCCAGCACGCCGGCCGCTTCTTGCTGTGACACACCCCGACCGATCATCACCGACCCCGTGTCAGGGCAAACGGTCTGCTCCTGTCAGTACGATGGAGCCAGGCTAGCCCTATCTTCATACCCTCGGCTGTCAAGCGCCGCTGTTGGGGTCTATGGCGCACCCTATCCCTCAACTGATCAGAATCCATACCCTAGTATTGGAGTTGACAGTTCAGCATTTTATTCACCATTGGTAAGTTTAATTAACTTTATTATAAATCCGAGCACAATCAAACTTTTGTATAAAGCAAATCAAATTATTTTTATTGTCGATTAAACTTCAGGAATTGTAAATTTTAAATAGAACAAATAATCCAAAATTGCACAAACAATGACTTTTACGTAGATACTATAGTATTAGGTACTTATAAAATTCAAAAGTATGAAATTTTCATTCATGATTAAACACTATTTTGATTTCTATCTCCAACACAGTTTTTTTTATCTTTTAATATTCTATTGATTACCAAAGCCAAACAGATTTTAAATCTTGATTAGGAAGTGTCTAGTTTGAGTAATGCTTGTGAACAAAACTATGTTGCCATATCAAATTATTATACTTTTACATTTATGGTGATTATTTACAAGTGTTTATTACTAAAAAACTAATAAATGTATATTTTTTAACAAAGCACATTTTTACAAATTGATTTTAACCAGCCAATCTAAAACCAGTAGAACGTTTTCAAACGTGACGAAAACAAAAAAAAAGGTGTTGAAGTTATTAAAAATAAGTTTATACACTTGTAAATTGAAAACTAAACACAAACAATATACTTTTTAGAGAAAATTGAAATACCAGTATATTCTAAGCAATGTTGGTTTCTAGCAAATTTCAAAACGCATGAAACGTTTATAGACGTCTCCAAAACCAGAACAAACGAGGTGGTGTAAATTGTTCTGAATAGGTTGGCGTTTGCAGTTTGCACGTAAAGGAGACAAAGTTTATCGCTCTCGACGACATCAGTTTGGCCAGACTTACGAGAAATTTAGTACATGTACGATATTCACTGTACGAGACTTAAAATATCGTACCATACTACAACTAAAAGCATAACAAGAACGTCTTGAACTAAGCGTTACTTTAGAGGTAGAAAGCGAAAAAACATCTTAGAGAATATTTTTGAGTGGAGAGAAAAGTAAATGGAATTTGGTTTTGATGCTCAATATACAAAAGTACGAGAAAATAAATCCAGTGTCTGGCAACTCTGAACGATACGTTTAGTTCTAGTGATGTGTAGCGTACGGGTCTAACCGGTCCGAGGGCGCTGGTCCAGAAAACCACCAACACTTCGCAGACCGCGCCGCCCTGTCACGAAACATTAATATTTAAACTTGAAAATAAATTCGAAAAGTGACCGCCGTTCTCAATTACTTCGCTTAGTTTAGTTTCAAATGATCTTGAAATAAAATTCTGCCTCAGAATGAAAAAAAAAACGTTAGAGGCAGAGAATATTTATTAATAATGGTTGTAGGATTTCATTGTTTTAGAAAAGTGAAGTATCTTTACGCCCATATCCGTGAAGAGGTAGGCATAGGTATAGCCAGGGCACCCACAACTAAGCCCAACAATATGATAGGTGGCAAGCCTATCTCTAAATGGACAACATGATTTTTAATAGAAAATTAAAAATTATCATTTTCATTCTACCAAATAAAAATGTATATTTTAAACAAAAATAAAAGACTGTCAGCAAAACTTTTTTTGCTGAACCAGTACTAAGTAATTTTACCAGTAAATATTTGTATGTTTTTGCACCAAAATAAAGATGTTTTATCTCTCTTACATAACTCAATTACTGTAATAAAGAAACTAGTTACTACATTTAAAGTTTCTTTAGTGTAAAATGTAATTAATATCACTTAACTGAACGATTCTATTTATTTAACTAAAATGTTAATTATTTTGGATGGACGTGTTTACTGTTAGTTAAGTTTATTTAATTTAAATTCAGACATTGCTCTGTTTTTTAAATATTTAAGTCTGTCTTTTAAATATTTAAGCATACAAAGGGACATGGGGACAGAGGAAGCGACTTTGTTTTCTACTATGTAGTAAAGTTGTGTCCGTCCTTTTTCTTGATTCCGCCGAAACTCAAGATTCTAGTTATCATTTGTTATATGGTCGAATAAAATTTCAAGTCAATCGTTTCACGTACTGGATGGTCAAGAAGGTCGTGTTACAGAGATGAATGACGCAGTTTGCACTCATAAAGATGATCTGCTAAAATCGTCAGCAACTCGTGACTAAAATCTTTTCTGGTTATCAGTTGTATCCTCTGAATATTTTCAAAGTACTCCAGATTTTTAATAGATTTTAATAATAACTCAACCTTCTGTAGCTATTTAAAAAGAGAAAATAGATAGTAATAGAAAGAGACAAAATATGCTTCGTGCTGTGAGATTAGTTTGTATGTATGTACGTGACATTACTACAGACTTCTATTCCTCGGAAAACGTTGACTAGAAACTTCACGAGTTGTGACGTACGGACTAATCTGACAAGTCTAAAACGTTGCATCTATTTTCTGTTGCTTTCATTAAAAAAAACTGCATTAACTTACTTAAAATAAAAATAGTTGGTACTCAGCAGTATATCCATCTAGCAATTCATCTTCGAATTTTAATAAATATTTGTCATATGACAATTCCAAATTCCAAAAATGAAATGTCAATAGTAGTTGTAATTTTGTTGGGCACTCACTAAACTAATTTTAAGTTATCGCTATCTTCTTTTTACAAAAGTAATAGAGAGAGAGATACAAATCAGTGCTGTCAGATTAGTTTATACACATTTCTAGAGACTTACAGTTAGTTTATTACACGAAAAACGTCGATTAAAATCGTCGTAATTTGACAAGTCCGGACTAATTTTACAAATATATTATGTTTTATCTCTTTTGTTTATGTTTCATTTGATAGCATGTAGCATAGCAAGCACCTAAATTAAGTTTAGTTTGTAACAGCAGAATCACCTTTGTCAATGTAGTGTTAAAATTGAAAACGTCGAAACATTCAGTAGCAATATTCGTCTTAGTGTCATAAAATCCAATTTGCGGTAACGTAAAGAGCTGAACAAGGGCTTAACACCTTGTCTGGCAGAAAAGGGAACAAATGAGCGGTTGATGTGCGCGGGATCCTTAATCCGTATAAGGGTATTCACTAAAGAAGCAAAACCAGACACACGCAACTTATAAATAAAGCGTAGTTTTATACGGCACGAACTCGGCGAGACTCTTTGCCAATCGTATCTTCATGCCCGTATTCTTGACGTGGTAAGGCAGAGGTACAATCAATACACTAATGAAGGTACTTGTCCCACAATGGTAGCAAAACTCTTTTGCCAATAATCTGTATCTTCATACACTTATCCTTGACAAGGTAAGGCAGAGGTAAGACTAAGCCCAAAAGTACCTAATTCCACAATGATGCTAAATCTATCTGCACTTATCTAAACATGGGCAACGTCTATATTAGAAAACTATCCTATCCGGCGAACATTTTGTCTTTTCCACTTTTACTCGCAATTGTTCACAAGAACCTTCTCTTGACAATAGAATGGAAAAATAATCACCAAAATTCGTCCACCCGTTTAGACGCGATGACCACGCGAAATAGGAATTTATTTTTTTTATATATAGAAAATAAAAATCATCTTTATGAGTTCTCCAATCAAATCAAAGTCCTTGTTTAGTCAATGCCAATACCTGACCACTACACACAGAGATAATCAAACGTGAACAAACTTTAGAAATTGTCACACTTAATACATTTCAAAGTTATCACATTTGAAGAAATATTCACGAAGCTCAGTTTTATTCATCTGGTATAAGCTTATACGAATAACATGTGAAATCCGTTAAACCCAGAAAATCCCATAATACGAAAAGATGATCCGGTTTGTGTCAAGTGCTAAGATTTTCGCTTTTAAATTTTGAAACGGTCGAGTTTACCCTCAACTTGGTAAAATGCCTTTCGTATTTTTATATAAAAACGAATTAGCACCCAACTCTCCTGGCGGTATGAGACCCTATTATTGTATCGACTGTTTCTCACTCTAATGCAAGGGATTCCAGATACGTTTTCCTATTTTTCCACTATGCATGGACTTAATCACTGATAGTATATCCTTATATCTTGTTCTACACCACTTGGCATATAGCATCGTTTTCTAGCCTTTTTCAATTTACGGACCCTTAAGAAATCAAGCACAGTTTCATTTAACGGACCCCCTTAGTAAAATATGTTTTCATTTTGCGTCCCTTTTGCATTTCATGAGCGGTTTATGTATGGTCCAGAGAAGACATCACGGACCCCCATACATGTACTCGCGGACCTTTAGGGGTCTGTGGACTATGGGTTGGGAAACGCTCGCATAAAGAGTCAGTCTTTTTCACCGTCGTCTATTAGCTCAACGGTGTTATGATAATTGTTACCCATGAATCCTAATGGTTCATAAAACATGATCGTATCACCTTAGATGTCTTTTCTTTACTTGTCTAGTTTGTCACAGACACGAAGACGGTACGTATGACATGAGGCATACTGAGGCCTTTGGTGTTATAAGACAACACAGTACATAATATGCAATTACGGATTCTGTCGCTATAGAAATAGAAATAGAAATAATGCTAAGAACAATATCTCGTTGAAGGTCAGGTCGATTTTAGTGCCACGGAGGATTCTCAAGATTGGGCAAATTGGAAAAGGAAAACAAGTAGGTACAGTGAATTAAAGCTGGGATATAATTATAGTAAGAGTTCGTCATTGAATATATACATGTCACCCACAGGCCCCAAGATGTTATAGCTGCAAACCAGAATATAGGGACTTACACCTATTGTTACTGCTTTTCAACCTGGGACGACATACAATGGTTAGTTACCCCGTGTTGATTATGGTTTCCTTTGCCAAATATGGGACATTGGAAATTTGCCTAACTTTTTTATTACATGGCAACTGCTTAAGAACGTATTTTTACTAGTTAAAACCCACAAGAAGAATAAACACAATCGTAAACTTTGGCAGCAGCTAGATAACAAAACGAATCCTCATAAAACATATTCAAACCTCACTAGATCTCACTGTACATCTAAAAATATGTTATGAGATAATATTGTAGTATTTGTAATTAATCAACTGTTGATATAAATCTCAGTACACAAAATAGTATTATTAAACATTTGATGAAAATCACAGAATAATGTATTAACAGAACATAACATCTAGCAGATAATTACGGATTCATCCTAAATTGTAGGCAGTTAGATGCCTATCTGTCATTGTGTTTAACGAGGTCTGTGAGTACTCTGTGACCCTATGCTTAATAACAGGTGTTTAAATGTATGTATATTGTCATTGTGTGCTGTGCTTATTCCTCACGACAAGCCCAGCCGGTTCCGTGCAAGCGACAATTTAGAGAACAATGACGATGCTCCACCACAAATGTCTGCTTTCGTAAGTCTTCATACTCAGCTACACAATTTTCAACCTTACGACGTGATTATACGTTCGAAATTCAAATAACATTTGAAAAGAGTAAAAATATTCAACTGCCATTTTAGTACACGCACAACTCCGGTGGCGCCGTCTATCGCAACTTCGACTCGCGAATAATATAAAGCGCCATCTTTTATCTATTGTGTGCTTTTGATAATCAATAACATAGTCTCGTATTTGTCGTGCGTTTGTTGCTCCCTTCACGTGCTATGTTAACCCGTTCTGATTCCTCGATTTATTAACATATTTTCAATCTATTAACGGAAGTACGTAGTTATACTTTTAGATATCGGTCGGTAAACTTGAAAACGTTAAAGCTTTAAAACTTTAAGCTATAGTTGGTCGTACATATACAAAGGTTTGTTATAACTCTTTAGTTTAGTTAGTTGGATTCACAATAGCCCGGAATTTCAGGAAAACTTTTGAAATATTAGTTATATTAAGATCAAAAAAGAATGGGACAAGAGGAATACAAAGATAGCCCCGACCTCCAGTAACATCTAACTCTTTGCAATAAGAAAATTTTTAGGTAATGCTAGCTAGATTTTATGTAACATTACATGTGTACCAGTGGATTCGCTATTGGAAATGCGGATGAAAAAGGAATGTAGCCTACAATAAGACAAAACGCATACGTATTGATAAAACTTCGTTTTAGGCGTTTTTGCTGCTATTAATTTTTAACAAATTCATTTTTAAAACACTATTTCTCAATAAAGAAGCTTTTCATTAACACTTTTATTAACCAGGTTTTTTTAATCATATACTAGGTATATGTACAAACAACAATACGTCCGCGACTTCACCTGACTTTGAACTTATCTACTTCTATATAACTATCTTTTAGTTAACTGCACCCCACTTGAATTATTTTAATTAAATTATTTTTATGCACTTAAAAATCAAAGTTGTGCTAATTATTTGCCATTTTGCGACAAAAACATGAAACCTATTTAAGCTAAACAAGTGTTGAACACAGATAAATCTCTGTTAGCTGTAATCTGTTTATTTTTTCTGGAATATAGATGTAACTAGATTTTACCCTCAGGTACGCCCGCATACTAAAATGATTAGGTCTACCTCAAAAACCTTTTAGATAGAGACTTCAAATGAAGATATTTAAATATGTTAATCAACAAATTTTGTTTGGTAGTAACATTGAGTTTTGGTCAACGTGTATGATTTCTTAGATTTTGAAAAAAATATTTCTTTGTCTTCATCAACGACAAAAAGTCATTTCCACATGTGTATGAAGTTTCGGGCAATAGCTAGTTTAACATAAATAATAAAATATGTTATTAGCAGCGATATTTAAAATTTATCCGATGTTGATATAGATAGATATAGATGGATAGATACTTATATTAGTGATTATTTTTACCAAATTGAACAGCTTGTTGATTTGGCTTTATTTCATTAAAAAAAGTGTAATAAGTTCGTATGTGTAATAATGATAACTTTAAAGTACTTAGAAAGTACAATGTAAGTACTAAGTATTGTACTTTGAAGGGGGTACATTTAACTTCCTAACAGTATTTTACTATAATAAGTTATGCGTAGTAAACAGAAATAAAACCTTTTCTTCATTAATACACTCGTTTACTATGACCTTGACGCTGTTATAAAGCTAACAATTCGCTAGACGTTGACTTTTATTTCAACATGATAATAAATTTGAAACCAGTTTACGTATTACAAATAAGCTGTTTGTAACAATTCAATAATCTTAAACAATAAATATCTTAATATTAATTTTTGTTCAAATAAGCTTTTACCTTATAAGGCCCAAAAACTGCTCAAACCAAAATTTAAGTTTCATTTAAGAGCTTTGATCATTATTAGTATTTATTCTTTAGCAACGTTCTTTTGATTCTGTAAACATTGCGGTCGGATGATTTTTTTAAGTTTCTTCAAACAAGTTTTTAATTTAAATTTGCTTTATAATTGAAGGTTTTTGCAAATATATATAAATAATTGTCAAATCAAAAACATGGTTGTATACATTTATTAATCTTATAACTCGGGGATAGCTAGGCCGTTTTTAATGGTTGTTTTCTTTTCGTTCATGTAACCTCCTAAAGCAGGACAACTACTCAACTTAAATGTAGATAAAAATGTGCTAGGCACAGGGTGATACGAAGAGCTTGGACGTCTTGTTCATAAATATCAAAATGAATCTTATCTGTATCTTCTAATGTTTGTGTGTACTTGTATGTCCTTTTATGTAAGTTTATGTACTTTTGAATAACTCCTAGCCACATCTTAACTGCACGTTTGTAGGTAACAGTTGTGAATTTATTAATTAATAAAATATCAAAACGGCCAATCCCTGGAAACATAAATTCTATCGTCACTTAAACGCGCCATCTGCGCCCAGTCTGCGGGAATTTCTCGCACGTAAAAGCGAACGGAAATCAAAATCTACACCATTAAAATAAACTGATAGAAATATAGACACATTAGAAAATCAAAGAGCAAACAGTAAGCTAAGTGATTCAAATAAAGGATAAAAGCGTCCCATTGAAATCCAAATCAACGTTAACTTAAAATTTCTTTTCATTATCGCGACTAAATTAAAAGTTTGATAAGAAAATGGAGGCAGCGTAGAAACAGGATAACCCAAGCCGACTATAAAAACGTAACAAAATGCCAATTTAAATACATCACTAATCTTAAGTCAAGAGAATAAGTTTAGAAAAAGGCGACCAAATTCAATTAAAGAAGGGCGATGGAGCGAGATAGAGTATAGAAGCGCGTCGTACATAGGGCTACCAACTGATAAGAAATTTCGAATGGGGTAAATATGGATCAATGTGGGTAAAGTAAACAAGGGTAAAGGGTGACGCTTAAAATAATTCCATCGATTGCTCTTTATGAGAGTCTTATTAAAATATTTATGTTTATGTTATTACATTCGTTAAAGTGTGAATATGTTTAGATTAAATAAGACATTTTCTTTCGATTGAGAAAGAATTTGTAGTGTAAATTTAGTTTTGAAAACTTTTACTCGTCTTTGTATTTACTATTATTAGCTATATCGTTCCGAAATCTCTGCCTTATCGTGAAAATATGGCTAAAGTATTGACCTAAGTATTAATATTTTAAATACAACATACCACAAAATAAATGAAATCTATGCGTTATAATAAAGAGTAGAAACCCACTCACTGGACACATTAATTGAAAAGGATACAAAAATAGAAGGGTGAAAAATACGAAATAAGTATAGATATTTTGAGCAGATACGCTTTAGTAACCGCAATATTCAAATTAGAAAATGCAGTTCAGTTTCATTGCAGTAAAAATCCAAAATTCGCATTACAAACTTTAAATACTACCAAGTCATTAATTTACTATCAAATCTAAAATGTTTCTTACCAGCTGAACTGGCAATCGATGTCATGACAATGAACATTGATATTATTTTTCACATGAACCTTCTTGTGACAACAATGAACAAAAAAGAATTTGCGAAATTGGTCAATTCGTTCGGGCGTTATGTGAAGACTATTTAGGATATTTGATAGGAGAAGAGGATATTTGATAATTCAATGGTATTTCAAATAGCAATACTCATTGCCTACATTAACGGTAAATACGCAACTTATCCGTTCTTAAATAGTAAACTGATCCCTTAATTCCCAAATTCAGGGGAGTCGGTAACCCTAATCACGAGCTTAACGGAGACAAAAAGCTAATAAAAGTGGAGCAAAATCAGGTGAATTAAAAATAGCCATTAAGGTGTTAATGAGGGGCTTATTAAGCCGTCTTCTCTTGGGTGGTCGCGCTGCACTGCTCACTTTGTTCATTAATCAGAACTGATTAAGTTTATACAACTACAATTACAACAAACATGTTACTTACACCTAACCTGTCGTTACTAAATTTGATAATATGTAGTTTCAAGGCAATCACTTTATTGTGTTCATAAATCATACATTTTATAATTGCTAGACTAATTTTTACTGTACTAGACGTTGCTTTGAAAATAAACTTTTTAGCAGAAAGGTGTGTTTCCTCTTGTTTTTCTAATTTATAAGGAATAAAATTCTCTAATTAAGAAAGCATTTCTAGGATATTACACCCTAAGTGTCTTTGATAGAAATAGTACATAGGTCTTGTAGCTTACAGTAATAATATTTTACTTCACCTCCCATCAGGTGAGATAAGGTACTAAGCTATTAGCTCATCCGCGTTAACCCGTTTACATACCGGGATGTAAAGTAGCTACGTCATTGACAAATCTTCTATTTTCTAAGATACGTTTAATGTCGCAATATCACTTCATTTTGAAGTAGACATGAAAGAAAGAATAAAAATCGCTTTTGCATTAATAATTATGGATAGAAAGATGGACTTTTTAGTAGTATAGTATAGTAATAGGATTTTTTAATAGTGTAGTAGATATAATAATGATACCATAGATACCAAAGATGGTAATAACTTTGACAACTAAGACTTAAATGATTTGCCTCTTGGTGTTAGCGTATCCCACCCTCCATTATGAAACACGAAACAGACGTTAGCAGAAATAAGGCAGGGTACTTCACGTGACTGTTTCACTTAATTAACTGAAATCAACTTCAACCTCTAAATCAGCTTCTTAATATTACCTAAACGATGGAGAAACTGGCATTTTGCACGAAAATATCTACCGGGGACATCTGAAACATTATTCTTTCGCCAATTAATTAATTATCCGCGACCTTGGCACTGAGTAATGCCCAAGTTAATTTCATTACTAATTAGGTGGAATGACTCGTCCGGGAGACAAATATATGGTTGGAACGCCTGAAACACGTTTTAAAGTTAAACCGCCTTAAAATAGGCAACATTATTACCAACGAAACGCTAATGAATTAGAAAATGTTTTTTATTAGGTTTGAATTTTATTATGCTTGCTGTTTTATTTATTTATTCATAAATGTAGCGTTGTGGAGATGGTAGCTTGAGAAACTGTACTAAGTAAATATAATTTAGTTCTTTTGAGAAATATTCTTAAAATTTCGAATGTTGTTTAATTTCTTTATTTTATTTTAATTGGCTTCAATGTTTGAAATTGGAAATTAGTAGTATAAGTAGTAACAGTTAACAGTGGTAATCGTTTTATTAGTAAAACTTTTTTTATGATATTGGAAGGCAAACAAGCAGACGGATTTCCTGATGGTAAGAAATTCACGCCGCCAAGAGACACCCATTTGGTAATGGTGCGTTGCCAACCTGAGGCCGGGATGTTAGACCTCGAGCAAAAGTAAGTTTACGGGCTGTCTTGCCCTCCGAACCGGAACACGTCAACGGCAAGCATTAGACGTTATGGTGGAATGGTGGCAGGTATAGGTAAGGCGGTGGTACCAATCCGGGCGAGTCGCTGCGAAACTCTACTATCTGGTAGGATGTCACGGTGTTAGTGACGGTAATATTTAAAATTGGAAATTAGTATATTGTAATAGTTAATAGTAATGATAGTTTTGTTAGCGAAACTCAATTAAAACTAATTTAATTCAATATGTAAAACATATATCCATCCTCATTTTAGTAGAATTAATCGTACCTATTGGTTTACTTTTACGTAGATACAAAATTTTACCCCGTGTTGGTCCGGGCTCCTTTGTAGAATAGACCATCTGCCTTCCTGTGCCAGGCAGCTCGTAAAAGGCGAGCATAGGCTTTCCGTCACTAACACCTTGACATCTGACTAGGTGGTAGAGTTTCGCAGCGACTCACCCGGATTGGTACCACCGCCTTACCTATTCCTGCCGCTATAACGTCATGACGTGTTCCGGTTCATAGGGTAAGGTAGCCGGTTAACTTATTTTTTGCTCAAGGCCTAACATCCCGGCCTCTGGTTGGCAATGTACCATTACCAACTTTGGTGTCTCTAGGCGGCGTGAATTTCTTACCATCAGGAAATCCGTCTGCCTGTTTGCCTTCCAATGTTATATAAAAAAAAAAATGTAAACGCCTATGTTATATGATTGTATAAAGATTTTAATCTTATCCAATGTTTCCCAATCAGTTTCCTGTGTAGTGTTCACCCCGGAGAGTTCAATGCATTTCCGAATTTTATTTATATATATAGTTCAAATAAAACTTGCCAAGATTAATTTCAGCGCTATTTTCAGTACTTATAATTGTCCTACCACTCACTTTTTTAAGATATAAAGAAACGCATCGTATTCTAAAATCAAACTATTTTTGGATCTTACTCAAAACTAATAAAAATACAAAATCATTATAGACTGTATAAGTTTTGAAAACATGCATCATTGAAATCGTCGAAAATATATTTAATAAATCGTTTCAACTAGCAGGAAAGCCAGAGTGAACTATTTCTAGAATTCAATTTTCACGCACATGGTACGTGTACACTAATCGGGAATAACTGATCATTACCAACTTGGAATCATTAAAATAGAATGAAGATACCATAAGTCACAACTATCCAATCGCAAGTAGGTAAAAAAATGAAATACGTACATATCTCAACAAATATCTAATAATTACGAAATGCCATGCGTCAAGAGAACAGAAAATGTATGTTCCGTCGGAACTAGAAAATTGCACTCTATTATGAGATTACTGTTGTAACAAACCCAGCAATGCAGATAAATATGTAACATATGTCTTTTTTTGTAATGACATGTGTTGATCGAGTGTTATATATATCGGCGGCCATTGCTTTAGTATCATGCAATATCAACATGGGTGGGCTTATCTTACATCGACGATTTGACATAAATGCGTTAGATTATATGACATCTGATAAAAACTTGTAAAGCACCGCCTTTCGTGATTGACACTGTGTTTGCGTTGCGATATCGGTCGATTCCGTTATCTACGGATACATAGGCGTTATCCTTAAATACATGCTTCAAATATCTGTCGCTGGTTCATCAAACCGGCCGCAACCCTTGTCTCGTAATTGTTCCACAAATATACTTTGCTAAACGTTTACTTGGCGACTTTAATGATTTGACAAACATTAAAGCGGTCGCGCGGTCAGCATTGGTGGTTCGGACACTAATAAATCTTGTGCTTCCCCGATTTCCCGACGTCCCGCGGAGCGCCCTCACTCCCGCACCTCTTATAAATTACCTACACGGTTTCATAATAAATCAAACAATGGCTGAGCTAAATGCATTTACTATTGTTTGGACACATTTTGCACACCGCAATTCTGACCACAGTCCAGTTGATGAAGCTCGTAGATTTGTGGATGCTGCGTTTTCACCGGAAAATCGTAATTGCCCGTTATTCAGTCCGGAAGTTGGGATATTGCACCGTTCCGGGGGCGATTAAAGACAAATCTTTGCGGAACAGTTCGTTTATCTTCCACATCAAACGTAAATGGAGAATTATTGCTTGTTATAAAAGGGCCTAGAACGATTGCTGTCATTGTTTTTTTTGTGACATTGGAAGGCAATCTAGCAGACGGATTTCCTGAAGAAATTCCCGTTGCCTAGAGACACCAAAGGGGGTAATGGTGCGTTACCAACCAGAGGCCCGGATTTTAGCCCTTAGCAAAAGTAAGTTTACCGATTACCTTACCCTCAGAACCGGAACACGTCGTGACGTTCGCGTCAGGAATAGGGAAGGCGGGATAGGCAAACTGGGTGAGTCGCTGCGAAACTCTTCCACCTAGTCAAATGTCACGGTGTTAGTGACATTAAGCCTCTGCTCGCCTTTTACAAGCTGCATGTCAGGAAGGCAGATGGTCTTTTCTACAAAGGAGCCCAGACCAACACGGGGTTTGTTCACTGCCTTCAAGAATTTAACTTGAAGTCAATATTTATTGCAGAACATTCAAGCTACTATTTTGTCCCTTGAATCTAACTTATTTCGCTCTTCATCGCTTTAAATACTAACACTACATTTAAAATGAAATAACTTTCTGTTGCTGTAATAACATTACTGCCTAATTGAACAGGAATTTGCGTTGGTTAGATTTGAATTTGGGATTTTCAGGTTATCGTGGTTTATTAGTGTTTGATGTAAGTGTATGTTAGTGTATGTATGGTGTGGGCGTGAAGATACTTTTTTTTTTTTTTTT
>NJDD01000077.1:309827-380410 GCA_002245505.1 Calephelis nemesis | reverse complement strand
AATCAAGCCAATAAACCTCAAGCTTAGCTTTTTGGTCTTTCAGGTGTAAAAGACTTTGGTCTTTTGGAATACATTTATGTGATAAGTAGGCAAACAAACACACGACTCTCCTGATGGGAAGAGAAAACTGTATCCTATAGACACCATAGACATTGTGGATACGTCGCTGTCCTGTGTGTGCCTGGTGTTAGGAAACTGTGCAAGTCTACCGCCTATCCTATCCTCTGAACTAGAAGAAGATATTGTCATTATGGCAGCAGAAATGGTGAGGTGGTGGATCCCCATCCAGATGATTCGCAACACGGCAGTATACCACAAGTGTAACATATTATATCATCCAGTGTTTGTACATACATACATACATATCTTCACGCCAAATCCCTTACGGTTAGGCAGAGAGTATCGACTGATTGACCTCAAGATCCTGACAAACCTGTCTAGTTTCCCTCACATTCATTATCTTTTCGTACAAACACGCCGGTTGCGGAGACTTTTGACACCATCCTCGGATGATATCTGAGTGATAATATCCCGTGTTTGTGGTTGACATTTTTTATGAAAGATTGGTAGTAGGTATGAGAGTAGGACGTAAACTAAATATAAAATTTTATACTCTTAAGTTATAACTTGTAGTAAAAAAACATTTTACTAGTATTTTAATAGAACGCCTAAACTCATTATTTAGTTAAAAGATAATATAATATATAACAACGATTAAAAACACCCACTCAAATTACCTCAATGGAGATTTCGACTGTTATCTGGAAAGGAAATGTAAAAACGCCACGTTTTGTTCATTGTTATTATAATAAAGGAACATTATGCTATGAGATAAGACTAAAAATAAAATATTGTATTGTATTCGACTGCCAGAAAGCCCAAAATAAAACGAGAGATAGGCATTAAACTACTAAAGTATGTAAATGTTCGGAGGGTAAGGTAACCAGTAAACTTACTTTTGCTCGAGGCCTAACATTTCGGCCTTAGGTTGGCAACGCACCAATGCCACCTTTGGTGTCTCTAGGCGGCGTGAAATTTTTACCATCAGGAAATCCGTCTGCATGTTTACCTTCTAATATCATTAAAAAAATCATTGACATGTAAATATATTTTAATAATCTACCTAATAAAAAATGACATTAATTTTAAAAAACAAATTAAAAATTTTGACGGCTGATTTCACAGATTATAATATACGAGTTCAATTATAAGTTGTGATTCCGTTCATAAGCTACTCTTTTAAACTTAACAAAATTTTATCCACATCCCCTGAGAATCTATTCACCCCGTAAAAAAGTTTAATAATAAAAGTTAACAATAAAATATTATTAAACTACCTTTATTATTATTAAAAAATACTGAAAAAATTTAATGATCGCCTCTGTGGTCTAGCGGTCTGACGTCGGACTTGACATCTTGAGATCCCGGTTTCGATTCCTGGGTCATTTAACAAAAAAATTAGAAAACGTATATTATTTTCAATTTTCTAATAAAACTAACGTTGCCCGGGATTGGATATGTGATCTTTTGGCGATAAGCTTGCCACCATTGTGAAATTATGGAATTAAATGTTTTCTGCTAGTCGTGGGTGCCCTGATTGTGCCTCTGCCTACACACTGGGGGATATGGGCTTGAAGATATTTTCTTACACACTTTTATTACAATTGACTAAACGCTTTTTTACGTTGATCCTCAGACTCCAGCCTCAGGCATACACTTCAAACTAGAAGAAGAAAAAAATATTTAATAAAACCTACGTAACAGTTTGATAATAAGTATGAATACGCTTGTACTGTTACACTTATATTTTAATAACACAATTAGTTTCGCTTTTAAAACCGCGAAGAAAATGTAAAAGCGAAACCGCTGCCTAGTTTAAATAAAAAAAGTGAAACAGTGGAAGTGATTTGTAATATACTAGTCACTTTTGCTATTCTACTAAGTACAAGGACGGAAAGTGTATAATGTATATGATCAAATATATGAGACCTTACAAAAAAGGACCATAAAATTCTTGTCAATCGTTAAAGTAGTTCAGTAGCAAAAAAACATATACTTACTTATAGTCGAGGCCTAACATCTTGGCCTCAGGTTTGCAACGCACCCTTTCTACCTTTGGTGTCTTTAGGCGGCGTGAATTTCTTACCATTAGGAAATCCGTCTGCTTGTTAGCCTTCCATTATCATAAACAAAAACGAAAACTACCATTTCGAAGTTTGTGATTGTGATTCTGATTATAATTAAAGTAAAAGTAAAGTATCTTCACGCCAATATCCCCGAAGAGGTAGGCAGATTCACAACCAGGGCACCCACGACTAGCCGAAGATACTAAGTCCCACAATGTGATAGCTGGCAAGCCTATCGCCAACCGCGCACATATCCTATCCCGAGCAACATTTTTTTTATTAGAAAATTGGAAAAACCCAATTTTCCCGCACCCGTTTGTTACGTGATTATAATTTGACTTCAATTTATGATAGCAAAAAATGCAGTTACGAAATGACTTAGTTAAATAAGTTGTCCAACTAAAAGAGACATCGCAAATGTGATGAATAAATAGCTAACTATATAACAAATAAAAAGTCCAAATGACAAAATTTATTGCCATTACAATATTATGACATAATGTGCTCACAATAAATCCGCAAGACCACCGGGTACTATAGTCTCCAATTCAAAACAGAATAAATGATATGTCACTTACAACAATGGCATCAAAGAGATGCCTGCGTAGAACCGAAAAGTTAACTATATAGCATATTCAGCGGAAAATAACCTTACTGTAACTTTGCAGTTGGTTTTGGAGAGAGTTTTTTGCGTAATATTGTTGCCTTCGGACAGATGTCACGGCCAGGGTACCGTAGTAACAAAAGCGCGACGGGGGCGCATTCTCCCTTCCCCCCACATCAACCATTATCATGACACCTCTATTTCGTCCCAACATCAAAATAATACATATAATTTATTCAATTTATAGCTGCATTCAATGTTGAATAGTTATTGCTCTAAATGGCTTTTAATGTCCTCATTTTATAAGTCGTTTATATGCAGGCGGTTCAGCTGCTCGCCCTCTTGACTATTAGCAAGATATCTGATAATATGAGGTCCGGAAATTTTTATCGATTGTCGAGTTCATTCGCATGGTTGCGTTTTCGATTGGGTATAATTTAAGGTTGGGGACATATTCAGTAAACAATTTGACTATCTGTCATCTTTTACATTCCAAATTGTTTTTAAATTAATTCACGTTTTTAACAAGATATCGACGATTTTATTGGCATATGATATACACTGTACAGGCACACAATAGTGGTGGAGTGAATGTATTGATAGACTACCACTGACGGCAGATGTGATTGTCAATAAAAAATAGTATTTATGAAATTAGCATATACAGGTTTTGAGTCAAAAAGCTAGACTAGCTTTGCATAATTCTGTGCTTATCCCAACGTTATTATATGGAAGCGAGAGTTAGGTATGTCAGAAAGATCATGAAAGTACGATAAATGTCGTCGAAATGAGCATACTACGGAAAATCTGTGGTGTAAAGCTCGCTGACCGCATTCGTAACAGTGAGATCCGAGAAAGAGTGGGATTGAAAGAAAGTGTTGGTGTTAAAATGCGAAAGGGCATGCTCTGTTGGTTCGGTCATGTGGAAAGTATGACAGGTGAAAGATTGACAATGCGAATGTGGAAGGATGTCGGTACCCGGGGAGACCAAGGCTGACATTTCACGATCAGATCAATCGGATACTATCCGAGGGTGGTGTCAAGAGTCTCCGAAACCGGCGTGTTTGTATGAAAAGGGTAATGAATGTGAACGAAGCAAGACAGGTTTGTCAGGATCGTGAGGCCTGGCACTCGATACTCTCTGCCTACCCCGTAAGGGATTTGGAGTGAAGATATGTATGTATGTAGTATATACAGAGAATAGAACAGAAAGATCAAGACTTAGACATAATTCAACATAAATTTAATGGATTTTTCACTCGTGATTTTGGAGTAATCTATTTATATGAAAGAAAATTGTGCTAGTGACACTATTTAGAACTCAAGAACGGCTAAATCGATTTGGTTGAAAATTGATAGGGAGATAACTAAGAACCATGATACGGACATAGGATTCTATGAAAAATGGCGCTGTAAAGTAAACGTTTTAAGCGACAAATCACTATTTTTGACACTATAAAAGTAATTTAAAAAAAGTATAAAAACTGAAACACTTATCTTTTAGGTATAGTACTTATCTATGTTTATGTTAAATCTGGTGTCGATATTTTCACAATTGAAGTAGACAGAAAGCAAAAGCTTTCAAAAAAGGGTTAACTTTTTGATTTTTTTCTATCGAGCAAAGTGAAATGAATCGTGTTTTGGAAACACTAGTCTAGTAAAGCATATTCATGTTAATCTTGTCTATTTTTGTTAGCAAGATCAATGATTGCTTTGTATGAAAAAAACAGTAAACTGCTGACGTATTTTAGCGTATATGGCCCCTTAAGTATAAACTCAAAAATTACTAGGCGCATTACGATAGAATTAAGATCAATTTCGGATTCATGACTAGCCTTTCCAAAAACGAACCATTAAAATCGTTTTTTTATTTTCAAGTAATCGAATATTTGCCTACCAAAAATCGAATCCTCTTTTTAAAATCGATTTAAAAGTGACCTTAAATCTCTGGTTCTAAACATGTGTCCCATTCCGTCCTTATTCAAGCGTTGAATGATCAAACATTTTGACATCACTAATAGCAGTATAAATTTAATATTCAATAAATGTGATCTGAAGATTTCGGGTGCATAGCTTTACGGTATGGTGGAGTTTTTTCAACGGAATGGGGCCATAAAGTGGCAATAATAATGACCTGTTAATTAGCCAAGTTGAACAGGTGACGCTGTTATCTTTCAAAGCTTAGACATGAAGCGTTTCTTCTTTTCCGCTAGCATATTTTAGTTTGGAAAGAGCTGGTTTATGTTGGATATTCTTCTATATCTTTATGTTTTTATTTATTGGTAAACTTTTTTAATTCTGGAAGAAATGTAGTGTTGTAAGTTTTATGTTTGCGGTTGTTTTTATGTTTGAAATTTGTTTGAGAGAATGTTATTTTTGATCCTGAAATAAGGCATTTTTAGAATACTGATAGTCTAATATTTTAAAATGCATTTTAAATATTCTTTAATTTAGATCTAAAATATTTTTTTAGGAATAACCCGTAGGTACCAAAAATAAATTCGAAACTGGTTTTCTTTTTTTTCCTTCTTTGATGACGCAACGGAGTGATGTTAGAAAACAGAAACACAAAAGTAGTGACACTATGGTAGTAATCTAGTAACATTGAAAATGGAGGTTGCAAAGTGGTTGCCACATCCTGAAATTGAAAGCTTTGGTCATCTTTCTCAAGATGGTACAAATCCCAACTCTTTTTTTAATTATAAAATAACGAACAAGCACACGGCATTCCTTGTGGTAAGAGATAACCATGACCTATAGACATCAGAGATATTGCTGATGAGTCGCTGTCTTGCGGCCGAGGAGTTACGCCAATAAAAGAAGAAAAGCCACTCTATTCTCCAGACCGGAACAAGACACTGTCATTAAGTAGGCATGAATAGGTAAGGTCTGGCGCCGGACGAGTTTTAGAACGATAATCCACCACCACTTGTCTTGTTGGTGATGAACCATTTACCTTTGCACGCCTATTACAAGCTGCCTTTTAGGAAGGCAGATGGTTTAAACCCATCTCCAGTAATAACCACCACCAAGCACCAACACATGCACGATCTAGTGATGATTAGCTGATGATGGTATCGTTACATTCCGATGTCTTTGGAAGGTTTGGTACTTACATAGTATTATCATAACCAATATAAATTTCACCAACCCATAATTACATATCCAAATCAATAAAGTCTTAAGCTCAGTTTCACCGTCGAAACTAAACGCGATCAACTTAAGCTAAACTCGGTTTAATGGCTTAAACTACGTTTACAGCTGAAGTTTTCCAAGGTAAATAGAACTTGGTACAATGTCGACCGTGCTCTTATTCTGAACCGCCGATTTGTTAAACGCACTTAATTTAATTGGTAAGTGTCAACTATGCCAATTTAATTGTTAAAGACTTGTTGGTTATTGTAAATATTTGAAATTGCTTCTGTGGTCTAGCGATCCGGTGTCCGATTTAACTTCCCAAGGTCCCGGGTTCGATTTTGGGGTGAGGCAGCAAAAACAATTAGAATAAAAAAGTGTATATTTTCAATTTTGTAATAAAAAATATGGTGCCCGGCATTGGATATGTGCCCTGTTAGCGATAGGCTTGCCACCTATCACACTGTGGGACTTAGTGTCTTCGGCTAATCGTGGGTGCCCTGGTTGTGACTCTGTCTACTTTATCGGGATATGGGCGTGAAGATACTTTTAATTGAATTTTGTATAATTACCATTTTACGTGATGAGTAGATTTGCAGACGATAATGATATTATCAATTTTAAATGCGCTTGGAGTAACATATAAACAAAATCAAAACCGCTAATCGAACTTGTTGACGCTAAACTTAGTTTCATTAAACTCGGTTTTCAATATGATCGGTGAAATCGGCCCTTAATTGATGACTTTCCTCTCTCCCCCGACCTAATTACTTCTCCAACCACACGCGCACGTCTCATTAAATATCGTCTGTTTGTTCTTCTAATTAAAGAGGAGCTGTATCGTCTCAAGCCTCTTCTAATTGATATCATTGCAAGAGTTAACGATCATTGAATTAAGATTACTGTCGGTTTTTGTTACCCATGACCGCAACGAGAATTGCTTAACCCCGGTTCATTTATTTACGACCGTCTGTACGTTCAGGTGTCTATCTATCCAATTTGGCCAATTTCAGTTTGTTTAAAAGCTTTTAACGTGACTCTATAAGTGTTTACTTTAGGGTTTGGGGTTAATTAGTATACTGAGGCCATGATATGATGGCTGGTTTGACACATTTGATTAGAGATATGAACCTAATTTCACTAGCAAAACAATAGCGTAGTAAAAGTAAAAAACAAATAACCCCGTCGCCGTTTTTTTCGAAAGATAGTAAATTATTTTCAAAATGTGGGAACACACAAATTTTATTCACATCTCACTGGTAGTTTTAAATTACCAAATAATGCATAATTATTAATTTTCTTGCATAATTGATAATGATTTTTGATAATGATAAGTATAACTCAAAAACCATGGATCACAAAAAAAGTAATATGTATTTGTGAATTACCTCTTCCTGGGATAGTTAATGTGCTCGCCAATGTCGTATTCTATGCCAAAGGGTAGCAGGTAATAAGATATCGTACATACAAGGTGATATAAACGACGCTTAACTCTTGCTTGGTTAGTTGGTCAGCTTGCCTATGTACCTGTCACATTCCTATTGTCATTTTCTTGTTTGAAGAGTAGAGTAGGAACATAATAACAGCAGGTTTGATTTTATACAAATGTAGGAAGGTTATGGTAGGGTTATGCTATTATTATTGTATTTTAATATAAATAGTATTTGTTAAGTTATAATTGTATGTAAACTATCTGAACCGACCAACTTCGTAGCTCCTTAATTTGGTTATTTAACCATTGTGATGTACTCGTATATACAAAAATTCAACCAAAAAGGTCCAGTCGTTTAGTTAGTCATATGACAAAGAAACGCACAGTTAAATATACATTTCAACTTACTAAGTTTTTCAAATGAAAATTAGTTATTAAAATAGGTTTGAATGGAAATGGTTACCGGCAAAGCGGATTTGAATGAAAATTTGCTTATGAATAAATAACTATCCAAGTTTAATTTAGATCTGATGTATTTTAATATTCAGGTTCTAAAATAGTAAGCGTTGCTTATTGAAAATCAGTTTTCATAATTTATAAGGAAAGAAAAATTATCTCTCACAACAGTGTGTAGGTATGAGAAAGGTTAATAATACTAGTGGTCGCCCGTTGGTCGAAACTCGACCAAAATAATTTTTAATATCTTTTTGATAAGAACGCCATCTTCATTTCTCAAGAACAACTTCTTTGTTTCCAGCGTTTTAGTGTGCCATCTGTGATCTTTTATTATTATCATCAATGTATTTGTTAGTGTGTCTCAAATGCGTGGTAGTGTGGGTAATGTTTTTTTTATTAATTTAATGTTCTTTATAAGCATTATTATTGAAAAATATCAGCGTTTCTACTTCTCCTACACATAAACTATAAGTGTGTCAAATTTTATGGCAATTTTTATTACAGTATTTTATAAAAAGGGTTCCAAAGTTTTGCCATCACGTATTTATATATAGATATAGGCATAAACACCAAAAAATCATGACACGATTTGAATCTTCTGTATTGCAAAAGGTTAGAACATCCGTCAGCTAGAGACGAAAGGTTGCAGGTTCAAATCCTATCTAAGGTGTTTTTTCTTCTTCAAAAATTGTAAAAATTTAAACTAAGCACGAGGAAGGTGCTAAAATCGAAATGTCTTACTTTAATATTAGGAGTCAGCGAAAAAGCGCACATTCCCTTGATGGTGCTTGACCTATAGACACCATAGCTGTTACAGGTGTGCACTTAGCTTTCCTGAACGTGGTGGATATGGCCTATTTAGCAACTACCTTTCCCTCCAGATCAGAATATGTCATTATGGCGGCAGGAATAAATTAAAGCGCTGCCCGAGGTTGGATATGTGCCCTGTTGGTGACAGGTTTGACATTGAGGGGACTTAGCGTTTACGGCTAGTCGTGAGTGCGCTGGTTGTACCTCTGTCTACCTGGTTGGAGATATGGGTATGAAGACTGAAGAAATTTTTCTGCTTAAATCTATGTACCTATCTAATGTGACACGTTTCTTTATAAAGTATTTTAACAATGAATTTTGTACCTGACAGTACCTACTCACGTACATGTTATATATCTAATGTGACACGTTTCTCTATCAAATATACGTTTATTTTAACAACGAATTTTGTACCTGACAGTACCTACATACGTTCATGTTATCTATTCATGAAATAAAATTAGGTATACATTAAATTCTTGTTCGTAAAATTTGCATCTGCCTATCATAATTAAATAACTTTTAACCTCCCCAAATTTTGGGAGGTAAAATATTTAAACATGTGAATGCTGTCGTTGACACTATTTTAATCTTTATGCACAGTATTTTAAATAACTGCTTTTATAAAATTTAAACACTCACAAGTTAAATTAAAAAAGTTTTTATATTTTTAGTTTACTGTTAATGATATTTAAAACTGCAAAAAAAGACTTTCACGTTAAATTTCCAATATCACTATATAGTATAAAACAAAGTCGCTTCCCCAGTATCTATGTCCCTTTGTATGCTTAAATCCTTAAAACTGCGCAAAGGGTTTTGATGCGGTTTTTTAATAGATAAAGTGATTAAAGAGGAAGATTCATACGTATATTTCATAACCGTGCGCATCCGGGTAGGGCCGTTAGTTAAGTATAACTAACTCACAATCAACTTAATTTAGTTTAAAAAATCTAACAAGCATCTTAAAAAATATACAATTAAAAAGTTTTAAACCAACATGAAAAAGCGCAACAAATAGTTTTAAAAAGCATCATAAAAAAGTACAATAATTTTTTTTAAGTCTGTGGAAAATTAATATTTACGACCTAGCAACTCAATTTTCGATAAAATAAATCGATAGCTTGTTTCGATTATAAATACAATATCATGGGTAATAAAATAAACTGAACGCAAAATCGTTACTTTGTGACCGATGTGGAAAATGAGCAATTCAGTTTAAATCACCATCCAGCTATTCTTTGATACCCGTGAAATAACCGTAACCGAATAAATGTTAAATAAAACGTAAAACAAAATTATTGTGCCTTTGCCTCCGCAAACAAATAATTGAGCGGGGAACATACCTATTCGAGCCCGGCGCCCGTACCCAGTTTATAGCTTATTTGGGGGAAAGCTTTACTGAAGTTAGGCACGTTGTCTTCATGTTATACTAATGTAGACCTTAAATGTTACAATGTAGGATTGGATTTGCCATGTTTTCGCGAAATTGCGTCGACACTGTACGGCATAAAATGAGTATTTCCCTCTTTATCCACTTAGAGTCATTCTTTTTTCCACTCGTTACAATTCACTTACTGATTTTGCTGTTCGTCGTGTTGGGTAGCATTATTTTATAGTATGAATATTATTAAGTTAAAGTATATTCACGCCCATATACCCGAAGTGGTAGGCAGAGGGACAACCAGGGCACCCACGACTAGCCGAAGACAATAGTCCCACAATGTAATAGGTGGCAAGCCTTTCGACTACCGGGACTAAATTCAATCCCGGTCAACGTTACCAGGTTGAATTAAATGGCCCAAGTATCATAAAATTTTATTTTTATGATATAGGAAGGGAAACAAGCAGACGGTAGACTTACCTGATGGTAAGAAATTCCCCAAAAGACACTAAAGGTAGTAATATTGCATTGCCACCCTGAGGTCGGAATGTTAGGCCTTGATCAAAAGTAAGTTTACCGGCTAACTTATCTTTCAAATCGGAATACGATAACGACAAGCATTGACATAATGGCGGCAAGAATTGGTACGGCGGTGGTACCAATCCGGGCGAGTCGCCGCGACAATCTACCTAGTCAAATATCACCGTGCTAGTGACGGTAAGCATATTTACGAGATACCTGGCAGGCATGAAGACGTTTTATGATAGGTAGGTTTGCATTTGCAGATTTTTGCTTACAAACCTGCAACAACTCGCCCTTATTGTTACATTATTTCTACCATCATGTAGTGTTCGTCGTTATCGTGTATCCTTTAAGAATAGATTAGTCGATAAGAGCTTAAAGATCCTATTCTCAAATTGTTAAACATCATTCATAATGTAATATGATGTATTCAAGCGAAGTGTTTGTTTCCTTATTTGTTTTTCTATACCTATATAAAAGAGTTTTTATGCTATAGTATTTAGATATATTTGAGTCTTAATTAAGATAATTAAATATTATTTGACAAGTACTTCAAAATTTTTTACATCTTACATTTATATATCTATAATATAAAAATGAATCGCTAAATGTGTTGGTAAGCGCATAACTTTCGAACGACTGGACCGATTTGGTTAATTATTTTTTTATTGTGTTAGTTATTATCAGGAGAAGGCTCTTATGAAGAGAAAAATCGGGAATATTGCAGGGAGAATGGGAAAAACAATACTTTATTATTTTCCATACTGAACGGGTGAAACGAAGTTCGCTGGGACAGCTAGTTTCAAATAAAATTAATTTGTATACTAATAGTTACTTTTACTCACAAAAGTTTTTTTTATGATACTAGAAGGCAAACAATCAGACGGATTTCCTGATGGTAAGAAATTCAAGATGGTAAGAAACACCAAAGGTGGTAATAGTGTGTTGCCAACCTGAGGCCGGGATGTTAGGCCTCAAACAAAAGTAAGTTTACCGGTTACCTTACCCTCCGAATCGGAACACGTCGACGGCAAGCATTGGACATTATGGCAGCAGGAATAGATAAGGCGATGGCACCAATCCGGGCGAGTCGCTGCGTAACTCGGTAGGTGGTAACCTAGTCAGATGTTGCGGTGTTAGTGACGGCCTATGCTCGCCTTTTACGAGCTGCCTGACAGGAAGGCAGATGGTTTATTATACAAAGGAGCCCGGACCAACACGGGGTATAACCATATAAAATGACTACACGTATTTGCGTCGTTTAAATTAAATAACGAATTCGTTTCATCTTCGACTTCATCAACGACCTTTCATTCTCGGCTCTTGGTGAAACTCCATTTACAATGTAAAGAAAATATTCGATTCGTGACAAAATATTAGAGAAAATTAAACTCAGCAAAATATAAATTATGAATTTTTTTCTAAATTCAAAATTGCTGTAATGTCAATGTATAAAAATAATAAATAGTGACCGACTCGTCGCATTGGTCGAGGGATAGCGTACATGCTTAGCTCCACCAACCAAACGCGAGGCTCGGGTTCGATTTCCAACGCGGGTTGGCATTTGTGCGATGAGCATGTAATTTCTCCGTCTGGTGGATTGTTAAATTTATTATAATATCTATTTATAAAAAATACGTATCAGAATCGTTGACTAACTTCTATAACATAAGCATATTATTTTCTTACTTTGGGGATAGATTCAATTTGTGTAACTTTTTTTAATCTTTATTTAAAAAAATCCACAATTTGAAAATGTCAATCTCGTAAACTCTTATTTTAACAACTTAAACCTAACATATACTTAACTTATAATTTATTGTCTAATAGTGTTTACAGTGATCTAGCCGCTTCCGATTAGTAGCCAGCTAAAACACCATTAAACATACCTATCTCTTTATTATTTTTACTGTAGAAAGCCAAAAAATGTTAATTAAATAATTGTATACTTAAAAAATCCCTTCGTGCTCTCGTTGCTAAGACGGATGCAAGAACCAAATCATTAAAATTCATCCAATTCTCTAGTTATAAATGCTGTAACAAATACGATCAAGTATAGACAGAGATTATCATCTAGTTCATAACCTATGATAGGATCTAATTCCCAAATCGTAACATTTAATAACCGCGCCAGTTAGCATAAAAGGCTACATATTGGTGAATTGACCAATCCACGCACAGCGAATTTGGCTAACAAACCAACAGCCATCATTATGCGAATTTTATGTAGCAGAAAATGATATCACAACACGGCCCCAAGTAAAATCAGGCCTTAACTGCATTCAGTAGCCAAGTTCAGATGATGAAGAGACATTTTGGCATCACAACCGGCGGAACGGCGCCTCCAGGGTTGGGGGCGCCTACCTACCACAGTTTTATGAACCGTCAAATAACTTATCACCATTAAAGCGATGAAGCTTTATTTATGAAGTGAATTTGCTCTTTTTGCATGATATTTATGAAGTATGTGTGAGTAACGTTAATAGGGGCCGCCCCTTGTTTCTGTTTATTTATTTGGGGTCGCAGTAATGAGTTTATCAGAGGCGCTGACTCGCGAAATCTGCAGAGGATTGATTAAAATGTTGTTAGGTGCGTTGCGTAAGAAGGGTGGATCGGGATAAGATTTTTAAGGGTTAATAAATGGGTTTTATGGGACAGTTAAACAAAAGTAATGGTTTGTTTAATCCTGCTCGACCACGATGAGCTCTTAAAAGTAGAAGTGTTTGAGGTGTTAATAAACATTTATTTGCGAAAGAACCATCTCAAGTTTTTAAACGTCATTAAGTTTGGTAAAGCAAGATTTTTATTATTGAAAAAAGAACTTAATGATGGTATTAATTTTGTCCATACATACAAATATATATTGCACTTATACATGATATTAAATATTAAAAGAGACTTGAAATCTGGCATGTTTGTATGAAAAGAGACATAAATGTGGAGGAATGATAGACTGGTTGAAAGGATCGTGTCTCTTGCTTCTTGAAAATCTTTGATTTCAACTTTGATTTTATAAAGTATCTGCGAGCACATACACATTTATTAAGTATTTTTCTAATGGGGTTCCATCATCCAATTGTGACCACCATTGAAATACACTTTTTCAAAAAAAAAATTGGTGCAGAAATGACGTAGTTCGTAAAAATTAAAGTCGAACTTGTTAAAACCTTCTTTTTCAAAGGTGTTTAAAAAAAGCATCAGATATATTATTTGTTAATATAAAGTCAAATTATACCTGCCATAGATCTTTTTTATATTTTAAAGCTTCATTCTTGTTGGTGAAGTCTTATTCTAATCTCCTCTTGCTTCTCTCTCAATTCCTAGTAGACATTTTTTTTTAAATTTTATGTTTTAAAGCTTCACTCTTTTCGGTGAAGTCTCATTCTAATCTCCTCTTGCTTCTCTCTCAATTCCTAGAAGACAAATTCTTCTAAACAATAGTCACTTTTTAATCTGACTCATAAAAATCTTTCGGATCGGATTTCATCTACCACTCTTCCGTATACCTTTCCTTTACTTTTACTTCCCTAGTACTTGTGTTGTAGTGCCCGATCGTAACTCCTATTATCCTATCTCTACTGGCAAGAATTCTTTCCTCTTTACCTTAGAGAGATTTCGCACTACACCCAATCCGAATCCGATCTGAACCCGTGAAAATATGGTCCGTAGCAGCCGTAGTACTATTTCTATGGTAATTCGCGCACTAGATCCGAAATCCGTCATCCGATTTGTTTCCGTCATTCTAGAATCTCCATTCCGGATAAGATTTTTGACGGACCAAAGTAACCATAGTGTCATTTGTATGCACGCTCGCGCATTGCATCCGTGCTAAAGCCGACCTGCGTATGAGCCCTGCGTATGCCAAAAATCTGTATTGTTAACATGTTACTTTTCTGTTTTTATAAATTCAATATCTTTTCGTTTGAAACTCCATCCATCCAGCTAATCCCTTCGATCCGTTCCAATAATAATGTTGCTGTAAGTAAACAGAGTAATACAATACAAATATATGAATGCACTTTTAATGTGAAACTTTGGGGACTTTGATATATGTGAAGGCAATCAGCGTGATCGTTAATGCGTGGTCAGGCACGTGGCCCGTCGCCTCTAATGCGAGGGGCGAATCCTCCATCGCTCATACTTAGAGATGTCCAAATACCCACAAAATATCGATAGCTACTGAAGTCTCAACCAAAAAATATCGATATGTACTCAACTAAAATTGCATCAAATGTCTTCCAGCACACTGGCAAAAAATGTAGTTCAACCAATAAAGGCTTTTTTGCCGTAAATACCATCTGCTTCAAAGCCATGAAAACATTCATAAGATACTTTAAAGCCGTTTCTGCGACTATTACATAATAACTAAAAAGGGATATTGATATACATCATAAATTAACATTTTAAAACATTTATTAAATTTAAAACATTACAAGAAATAATCAAGCACTAAAGTCGTGAGGTGGTTGTGTGTCAAAAATGAAATGCATCTATACTATAACTGAAATATTATTATAAATCGAACCCGAGAGCAACCAATGGCGTTACTAACCTATTAACCAATAAACAACAAAGTTTATTTGATACAGTAACCATTGCCTTGATACTAAGTAGATTAACGATTTATTGGACTATTTTCTACTTAAATATTATTGTTCCTTATTTTATATTATTTGGCAGAGTCTTTATTATATTAGGTTATTACTATATCAGTTTAATAGGTCAGAAGGCGATATTTATGATATCTCAAAAACAATGACACGAAAATGTTCGAGATACACTAATATAAAACGTCCAGTTACAAATTACATTTTAAAAGTATGACACACAAAAACGTTTTGTGTACGTTTGTATTGACGTAACTATAAAAAGTATCGAAAAATGGTACTAACTTATCGTCCCATCCCTATTCATAGTTAGTCAGCCTCTGGGATTACTTCCCTGTCACGGCCAGGAAAAGACACAATTTTTATCACCTCCCCACAAAAGAGTTGCCTCCGCGAATTTGTCATTGGTTTATTTGGGGGAAAAAGTGTTATGTTTTGCGATACAATGATAGATATTAATGATGCAGTTGGAAAATCGGAGGCTCCTCATTTTTCACAATCAAGTGCACGTGCTGACTTTTGCGAAGAAAATGGTAATATTAAGATTTATGTCCAAAGTAAATTAGTGACAAAAAACAAGATATTAAGTCCTCGTTTTTATCTGCAGCCTAAGAATATTGCATTTTCGTAGGTTTTTATATGATAAGATATGAAATAATCACACGGCTCTCCCGATTGTAAGAAAAAACCAAGGCTTAAGTACACCATAGATATTGTAGCTGTCTTGGGATCCTTGGAGGCCAAAATGTTAGGCCAATCGTGCGAGTTTGTGATATAAGAGTAATAAATGTAAAGGAAGCAAAAGTGTAGGTATCGTGACACCTAACAATCGATGCACTCTGTTCTACCATACATGGAACGTAGCGTGCAGATATTTATGCGTGTGTATAAGTTTAATACGTATTTTATTTATTTCACCTATCCGACTGCCCAAAAGAAAATTATTTCAGGAGAATATAGTTTTTTTTTATTTCTTCGTCATTTCTAAGCATTTAATTTTTTAGGTGAAATTGCCACCAAGTCTCATCTCACGGCGGGATCCCAGTAAAAGCGAGGAATATATATATAAAACAAAGTGGTGTTAGTTACACTATTTATAACTCAAGAACGGCTAAACCGATTAGGCTGCAAATTGGTAGGAAGGTAGCTAAGAACCGGGAGAAGGCTATAGGATACTTTTTATTCTGTTCAATTCTGAGGAAACTGGGAAAAACAACATTTTAATTTTTCCCATAAAAACTGAACGGGCGAAACGAAGTTCGCTGGAACAGCTAGTTAATAATAATACCAAACGTCCAAATGACATTTAGTAGTTAGTGAACGAAAGATTTTGCCACAATTAAAGGTATCGTAAGTTTATAAAAGTCACTTATCTTCATGCCCATTTCCCCGAAGCGGTAGGCAAAGGCTCAACCAGGGCACCCACGATTAGCCGAAGGTACTAAGTCCCACAATATGATAGGTGGCAAGCCTATCGCCAACCGGGCACATTCCCAATCCCGAGCAACATTTTTTTTAAATTAGAAAATTGGAAAAGTTTATAATATTGAAATTCATCCACCAGTGCAAAGCCAGGACGGGCTGCTTAATCATGATTTTTAATGTACTCGTAATTTCTATGCTGATAAAGAATGAATAACCTACCTACCTAGTCACCTAGATACTTACCTTATTAGTTACTGATCACTGATTAATGAGAATCTTAAATAATACTTTATCGGTTGGTCCTTACATTTATTTTAATTTTAATTCAATTTGTTAGAATTATTTTTTTGAATGGCCATTGAATGTTTGACTATTAATATATGAAAAGGAATTCGCGTTCTAGATCAAAGGTCCTGTTGAGTAATATAAATATCTAAGATGATATTAAGATCAAAAATGCGGCTTTTGATCTAACAATGACCTTTACTAATTGAGATATTCATAACATGAGGATGTAGATATTTATTTAATGGAAATTTAACTTCGTTGGAATTCTTTTTTTATTTTCCAGCAAATCAGAAAGAAGCTCTTTGATAACCTCAGTTGTATGAAATCAGAAATTTTGGCATTGTTTATGATTTTTTACCCTAGAGCAAAGAGGGATGTTTGACGTGTCTGTCTGTGGCATTGTAACTCCTAAGCAATGGACCCATTTTTATTCAAATTTTTGTTTGAAAGCTAACGTGATGAAAATGGTTTTTCGTAATGTAACGAATAAGTGTTATTTGAGGGTTATAGGAAACTTTTAATTTTATAATTATATCAAAAGCGGATATTTATTACAAATTTGATAATTGTCGGTTGATTTTGATCTTACTTATTAAGTCTTACGCGATTTTAGTCGCAATGTCAAACTCACAGTACATTTTATTTTACTTTACCATAATTGGAAAGTCTACGATAAAATGTAAAGGAGTATACACAATAGCTTCAAACGAGATGATTTTAGTTTTTAACAACAGGATTTTTATTTAAAGTGATGTGTTTGCGTGTTTTGGGATTGTGAGTTTTTAAGAAGCAAAACCACGGGATATGCACAAACGATAAATAAACAATGAGTTTAGGATAAGTCATAAAAGGTCTCCATTGTAGAATAGACCATCTTCCTTCCTGCCAGGCAGCTCGTAAAAGGCAAGCATAGGCTTGTCGTACTAATAATGTGACATCTGACTAAATGTTATAGTATTGCAGTGATTCATAATCATATTTTCACCTCCATAACGTCAATGCTTGTTGTTCACGTGTCCCGGTTCAGAGGATGAGGTAGCCGGTAAAATTACTTTCCCTCGATGTCTAACATCCGGTCCTCAGATTGGCAAAGTCCCATTACGATCTTTGTTGTGTCTAGGCAGCGTGAATGTCTTCCCATTACAAAATCTGCTTGTTTGCCTTCTAATATCATAAAAAACAATGAATACATTTCACTCATTGCAAAAAATATAGAAAAGTGAGTATTAAAACACTAGTGTTAGCATTTGAAGATATAAATAACCCTGTATAAACAAAGTCGACAAATGTATAGTCTCCCTTATTTTCGACTACTGCGCCATCAGCGATAATAGTTACGCGTGCCAACATAATTGGCAACCAATTTGTTTTTGCAATGGCAATACAAACTACCTAGGTTCCTTACCTTTAAATACCGGTCTAGAATAATAATTAAGTTATTTTCCTTCGACATTAGTTACCATGCTAATGTGGAATGTGAAGCCTTTAATTTTTCCCCTTAATATCAGTTAATATTAATAAACGCCTCGAAAACGTTGAGTATTTTAGAAAGTGTCCCATTTTGATTGAAATCTACCAATTTTATAAGCTACTTACTAATTTAATAAACGTTGTGCTGTCTCAACTATGAATAGTCATTAAATTACAATAAAAAAAATAGGAATCTTCTCCTGATAATAACAACTGTAGCAATAAATATTTTGAAAAATTGGTCCATATGCTAACACATGAGGACATCAAGGGAAATGGGGTTATGGACCTTATCAAGACCCTCCCAACCCAAACACAAACTCTCAAGACACTACACTACACTTGCTGCCGGTCTCGGCGGCGAAGATCTCTCTTGCGACCGGCGCGGGTGCCTAACGACGAGCGACGAGGGACTGTCTCCAGTGAGACAGACCTTGTTGCTGTGTTGTAGGGAAAAGACCAATCCATCTAAATAATGATGTCTCGGGCTGAACACTCTGGTCGGCCCACAAGCCCGGTGAAGTTAGCATTAGTCATTTTAAAAAAAATCTAGTCTTAACTATTAATATTCAATTCAGATAAACTAACAAAACTTGTCATTTTACAAGAATATTGTCCTGACAATAATTAAAAAAAAAAATGTTAAGGAAATTGTTCTATCCGTTCATATGTGGTACAGTGATCAAGGGAAATAATTATAATTTTTTTAATTATAATTATTTTTTCCCCGTGTTGGTCCAGGCTCCTTTACAGAAAAGACCATCTACCTTCCTTGCCAGGCAGCTCGTAAAAGGCGAGCATAGGCTTACCATCACTAACACCGTGACATCCGACTAGGTGGTAGAGTTTGGCAGTGACTCGCCCGGATTGGTACCACCGTTTTACCTATTCCTGCGGCCTGAACGTCATGAGGTGTTCCGGTTTGGAGGGTAAGGTAGCCGGTAAACTTACTTTTGCTCGTGGCCTAACATTCCGGCCTCAGGTTGGCAACGCACCATTACCACCTTTGGTGTCTCTAGGCGGCTTGAATTTTTTACCATCAGGGAATCCGTCAATAGTTATTAGGATAGTTATATCAAGACTTGATGGCAAAAGACAACATTGGTGATACGCTTTTTAAAATTGGTTTGAGAATGGAGAAATATATTAATGTACGTAAAAATGTGTGAGTTGAACATTAAATACTTATTGTGGCGTGGAATAAAAATGGACTGAAGCACTTAATAATTTTTAGATGCCACAAAAATATAAACGTTGAAAAATAATTATTATATTACCAAAAATATTTGTAAACCATGATTTAGTTTAAAATGTTATCGCGTTATGGAAAATCAATCAATATAAACAAATTAATCATACTGTAATTCTATTAAACAATACGACAAATAATAATGTGATTACTTTTTTATTCAGAAGACATTAAACAAGCACTCTGCTCTTTGAATGATGAGAGACAATTCCGACTTAGAACATCAAGTTTTAGTTGCGGGCGTAATATTAAAATATCAGCTACTACCCTTTAAACTGGAACAGGATAGTGACATTGTGTCAAGAATAGGAAGGCAAGTTGATATTTCCAGCGGTTTCGTTAACGACCCATTAAACCTTTTTACCTTCTTTATTAATATGTTACGTAAAGTTAGTATCTTCACGCCCGTTGCTTCCCCGAAAAGGTATGCTGAATAGCAAAACATACCTACTCACTTGCAAAGTAAGAGATGGCAACCTATTGCCAACCGGGCGCTTTGTTTTATTGGATTCAATGCAAGTTATTTCATTAGAAACTTGAAAAAAACTCAGTTTGAATTGCATAACACTGAATTGAACCTGAGACCTCATTAGTAAACTCCAGCACCGAAACACTGAATCACAGTGACAATGTAATTACTAATAATTTCCCGCACTCATCACAGTAAACAAAAAGCTTTCTCCTTTATTGATTAGTCCCTAATTATGATATCTTTATAAAGACATACTATGTATTAATATCTTCAATAGATTTATAAATCATACTAAATGACAAAGAAAATATCTAACAAAAACAAATACTACACCTTTGTCAGCTATCACTGTCAAAGTATATCATTATTATTATAATTGCAATATTCTCTCACAATTAAACTAACGCGATAATTAAAAAGATGGAGACTTTTTTGTTTTGCGTCAACAATGCGCAAGCGATCGGGAATGAGAGAGTAGGGATGTAATTTATGTAAGCAAAAACGTCGAATATCGATGTTCTTTAACTATTTAATTACCGTTGAGTGAGTTTTTGCATAACATATATAAATTACGGTTTCCAATCACTAAAGGCAATCCTAAGTGTAAGGTATAAACTTGAATTAAAACTGTTTAGTGAACTTACACTTAAAAAATTACTTACATGAATTTTGAATGCAAGAAATAATATTTCAAAAATATGTTCACACACGTATTCTCGAAGTGGTGAGCCAGGTGTGATACAAAAAGGGCACCCACGATTAGTCGAAGACAGTTCCGCAATGTGATATGTGGCAAGCCTACCACAAACCGGGCACATACCCAATCCTGGGCTACGCCATTCTTGTTATAAAATTGCAAAAAACACATTTTTTTTTTTGGTTTTGAGCCCAAATCCCGACCCGGGATATGAACCCAAAACCTTATGAGGTCAAGTCCAACACCTGATTGCTAGATCACAGAAGCAACAAGATTAAAAAAATTAAAATAGTGTTCTGTTTGTCTGTATGTATGACTAAATAACTACTAAGCTTTCTTAAATTAAATTTATGCTGTTATTTATACCTACCACAGATAATTTAACATTTTTATCTATCAGAGACACACAACTAACACATTTTCAAAAATATACAAGATGAAAAATATAGTTCCTAATAAAAGAAATTATTTTTTATGTATTATAAATAACTAAATGCTTAAAATTGAAAACCAGGTACATACATTTACCTTTAAATTTATCCTAAAGTGTTTTACGATTAAGTATATTAATTTAAAGTATTTATAGTAGGTTAAATTACTACAAATAATTACTTAAAATCACCAGCTTAAATTACACATTACTTCGTAATACCATACATTGGAAGGCAAACAAAACCCTGATCCGTATTTAAGTGATAAACGCCGTCTTCAGCGTGAGTAAGTTTTCCGGTAATATGTATCTATAAACTGAACTAAGACATGGTAGTAATTCATTATCAATCAAGGTCAGTTGTCACAACTTTCTACTACGTAATCAAGGTAGTGGCGACAAAATTAGACTAGTGACTTTTCATGAGGCGCTTGGAAGGACAAGTGTCATATATTCTACAAAGGAGCCAGGGCCAGTACGTAAAAATCTAAGTAAAGTATCTTGAGTTATGTAAACAAAGTTGTTACAAAACATCGATCGTCTAAAACGTCGATAATTCATAAGATCGATGTATCATTTACATCCCTAAGGGACGTAACAAAAACATTGCCACTTTCTGTAGCTAAAAACCGAGGGGAACAAATAAGCTTTCCTCTATTCAGTTATCGCGCCAAACAGTATTCCATATGTATCGTAATGCTTTTCATTTTATTATAGAGGTCCAAACAGCCCACAGCGAGGGACATGGTCCCGAGGCAAATCATTCACACTTTTAATTTAGATGCTTCTAATGTATGCGAATAAGAGTAAAGAGGGTTAAATTTACCCTCTCAGTTTAACTACGGATGAGGGTGCGTAGAACTTAATAGTTTGAGACCCTCTCAGTCCATACATTATGCAAATACGCCAGTGATATGTCAGTCTGTACACTTGGGACATTTATTGTTGTTCTGAGTTCATTCCCTATTATTGAGTTAACTTTAATTAAATTCAAGTTGGGCCAACGTATTTGTCGGACGATTGACTGAAAGGAATTATGTTGTGATTTGAATGCAATTGGATATTTAAAGCTATTTTATTGCATACATTTTTAATTTGTTTTAGAGTTACGTTTGGAATATCGACACTTTTGCTGTTATGACAACGCTACACTATACTATACTACACTAGACTACATTATACTACACTACACTCTATTACTATTATAATATGTGATGGATACATTTTTATTTTGTTTTAGAGCTTAGTTTAGTACTCATTTTAGTTAAATTATGCTACTTTATACTACACAGCAGTATACTACATTCTGCTAAACTACAATACTATGATATAGTTTGTCCAAGCTTAAAAAATATTGCTGTTTATAAAATGTCTATCCTTAGAGATTTAAACTTTCAACTTGTTTTTCTCTTGCTCTTTTTGTAGTATCTATGTACTTGTGTTTCTATTAAGTGAAACAAGCAAAAATAGGGAGTAATAATAAACATTTTTATCTTCTTGTTTTTAAAAAAGTCCTAGGTTTGATTTTATAAATCTTAATTGCGAAAATTAATTAATAACGATTAGTTCATAAAAAGCTCATGGAATTGCCAAAAAATATGGGACAGAAGCAAGCTACGTGTTATTAAAATCATTCTAGTAGCAGCAAAATCATTTCGTAAATGACACTTGAATCTACCTCATCTTTTAAGTCCGGCCTCTAGAAAAATACAGGCCGATTTCCTACCAAGCAGCTCGTTCGAGGCGAGGTTTGCTATCAGCACTAGCCAAAGTTGTGAAAAGACCGCCCGTATCGGTGCCATTGCCTAACTTGTTGGTCGTCACAATCGGCTGGTTACTTACACAAAAGGCTAAACAACTCAGTATCAGACAGGTAACGCACCATTTACATTGTTGTCTATGAGTTAGAAGATTTATAACTAAGATTTTCTTTCGATCAGAATTCCTGTTATGCCTGTATCTACGAGGTAAATGTTTTTTCTGACAACAACTCGAAAATTTGTTGTTATATTGTCTTCCATTTACAAAAAACTTATGGATTAAGATTATTTGTGATCAGATAACGTACTATCGTAATACAAAGTATCAAGACTAATACAATATTAACCAGTCGTTAACAGTTAATCCCAATGGGTTTTCCCCCAAATAAATCAACGATACGTCTGTCCGTAGTTTTGAGGGCTTTACTGTCTGCGAGATTGATATTAGATCCAGCTTTTTAATTAAATGTGTTAGTTGACAAGAGCTTTAAGCTTGATAAAGTTATTCATTTAGTAGAAAATTTAATAGAATTATCAAAATTATAATACCATTACCTTTGGTGTCTCTAGGCGGCGCGAATTGTTTACCATAAGGAAATAATCCGTTTGCTTGTTTGTCTTCCAATATCATAAAAAACATTTAAAATAAAATAGTCTTAAAATTAAATTTAGCATATTATAATATTATAAATAATATGACACGTTTTGAATAAAGTGAAGTTACTAAGTAGTGAAAATTCTTTGTACAAAATCAGAACATCAGTAAAGTTTACGTATTTTTAGAGCGATTTATCAAAGATTTGTTTGATAATATATAAGTACAAAATTTGTGAAAATAAAACATGAATATAATATTTAATATTTTATTTATTTAATATTATATTAATATGTTATATTTTCATATAACAATAAAAGAATTAAAATAAATTAAAGTAGTGAACTTGCAAAAAACCTATTCCTAGTTGATACCTATATTTTAATTATATGCAAAAATACGCATAATTAAATATAACTCGAAAACCACCAGTCAGATCATAACGAAAATTGCAGAGGACGAGCTCTAAATCAAATCTAATCTTATAAAAAAGCACCATTAATCCTACTTATAATTAGTCTAGCAATCCTATTAATATTGTAAATGGGAAAGTTTGTATTTTTGTTTGTTACTCCTTCACACAAAAACTGCTAAACTTATTTTCATGAAATTTAGCACACAGATGGACGGTAACTTGGATTAACACATAGGATAGTTTTTATCTCGAATGTTCCTGTGGGACCATTAACTAGGTGGGCAACAGTTGCACATAAAACAAACGATGCAAAAATATACAGAATAATTGAAATCCATTTTGAACTCTATTTGTGCAAATGTATTAACTTCAAAAAGTAAAAATGTATTAACCGACTTCTGTACTCAAATAAAAAAATACATTCATGTTAATGTGTTTATTTTATTCATAAAAAATTATGTTCAGAGATAATAGACGAATCCAACCGTATCGTCGTAGGTGACGACACTATGGGACCTGGCTGACGATGTCAAGTAATCAACTCCTGATATAGTTGTAATCTGGTTTGCTTAAGTATACATTGTAGAGAAGACTAATCTATCGCAAGGTGCTTAAATTAAAGCAACAAACCAATCACTTCTATTAAATTTATTGCCTTATACAGATCTATCAAAAATCTAAAGACTAATACTTTCTTTTCCAGAGTAACCCGTACGCGCTAAAGGAGGGCGGTGGTGAAATGTCCGCGTGGACCTCAGCAGGACTTCAACCCTCTGGCGGCTACTACCCTTATGACCCGACACTCGCTGCCTACGGGTAAGTCCCAAGGGCCATAGAGGCCCTAGCCCGGGCCTGTTTATGGCACTTTAGATATAGCAATGCAGATTAACATAATCCCGCCCTCGTCTTATCTGTTCTAAATAGATCGCATTGCGAACGGCTCATGTTTGTATTTGGCTTTCGCGTTGGACTTAATGAATTTTGCCATTTTGTGCACATGTATCCCTTTGTGTATTTCAGTGTTAATGGAGTCACAATTTTGTATAGCTTCATTTAAAGTAACAGTTTCATTTGAAAACTTATCGAATGAACATAAAATTTGCGTTCGATAAAAGTTACAAAGTTACAAACGAGTTTTTAATTTCAGTTGATATGTATATACGTGTTTAGGTTTTCCAATTTAGTTTTAAATTAGTTTTAATTAAAGTAAATTATTATTTGACATATTGTATGTAGGAGTAGGTAGATACATTAATTCTGTACTAGACTGAATATTTTAACATTTATTCCAAAATGGCGCTTATTTAGTTAGGCAGTTTTTAATATAAAAACTAATGTAATTTGTTTATTTTTTAATTTTTTTTTGTTAAAATTTAATGTTAGTAAAAGCGAAACATAAATAATTACATTTACTTAAATCTATTTTATTAAAAACATTTTAGTTAATTACAGCTTTCATTTTTAATCAACCCTAAAATAAAAAAATCAAAAAAATCAGACAAAACCTACATTTTGTAAAGCTAGGGATCATCTCTATCATGTTAGTTATCAATTAAAAAAAACGCATCAAAATCGGTCCTTCCGTCCAAAAGGTATGATGCCACAGACACACACCCACGTACGCACGTTCATTCACATTCCTCAAGCTGAATGAATGATAATCCCGAAAGCATTGCTTATGGAGGATCATCTGAAGATTACATTGAAAGACAGGATTACATTTTAATCAAATTAAAATTAACTTACTTTAATGAAGTAGGTATGTCCGAACACAAGAGTTTCTAAGACGTCCATTATACAAGTTTTGCTGTCAGCTTCTCCTCAGCCACTGCCTTGACTAGGATAACATAGTATGCAGGGAGGTGACAGGTGCTTGCATGAAGACATCATTACTTAGTTTTAACTTAATTGGAAATAAAAACCAGGTAGTTCAATTTAGAACCTCCTCCGTTGGAGTCGGATAATATGTAATGTCGGATAAAATGTTAATAATAAATTTATAGATTAGGGTCAATTCTGTACATTGAAAATATTGAAAAATAAATAGCAGGGGGTGTTACTGGATCGATACCAAACCCAAATACGTGATTAAAACATTTTTTGTTTGTCTGTCTGTCTGTATGTTCAGGCATCACGTGAAAACTAACAGTTCGATTTCAATGAAACTTGGTATAATTATACCTTATTATCCTGGGCATAAAATGGGATACTTTTTATCCTGGAAAAATACGTAGAAAAAAAATCTTAATTTTTCAGTTTTATCACGCGAAGACCGACATCCGCGCGGACGGAGCGCGGGCGGAAGCTAGTATTGCATAAATTTGCACGATGTTTTAGTTATATTATATTTGGTGTAGGTATTTTAAGCAGTCTACTTAGTATTACTTAGGTGAACTTTATTTTTCTTCGTCAGTCAATCCTTGTAAACGCTGTAGTGAGGCAACTATTTTCCATAACATTTATTTAGCTGAATCAACAAGTCATTTAAATCTTCTGTTTGCAGGAAAAATTTTCTAAACGAAATCTAAATAAAAGTTAATTTTAAAAGTGCTATTAGGCAATAAAAAGACAGTTCGTCAGGTTTAGAAAGAATGAACCTGACTATGCTCAAAATTCCAATTTTCACAATATTCATTATTATAAGTAACATATAAATAACTATTTATTGTTTATTTACATACATACATACATATCTTCACGCCAAGTCCCTTACGGGGTAGGCAGAGAGTATCGAGTGCCAGACCTCACGATCCTGACAAACCTGTCTTGCTTCCTTCACATTCATTACCCTTTTTTTATTGTTTATTTACTTTAGACTTTATTGTACACGTGATATAGAATCGATAGGGAGAAAATATAAATATGCATACTATATAAAAGACAAGCTTATCTCCAACAAGAGATATTTTACAGCTAACCTAAGATAGAGACGCAGTGGGAGAAGTAGGAGGAGATGTTCAGCTACTCTTGCCTATATATGAAGCTTACGCTACTATGAAACTATTACACTTACCTACAAGAGCTACCATCGGGGTACACTGTTTAAATATTTAGATGTAAGTCGCTGTCTTCATACCTACACAAAAAATATGTCATATTAATGCCCCGTTGCATCGTAAAAGAAATGCAAACGAAGAAACATAAAAATGGCACCAAGTTCCAATTGATAAGTATTTGTTATCCTTAACTAAGTACCTTTATATAATTAAGCACATTTTATCAAATCAAAGATCAAAGATGGCTGCAAAATAAAAAATCATATAACATTAGAGCATTTGGTAGCATTCATTCTATCAAAAAAGACATTATATGAAACCGAAAAGCTGCTTGACGGGATCCTTTTAAGAAACGCTCCCGCAATTTATAACCAGAGGTATTTAAAATTGAAATAAACGCAAAATTAACTCAATCCTAAAATTACTTTGGAGCCAGACAGTGCGAATAAGTCTCGTAGCTCTTGCGTTCGAAAGTGCGTGCTTGCCCCAAGGGACAAATGACCGAGTAACCACTCCCGGTTTTTCGTCGTCTCATTTTAATATATAGTTATTCGCGAGTGTGACAAAGACAAATGATACTACAACCATTTCGCACTAGGGCCTGATTAATTCAGAGTTTTTCTTCGAAAAGCGATCGTTTGACGCGTTTCGTTGACGTTTTCGAGCTTATCATCTGACGAAGCGCTCGGTGTATATAAATCTATTTTTTATCTACCATTAAGACATTGCGAGCATCGAACCAAATTGAATGTTTTTTAATGGTTCTAAAAGAGCATACCACAGCTAGATAGGATTGGAACCATATTGCTTCTGCTATAGCGTCAGCGCTTGTCGTGTTCCGTATTAGATAGTAAGATAGGCCGTCTATTTGCTAATTCTAAAGACCAGGGCCCGACTCACCGGCTCCTCAGTAGCTTTTAGGCGACGGTTTTCTTTTAACATCATAAGGACTGCTTGTTGGCATCTTGTTAAAAATGTACCTATTTTTAAATATCGACTCATGTAATGTAAAGAAAGATATACATTTTCTATGTTGCCTTGAATATGTTATATCGTTTTTGAATCATTTAAGCTCAGGCAGCTGCAAGAAACTGTAATTTTTTTTTGTTGATAATAATGTAAATATAATGTAATCGTAAAATTGAAACGTTTCAAAAACCTCCGACAGTACCTTGTAATGTAAAGTCAGTCACGTCTTCTTTCAAACGCAAAAATCCGCATCGAAATCGGTCTATCCTTACAAAAGTGACGATGCCAGTTCCTTTTGTCGTGGAAATCCTAACATAGAAAGTGCTTAAATGAATAAAATATAATTTTTATCACTATCATATTTAGTAATCATCACTCACGGATTAAACTCATTTAGTAACTTACCAGGGCATTACCGAAGATACTTATTCCTGAAACGAAATAGGTGGAAACATACCGCCATCCTGCCGATCTGGTGAACTTCCGTTCGCCTGATATCGATAGCTACTAACAGTGTGTAGGAAAAAATAAAATATTGTGTTTTCTATTTTCCCAACAATTTTCCCAGCTTTTCTCCTTACATGAACCTTCTTCTGGCGATTACTAAAATAACAAGAAAAAGAATTATTCGTCCATCCCTTCAGGAGTGATGTGGTTATTACGCGCAATGGGGATTCATTTCTATATTTATACAACACTTTTTAATTACCCGGCTCAAAAATCGAACCCATTACCATATGTAGCCCAAGTCAACACAGAACCACTACACCACAGGTGTTTTGAAGTCATCATATTAACTATTATGTGACATCAATTTTATGTTATTGGACTTGAAAATTTATCCCCCCATGAATCACGCTGTAGAGGCTGAAATAAGAACAAATCATTATACATCAAAGCGAAGTTATGCTGACAATTCAGCTACGCTCCGTTTAATATATGGCAGGCGGTGTATAATCTAAAAATAATTAGAAACGACATTAGTTTTTAGGCGTAAAAAAGACGGAGCGATAGTTCGACGCAGAAATGTGTACGGAAATATATCTGATATATGGTTCTTCACAATCGAAAGTCCTGGTAGTATAGGATGATGTTTTTTATAGTTTTGATTTAGTGGCGTTTTGTTTGGATATAATTTATTTACGTTGAGAGTTGTAACAAAAATATTTAATACACATATTCTAGCACTCGTAAATATTTTTAACTAGCTGTTTAGACTTCGTTCCGCCCGTTCAGTTTATATAGGAAAAATGAAAATGTTATTTTTCCTAGTTTCCTCGCAATCGAATAGGATAAAAGTATCCTATATCCTTCTTCCGGTTCCAAGCTATCTCTTCACCAATTTCCAGCCTTATCGGTTCAGCCGTTCTTGAGTTATAAATAGTGTAACTAACATCACTTTCTTTTATATTATAGATGAATAAATTATCTCTATTGTTAACTAACTATCCTGGCAAACTTTGAACAATAGAGGGGTCACAAGATGTCATTAGATTTTTATATGTTTAATTTGTTTTAATTTCACCCCATCTAAAGTAAAAAAGAAAAGATAATGAAAGGTTATTTATCATTGACTTATTCAATTTTATTTATATAAACCTAAAAGTCTTTGTAGGCTACTTAAATGGGGAAATAGTCTAGAACTTTTGTTAAGATTTCTTACAAGACTTTGTAGGTGTAATAAATTTGTACCTTGTAATTATGTAAATTTGAATCCTAGATTTTAGCCTAATTATTATAATCTATTGCTATAATCTTCTTAGCTGAACATAGGATGGACATGTCATATGTATTTCAGCCCTATTTTCGGACGTCTATTATTTAAAAAATAAAATTTCCCTAAACCTAAAAAAACCTCAAAACCAGCTCAATCACGTCAACTTTAAAATAGAAAAATTCACTTGTTAAAAACGGTCATCCGTTCAAAAGTTGTGATGCCATAAAAAGACCCAAGGATGTCATACTTACAACACCTCTCTTTTTTCATCGAGGGGTTAAAACTACTTCTTAATGCAGCGATATACCAATAAAATACGAAAATGTAATAGTAAACATTATCTAAATCAAGACTAATATTACAAATGCGAAAGTGTGTTTTTTATCCCTCTTTTGCGTCACAATCGAGCGACGTTAGATTATGACATTTGTGATAGGCTGAAGCGTGACATTACATATTTTTTTTATTGTTTCGTACTCAAACTCAAAATCTATTTATTCAGATGGATCTATACAAAGGTTCTTGTGACGCGTCTATATAATTCTAAAAACTACCATCGAATCGGAACTACCACACTCTGAGAAGATCCGGCGAAAGAAACTCAGCGGGCTTGTCGTTTTTTTATAAATAAAATTTACAAAAGTAAATTTAAATAACTAAATACGCAAGCAAAGTTGTAAACAACATCTAGTATACATTCTTTGATGAATTCATTGTGACTATAATGAGTCAGGACATTAAAATACATTGTGCATTTTCAAGTAAAAAATCCTCAAGGGCCTCGTAAAACGTAGGCAATAAGTTGGCCGGTTGAAATAAATAGCCCAACAGCAAGTACGGTGAAATGTCTACAAGAGGAACAAAAGTCGGTGACTGTGGGCGTATCATAAGTACCTCTGGAGTATTATTTGAAGCGGCCTGTACCACGCCCGCGCCGAAATGAAAAATTACTCCGCTATTTTTAACACAAGTCTCGAAAAACGTACAAAAATTAGAGAAAAGAGACGAGGGTGCACTTGTACCGCACCATTGGGATCAAAATACGCAGGAAATTACATCGCTCGGGGCTCAGGAGGAATTATTTGTGTAGCGATTTGCCTCGTTACATTTTAAATATACCAAATGAGATACTCTAGTTAACGATACTTAGGAAGAGAGTTTTATTGACGCGAATTAAGATATTGAATTAACGAATTGATGAAAGAATAAATCAATAATTTGATGAATAGATAAATATTTTGATGAATGAATAATTTCATTAACGAATTTGATTTCGTATGAATAAAATCCTAATGGATATTACCGAAGTCTTTATGTATTTAAGCACTATTAAAAACAAGATACTAAGTACATAATAATGAGATAATTTAATATTAATGACTTAATGTTTTTGTATGTAATAATGGGCTTCACAAGCAGAGATTTCGTAACGCGTTATATTAAAATATGTATTAATGACTGGATAGCTAAGTTACAGTTTAAATTGTTTAACAATAAATAAAAAAAATTGACAAACAAATAAACAATTTGATGAATGAATAATTATGTTGATGAATGACTGGTTAATTTAACTAATAAATAAATACACGAACAAAACATGTTTGAAAATTAACGAATTCTTTATTTACTTAGTAGTAGGATAACTTAATAGAAATAAATCATTTTTTGTATTTATTTCCTAAAGTTAACGATTTGCTTTACACGCAAATAATTTCCTAATATATTGAAATATGTATAAATGATTTAATAAAAGAGTTCAAAATTAATTTGATTAATATAGATTAAAAATTACGAACTCATAAGTAATTTAAGGAATGAATAAATATTTTGATGAATGATTAATTTCATTAATGAATAAGTACTAGATTGTACACGAATAAAATATATTGTAAAATTAATATGTTCTTTTTCTACGAGATTGTTTTACCTACAAGATAGTAGGTGACAATGAGATAATTCAATATACCTAAATGACTCAATGTCTTGTATTTATTTCCTACATTTAGTGATTTGCTTCCCACGCAAAGATTTCGTAACAGGTATATTAAAATATGTATTACCTTTTCAAAATAAAGTATTGTTTTGATTTTTTGTAATTTAGAAACTTGTTTAATTTTCTAGTTAACAATTTACTAATTTTAAATTATCGCTTTACTCTTTCAACGAAAGTAATATAAAGAGACAAAACACTTTTAGTGCTGTCAGATTAGTCTAGGATATACACGATTTTTCTACTGAAGTGTAATTTAACACATTGATTTATTTTAGAATACACAAATATCATGAAAAATACTTAATTTAACAATGACTTGTTGTAATATTTTCGTGAAACAGAAAAATGAGACATAAATTACTTAATTTAACATTAGGTATATGATAAAAATACAATGCAAGCGTAGGCATGTTTTGATGAGTGTAGAATTTTGTGCAGCAGTTAGCTAGGATTGGCGCAACCTGACAAGGTGGTAGAGTTTCGCAGCGACTCACCCGGAGTGGTACCACCGCCTTACCTATTCCTGCCGCCATAACGTCAAGACGTGTTACGGTTTGGAGGGTAAGCTAACCGGTGAACTTACTTTTGTTAAATGGGCAGGGTTAAATTTAAGTACTTACCCACAACTAGCCGCAGACACATAATACCACACTGTGATAGGTGGCAATTTGATAGAAAACTGACAAATTTTTAGTTGTACGACCGGCAATCGAGCTACTAGACCACAGAGGCGATAGAATATTTACCAAAATTAACCACCAAGTTTACCAAATTTACCAAAAGCCAAGGAAAAAAAACATCAAAATAAATTATCAAAGTAATATTTAAACTCAAATTCTCAAACGTATATACGAATACTATGTAGTCTTAGTCGAAATATATGTATACGATTGAAAATGTACTATATAGTCTTGCTCAAAATATCCTTCAATTAAAGTTTCGTTTCGTAATTTCACAACGAAGCTTAATTGTAACTTCCCTTGTCTCCCTGGAGGGGTATATTACTTATGTACGAATACTTCAGTGTGGCCAGCGTGGGCCACAATTCCCCAATCGGATAGATTCAAAACCTCCGATACCACGAATTGAATGCGCTAGTCTCAAATATGTAGGAAGCAGTACGGACAGCCCGACCGCAACCGTTTTCAACATTAGTTTATAATTTTATAATACTACGACAGGAGAATGAAGGTGTATGGTAACTCTTTGCTTTTAATAATGAAATGGGTTTGAACGTTAATTGCAAGTTGGTCGAGGGGTTAGCGAACACGCCTAAATCCAACTAATCGACCAACCAACCAACCAACCAGCCGACCGACGGGTTCGATTTCCGACGGGAGTAGGCATTTATGATATGAACACAGATGTCTGGGTGTTGATCAAACTTATACTAGTATTTATTTGAGTGATTTATATTAGTTTCATTGGCTAACAACCTTAACATAAAAACATGTTTTAATTACTTTGGGGTTACATCCATTCGAGTAATATTTATTTATTTAATTTTGTAATGATTAATCGCCTCTGTGGTGTAGCGGTCCGGGTGTTGGACTTTGACTGCATGAGGTCCCGGGTTCGAATCCCGGGTCGGCCAACAAAAAGAAAATTGGATTTTTCCAATTTTCTAATAAAAAAAATGTTGGTCGGGATTGGAAATGTGCCCGGTTGGCGATAGGTTTGCCATCTATCACATTGTGGGACTTAGTGTCTTCGGCTAGTCGTGAGTGCCCTGGTTGTGCCTCTGCCTACCATTTCGGGGATATGGGCGTGAAGATACTTTTTGTTTGGTCGCAGCGAGCGAGCGACCAGTAATACAGCGACGCACCTGCAACATCTGTGGTAGGTATATGTCAGGTTTCGCTCTTACTACCAGGAAACAGTATGTTTGTTTGCTTACTTATCAAATAAAAAATACTAGGTGGTAGAATGCTGTGCGTGCGTCATCAGCTTGCGCTTTTTAATGCCACCATCTTTCTTATTTCTAGCGAGTAGCATCAGATTTTGCCATTGTCGTGTTTTATTCTAAAAGGTTGTCTTAACACGTGGCCATCTAAATCCTGGTCCTGATATAGCAACGCACAAACAACATCTTTTGTCTATAAGAGACAGTTGTTTCGTGGTAGAGTCACTTCAAGCATACAATCTTTTTCTTATTTTATCACACAAAAAAACTTTGTTATTTATATGTATTTTTTTTTAATTCGATCACCAATCGCCTTAATCGAAAGAGATAAAATTTTGGGTACGACTAGTTCGAAACAAAGTGACTACTTTTTATCTCGATTACTCAATTATAGTAAAAAAACTGTTATGCGATTATAAAATCACGGTCCGTCACCGACCAACCGTCTAGTCTGTAGCCGTACAAATACGCAAGATGGCGCCGAAATCGATTCCGATGCACCGACGCCCAACCCGCGCACGCCTGCGCTACGCGCGCCGCCCAGAATGCAACGAGGTGAGAACATTCGACGTACCGCAAAGGTGTCAGACCTCAAATGACATTGATGACTTCAAACCCAACATGCACATTATGTCTCAACCAAACCACACATTATATCTTTTATACACAAAACTAGCAGTCCTAACGAACTTTGCACATTTTGTGTGGAAAATTTAGGTTTTACGTATTTTTAACGCTATATCCTAAAAAATGTCTTAAAATAATATAAACTGTAAATCTTAGAATCATAAAAATAACGCGTCTTTTTTAATGGCTAATGTGTTGCTAACCTCACTGTTTTTACAAATTCACTGAACTTTACATGTATGGTGTAAGTAAAATAAAATATAATTTTATTCCATTCTTTAATTGCTTAATACTACGTACTGTTATTATTAATCTAAAATATGTTTCTAAGGTACCTATAGTTTAAGTTAGAATGGAACCCAAATCGATCTTCATAAAAACAAATTTCTTGTTTAATACAATGACAATTGTATTTTATTTTTAGTAATACAGATTTCGTCCGTATTTATCTCCCCTCTAATTAAGTATATCTAATAAAATATAATAATAAAAAATATGCACTAAATGAGTATATCTATTAAAATATATGAAAATAAAATATATAAACATAAAATGTAATTTTATTCTGAATCTCTAAAACGGTTTCAATGAATTCCAGGGAGTTTTGGTTACGATAAAATAATCTAGCTAGATTTAATTTTGGGAAAACATCGTTTATAAAATTACTGTCGCTCATTCAGGTGCTCATTCTTAAATGTCCCAGATATATATAAATATGGTAGCTAGATAAAAAGTATATTATAACCTTAGTTAAGGTACCCAATACAAGTAGTTTACACGCAATGTATTAATATTGTGGCCACCACAGTGAACTAATAAGGCTTATATGCAGCTAGTTGTCAAAATAGTAACACCGAAATGTTATCATTAGTTACAACAATTGTCTTTCAATAAGACATCTATTTCATAGACGGTTAAAATAAATCCATTCAACGCATTGATAAATAAAACGTACCAACAAATAAAATCGGTCTGTACAGTACAAATCTCATCTCGATCACGTGCGAAAATCGCTGAGGCGTCATTCGATATTAAACTCTATAACAAACGAATATGGTACCAATTTGTGTGTGTAAAAATGTATTGGTAGGTATTTTTTTAACTATTTTCACGTGCTGCGTATATTTATTGGACCCTTCAGACCGCGCCTTTGTCATGTATCCGAGAAAATCGTAGGCCTTTGGAGATCTATAAGGAAAAGCTTTACCACAATTACGTATAGGATTCGGATTCAAATGGTAAGGGGCTTGAAAATTTTAATACTGTAAGAAAATATATCGTCGTTTAAATTTAATGCCGCGTAAGTAATTTTTCGGTGATTTTGACATGATGTCATATCGTTATATCTTCATTTGTTTTTTTATTACACATGTCTTTCTTAAATGTATCCCGGTACGTTCGGATAATTTATTTCAAAGTTACTTAGGGTATTTACAAAATGATATTCATATGAATGAATAACAAATTAAAAACACAATTTAAAGTGACATTTAATACAGATTTAATTTAAAAATCAATAAATAATACACGTGTATTATAATTTCATTATTTAAATAGAGGAAGGGAAGGAAGGAAGGAAGAGATAAAATAAGGAGAGGATAGAATAAAATTATGTTTAAGAGAGAACATCAAAATTAGTAACTGAAGAAACATAGCACTTTAACATCATATTTTTTTCTTGTATATCACTGCATAAAAAGACTTTCAAAAAAGATAAAAAATAAACACACCTTACTATCCTTGAGTTTTCACAAAAAATGTCGTTAGTCATTCGTTTATCTTACTTTTTTAAACATAATATGTACTTAATTGTTACCCACTTGTTTTTCACTACATAGTGTAAAACAAACTTTCTGGTGTCAATTCCTATGTATGCTTCGATCTTTAAAATTATATAATCGATTTTGATGCTGTTTTTTTGTTGATAAGTTTATGTAAAAGAAAGATTTATACATATACTAACATAGAAGTTTGTACACTCGTGTGAAGCTGAAACGGGTTGCTATGTAGAAGAAAAACATATTACTTACTTGAAGCGACCCGAATATACTCAAACAAGGCGTTAACATACCCCATATTCAAGAACTTTTGTTTGTTAGCAGCAACCATCTTAATTAGTCCTAAACTGTAGGTTTTGCAAAGTATGAAAAACGATGTTTTAAAGATTAGTTTCAACCTTTAATATTAAAAAGCAAAGCTATTTATTAATTTAATTAATAAATGTTTTGGACAAATTTGAATTTGAAAATCCTCAGATAAAATGTATTAAATTAGATTCTATAATAGTTAGTGATAACAGTGTCACTTATAACGTCGGGGAGGGGGAGGAATAACTAGAAACAGTAAAACTGTTTTGATAATGTATAGGAGCTATAATATTACACATAATGAGATTGTTTTAACAATCTTGATTGTTTTAATAATCTTAAGTTTTATGTTATAATTGCTGAAATTAATCAGCGAAAAACTCTTATTCTTATTTTACTAACTTCAATACGTTTCCTTTATTATTATTTTTTCAAAATAATTAGGAATTACTTAGGCGTATGCATGTGAAATTTATTAAAGTTTATTTTTAGTTAACTCAGAAAAAAAATTATTACTCTACCTAATATAACCAATATATATATCATTTAAAAATAATCTAGTTCCAATTAAAAAAAAACACAAAATTGTGACTCTCATACGAATTTCTCTAATTATATGTCAAATCATGCGAATGTCATATTAAAAAGGCCGGAGGCGTGATATTTTAAGTATATAGATAAACTTGTGTTTGTTAACAGATACGGTGCTGGGTACGATTTAGCTGCGAGACGAAAAAACGCAACTCGAGAATCAACGGCGACCCTCAAAGCGTGGTTAAATGAACATAAGAAAAACCCCTATCCAACGAAGGGTGAGAAAATCATGCTGGCAATCATCACAAAGATGACACTAACACAAGTCTCCACCTGGTTTGCCAATGCGCGACGTCGCCTCAAGAAAGAGAACAAGATGACATGGGAACCGAAAAACAAAACAGACGACGATGACGACACAATGCTCTCTGACGAGGACAAGGAGCCTGATGACAAAATTAAAACTAGTAAAGGTGTGTTGAGTTGATTTCTTTTTATTACTCAACAATCAACCGTCAATATAATTTACATGTTTTATTCATTTATTGTTGATTGCTAAGTTGGATTGACTTTTGACTGTTGAATTTTAGTGTTAAGCGTTAAACTGTGTGGCCATGCGAATTGTGTTTATTGTAATTGTTTCTTGCAATTGCGAATATGACTTTATTGCTGTTGCGTAAATCTTTTTAGTGATTGCGTATTTTATGTTTAAATCAAGACAACGTTGAACGTTTGAAATTGCTTTAATTTTGTCGGTGTATAAATCGTCGAGTGAATTGGCATAACCCGGTTGAGGGCCGGAGGGTGTGCGGGAACTGGCGAGGAGGTTAAGGGGGTGGAGAGAGGGCGTGTGGGGGGGTGGTCTCAGGCGTGTAACTGTGCGTAACCGCTCTTCGCTCCCGGATTTCCTGTTTGTAGTAAAGTGGGCGGCGCCGAACTCAAATTTCGTATAGCTTCTTCCGTAGGTACACAGATACCGAGGTCGGATTCAACTTGTCTCGTGTTCTCGTTCATCGAAAGATTTGTCTCTTAGACCTTATCGTTTGCGTTTCTAACATAACATGAGCTCATAAACCTCATAAATAAATGAATGTATCATAAACCTTATCCGTCCTATTAATAAACGTGGACTAACGTAGGTGTAACTTTAAGTTGATATTATAGTCTGTATCACTAATAAAGACTATAATACCAGGCTAAACCTTAGCGTAATTTATGCCGTGTTTATTAATAAGACAGTATGTGTTTGTAATGGATTTGATACTAAAACACAGACGTGGGAAACCCTCTTGGTTTTGGTTGTCAAAATCATAAATTATAATAAGCATTGTTGGAAAGATGGTTTGAAGTGTTTTTATTTGAAACTTCACGGGATAATGGAAGTGGAGGGCGTCACGGCTAGCGGTTGGCATACGCCAGTAAAGCCACTAATGAAGCCGACTATTGTTGAGCCGAAAGTGCACTTGTCAACGCTTGCCTCTAGCAACGTTCGGGGTCGTAAAATTTGTTGCAAACGGTGTTATGATGGGGACAATAAAGTTACATTAAAATTGTATGTACAATCGTGGAAAGCGTCACAAGAACCTTTATCAAATAAATGTATTCTTAATTTAAAAAAATATTATTTTCTTCGTCACACAAGAAACCTGCTTTTGATAGATGTTTGGTAACAGGAACCAACACTTAATAAATACAATAATATTATAGGTTTAAATAAACTACCACTAAATTGTGGCCTAGCGATCCGGTGTTGGATTTGACTTGATAAGGTACTAAGTTCGATTTTGGGTCGTAAAAAAAATTCAAAGTTCTCAAAAAATAACGTGACTCAGACTGGATTTGTGTCAACTTTACTGAACACATTTCAGGTATTGCGACCGCACTCAGAGACGTCAATTTTCTTTTAATCTGTCAATAACTCGACATTTTTCTTTGATAGTTGAATTGGATGTTGTGAGTTAATGATAGATTAAATTTTAAGACTAGTGTCTTTTACTGGTCGTGGGTACTCTGGTTGTACCACTGCCTACCTCTTTGAGGTATCGAGTTATTCGAGTATAATAAAAAATACAGAAACACGTTTGATTAAAAATAAAAATATTTCAGATATGAATATTTGTTAAGTTTTTATGGTCAGATTTAAGTTTAGATAAGTAAATATATACTCTGTACATATTACAGTGTAATATTAAATTATCAATTTAAGCCTTGGAGTACTTTAGTCTATATTTAATAACAAGACAGGTAAGGTATAAATATTATAATACCTCTACATTTATATTTGACTACCAACATTTTTGAGGTTCAAACTGGATGAATGGATTAAACATTTTCATGCACCAATATACAATAGAATATTACCCATTAAAAGCTAGCTGTAAACTTGCTAAAGGCGGTCCTACATAAGCTAATAGTTTTCAGCAACACAAAACACTGACTGTTATGGACAAAACATACCTATAAACACAATACATACACGTGCACATAATCAGACAAAAGCAAAACAAATATAATAATAAGAATAAGACATGTTTATCAAATCATTTTAGTAATTTTCTCCCTAATATAGTGGTAATTTAGCTGAGTACCAAGTAAACTAAACATTTTAGGTGTATGCTATCTTTTTCCAATAGAACAAAAGGGATAGAGATGAAACATTTTAGAAATGTCAGGTCAGTCAGTCAGTCCGAAATGACTTCTTGACTTTTTTTCCGAGGATTAGATTTAAAGTCTTTAGAAATGTCATATACAAACTGACATCGCTAAACGTATTTTGAAAGAAGATAGCTTAAAATTAGTTAAGTGTATACGCATCAAACTTAAGACCAATATCGACTAATAGAAATTAGACTGGTATAATCATCAAACGCCACCTGTCACATTATGGGACTTAAAGTCTTCAGCTAATCGTGAGTGCCCTGGTCGTGCCTCAGCCTACCTCTTCAGTCACACATACAAATACACACACACGCACAAATAAACAAACACACACACACACACAAGTTGACAAACTTGCTAAGAATCATTACATCCCAGTCACGTAAGTATTAATTTTTTTATTAGGTTAATTTAAAAACCATTTAAACCTTCCGTCATTTTAATATAATGAACATCATACGAGTATTTTTTGAGTTATGACTTTTTTATATCATAGTAGATAGAGAATAAGGAGGCAGAACAGAAGGCAAAAGGCCATAGAAGTTGCTGGTGCGACGTTGTCTTTTAGTTAGGATCTTTCCCACGTGTACAGAGCTGTTAGCTGCCTTGACCTCCAGTAATATCTGGGCGAGCTGCGGCACAGCATCAGTGGTAGGTACAGTACTAGTCTGTAGAACTTTACTGCATGAGGTCCCGGTTTCGAATCCCGGGTCGGGCAACAAAAAGAAAATTTGGATTTTCTAATTTTCTAATAATAAAAATGTTGCTCGGGATTGGAAATGCACCCGGGTAGCGATAGACTTTCCACCTATCATATTGTGGGACTTAGTATCTTCAGCTAGTAGTAGGTGCCCTGGTTGTGCCTCTGCCTACTACTTCGGGGATATGGCCGGGAAGATGCTAAATTAAAACAGTAAATATAAAGGTTTTTTCCAACACAGCTCCTATATTACTTCTTATTAATCCGACTTACATTAGACTTCACTTTTTTCTGATCAACCTGACTAAAGTTTTAAAATAGTTAAGCGAGGTTACAAGAAAAAGACAAGATCGAGTTACAATAGTACTGATTTAGTCTGGTTTAGTCTCTTCTACTACGCGAAACCAAACTATTGTAGAGATTTGCGAGCCAACAGGTGGGTGGACCAGAAAATGTAGGCGAAGAGCAACCTATTGAAAATAAAGATGAAGCAGTATTCTGTATTATACAATGTTAAAATTTACATAAGTATGTTCTATTATTCGTTTTTTTACCACGTGAATATAAAGTATTAAATAATAATATAATAATATAAGTATTAAATAATAAGGAAATATATAATACACCAAATGAATTAGGCAAAATAAAATTAATTGCAGTATTTATAAAATAAAACTATGGTATGTTACCATTTGCATTATATAGGTATAAATAATACACATAAACATACTAAAAGATAAAAGATAATTATCTTCACGCCCATATCCCCGAACAGGTTGGCAGAGGCACAACCAGGGCACCCACGACTAGCCGAAGAAACTAAGCTCCACAGTGTGATAGGTGGAAAGCCTATCACCAACCGGGCATATATCCTATCCCAAACAACATTTTTTTATTAGAAAATTGGAAAAACCCAATTTTCTTTTTGTTGCCCGCCCCGGGATCCGAATCCGGGATCTCATAGAGGTGATAATAGAGATAAGATACAGTCAGGTTTGCTACAACACTTAGAACTTCTAGTTCTGCTTGACCGTTTTCGATAATATTTGTTTTATTTCAGAAAATCCGTTAAAATATTTGAAAAATTTAACTCAAATAAACTTAAAATTTATTAGAACAAGTTACTGAAAACTTTTAAAAGAATTAGCGTTTTTTTTTCAATGATTACTTCATTGAAAAAAAAACGATAATTCTTTTCGCTATCTTCATTCAGAATTCAGAGATCCATCTTATGTATAAAATTCACGTGTCACAATGTTCGTTCCCGTAGTCCTCCGAAACGGCTTGACCGATTCTCATGAAATTTTGAGAGCATATTGAGTATGTCTGAGAATCGGCCAACATCTATTTTTCATACCCCTAAGTACCTTATTACTGATTTGATTACTTGATTCACCCCAATTTTTTTCTAATAAAATTACATTAGAAATATAGCAGAATAACGTCTGCCGGGTCAGCTAGTTTTTATATATGCATATTACTAGCTGACTCGGCAACCATTGTACTGTATTTTTTTAATGTGATTTTAATCACTCTTGTCACTTAGGGATATAAAAATAAATGTTAGCCTATTCTCAGACCTACTAAATGCATATAAAATTTTGCTGAAAATCGGTAGAGTCGTTTCGGAGGAGTAGGATAACTAACATTCTATCATGAGAATTATATTTTAAATAGCTATAACCAACATCCTGTATATAGGCAATCATATAAACTACGGAATACGGTAACTAACACTGTGACACGAGAATTATATAGCCAACACTCTGTATATAGGCAATCGTATAATCAACATTAAGGGGACATCTTAGTTAGTGGAAATAAACCGTAAGTAAATCCATAAAACATGAATGATATTCATCTAGATAAGGCGGCTGACACCATTTAAGGCTTTTATCTTCTTGAGTAACTAACCCTAATTAATATTTCCGTTCTGGATGCTATCCGAAACGCCACACTTGAGCGTTTCGGATAGCATCCAGTCTCCAACTCGATGATCGTAATAAATATTAGTCAAGCTACGTTGAGAGTAGTCATATTTAGGATGGGTGGTCATTATCAGTAGTTACATTTTTGTCATATTATGGGCTGCTTAAAAAGCGTAGTCACTTTTAGATACGTAGACCCTGTAATCTAGCAGTCCGGTATAAGATTTGACTTCATGAACATGGGATATATTCTATTTCCGGGTTGGATGATAAAAATATGTGGTTTTTTAATTCTACCCCTTCAAGGTATGGGCGTGAAGGTACCTTAATGTCTGCGTAAATAAGCTTACGAGTACTTTGGTGGTAATTCTGCTAAGCATTAAATAAACTTATTTAATGAGTATGCTATCTTTTTTTAATAAAAGAAATAAAAACGAGATGGAACATTGTAAACACGTCAAACTCGTAAGTATATTATAACTTGTGCATATTGTTACTATAATAAAAAATGTGTGCGTGTACTAGCGTACACTCGTAAGGAGTGAAGAAGTGAAACTTCTTTATGACGTTATTTTTCAAAAAATAATTTACTATATGCAACTTTACATAAATTGGTTAAAGTTTATTGCCAATCCCTACTCCGCTGGAGAAAGTATACTTCGAATCACGCGTGGTAGGGATAAGAACAAAGATGGCGCGTAACGGAAAAATGTGACGCGTAACGAAAAAATGTTACACTAAATTTTTTTCCAACTCCGATAAAGAAGTTTCACTTAAAAAAAATATGTTAAAATAATTAGTAAAATTGAGAAATCATCCTGATTATATCCTCTCACCAACTAGACGTTATTTGAGCCTAATAACAAAAACAATAAACGAAGCGTTTGCCTTTATTTATTTATGTTAAACGTATGAATACGAATGGGATACTTACTGTTAAATTACGTTTTTCCCTCTGTTAACCAAACCCAACAATAAGACACCCTTATTTGGTAGCATTCTGGCACGTGCGGAGCCACTGATTTTCTCACACTAGCTTCAATGTTTGCTATCCTGATGTTACTGTAGATAATTAAACGCAGAAAAACACTATTAATCATAAAATGAATATAAAACATATTTTAATTTTTAATGATTACAATATCATTTAATGTTAACTAATTTTGCATGTCAATTTATTGATCAAAATATATAGAACTACACCGATTAAGTAGTTTAGTTTAGTTTTAATACGGTTATCGCAAAGAAAACAGGGTAACGTGTAAGTTATATATATTATATTACACACACACAGACAGACATGTCAAGCTTATAACACCTCTCATTTACCATCGAGGGTTATAAACTGCAGAGGTGATACACGATTAGTTGCATATGATAGGTAGCAAACCTATCGCCAACCGGGCATTCATTAAATCCTGGACAAAGTTGATTTTATAAGAAAATTGAAAAAAAAACCTTTTTCAATTCAATTTAATTTTTCAACTTTTCAATTGAAAATTACTCCTATCTTGAACAATTAACAAAAATACGAGTATGATAGAAATAAAACTCTATTACACCTATCTCTAACTGCAGATTGGCCACTGAAAATATTTCTTAAGCAACCAATGATATTAGTATTATTAAACAACTCTCAAACAATTACCATATAACACTAAAATAACCCCTTTTGACCCTGACATGACATCAAACATTCAAGTAATATAGATAAGAACCACCAAAATCAAGTCAGCTTTCGAACAAAAAATCCGCAGCAAAATCGGGCAATTTATTCAAATTAATGATGCCATAGACAGACATACACAAACACAGGCACGTCAAACTTATAACACCCTGCGTTTTTGACGGGGCCTAACAATCAATATGGGACCACTTTGTGGGTATATTTTGTCCAAAAAGTCTTAATTTTCAATAGGCTTTAAGTGGTGGAGTGCTTTGTAGCATGCTGCGATTAGTTGCTCCTTTACTTTTTTCCAGTGGCATCAGTGGTGGCCTTTATCTTGTTCCATGCTAAGGGTAGAGTAGAGGATTAGCTTACAAATGTTGCCTGCAATTCCAACTGCAATACATATCAGTAAAGACGGTTGTCTCTTACCCATAAAAAAACACCTGCGTGTTCGCCATAATATTATACCATAAAATAATTAAATACAGTAAAACTGCAAAAGCAGACTCCCACAATTTTATTAGGTTGTAAGTCGCTTTTTTAATAGCACTTGATACAAAAGTAAAAGTACAAAGGTACAGTTTCTGTACCTTTATTTAGTAGTTCTTGCCATTTTTATATCTGGATATATCTTGAAAAGTGGGCGTTGCACTCTGTATACCAGTACCGTCCCGATACTGATATACAGATACCGATACTTAGCAAATATTTGGACTAATACCGATAAAATACCTTATAAATGTACCCGTTAAATATAAGTGTGAAGTTGCCAATTTCATTTTTTTATTTATCTGCAAGAATCATCAAAACCGGCCAAGTAGGAACAGAGATATCTTCGACTGAAGAAATAAATCTTACGTAATATATTTACTGGTACTTGTAATATTGAAATTGTACCTATACTCAACCCTTAAACCAATCGTACCGGCACTAAGTCGGTACCGGTACTAGCAATAGGTGCATGTAACACCGTTGGTACTGGTATCGCTTCAAGGCCTTTCTTCTTTTACCTACTACCAGTTCCCAAAAATACCATTATTCCAATCCCTAGTTATGTGTCATCAACGCTAAATCCATTGCGTAGACAGAGAGCATCAAGAGCCAGGTGTCACGATAGGCTCACCGTCACTAGCACCGTGACATCTGACTAGTTGGTAGAGTTTAGCAGCGACTCGCCCGGATCGGTACCACCGCCTTACCTATTCCTGCCGTCATAACGTCATGACGCGGTCCGGTTCTAAGGGTAAGGTAGCCGGTAAACTTCCTTTTGCTCGAGGCCTAACATCCTGGCATCAGATTGGCAGCGCACCATTACCACCTTTGGTGTCTCGAGGCGGCGTGAATTTCTTACCATCAGGAAATCCGTCTGCTTGTTTGCCTTCCTATAACATAAAAAAAATTATGTTATACCATAAAATGTTTTCTCTTCATCACCACTTTCAAACCCATAAAGAAATCGCATAAACTAACACTCAGATTTATGGCATACATTGGAAATTATGTCCTCTAAATCCGCCATTTCAATTGCCAGCACCTAAACAAACAAACCATGGTGCGCCAGGAACATGCACGACCATTCTTTTACTAAATGTCAATGTTCACGACATGCAATATATCATTTGATATCGCTCTAACAAAGCAGTATCAAAGCTTTCACACGCAAACCCTAGGACGACGTCGGTAAACAAAAACTGTCCAGGGCTAAGCCACTCATGAATAAAACTATTCGGCTTTCGGACCCCACCAATAAATGTTAATTTTTGTCGTAAGCACACGCATTGCAAACAAAATATTAATCCGAACATTAATGGAAAAGTACAAGAGGACAAGTGAGCTCTGCACGGTGTAATAAATTGCAGCGACTTCGTCCAAAGTGCAGTGTGGAGGAGACAAGGGGGGGTGGTACGGTAGCATCCCTCGGCTTTGAGTTTTTATTATGTCTCACTTCGCCCCCGGCTTTGCTGAGGGGAAACCACTCGAGGTATCAAGCTTCGACGCCACCTACGCCCGCTAGCGTTTTTAAGGGATAAATCTATCGTTTGCATATTTCGAAGCGTTGAATTGGATGAGTTTCAGTTGCAGGTTATTATTATTGGTATATGGTTTGTGTTTAGGTTTTATTTTGATAAAATTTGTTTTCAATTCTGTTTTAAAAAGTAAGACTCATTAAGTAGTACAAGATATGGTATCACTTCTCTTACTACTTGATATGACTAAAAAAAAGTTAAACACTAGTTGAACACATGTTTAACTAAACACTGTTTCAAATTCGAATGTTAACCAATAACATATTGCGACGTCATCCACGTACAGCATGTAATTGGTTAGATGCCAATTTTATAGTGTGTAGTTAATAATAATCGTCTAAATTCTTTTACAAGTAAGTAAGGAAGTAAGATTAACAGAAATTAAACTCAATCCGCCTGGATTGTGTATAAGTACAGTTAAACTTAAGAAATTAAATTTCCAAAAGGTTTAAAAAGTTATCAAATTAAACATGTAAATTAACAAATTGTTTAAAATTTATCCAGGAACAGTGAGCTGTGTTTTCAATAAGTACTTTAAAAAGTATGTTAGTAGAATGTACACTCGTTGGACACATGCATAATATATTACTAATACAGGCACCATATATACGATCATTTTAAAATTCATATCTACTAGTTTTAATAGTAATGTAAAGTGAAAGTTTGTTTTTATGATCTATTTTTAATTAGTTAAACAATGTTTAAACTGTACTCATAAACTTGTTACAGCCAAATTTTAATGTTTAAGGTTTAGCATTTACGAATAAGACCATACATTATTGGCGATTCCAAAATTTGTTTTGTTTTTCATGCATATTTTCAAAAGGACTAACAGCCGCACTCATGACATGACATTAACATTAAAATTTAATCTATTGTCATGTCAAAATTTTGTATCAAAAATATCGATTTAATGACTGATTAAAAAACCTTTGGACGTCTCTGAGTGCTTCTGTGAGAGTACTTTCTAAAATGTCATTGTATTGTAATTTGTATTTTAAATTTAAAAACAACTATATAGGTAACTATGTAAGTTATTAAAATATTGTACAAATTAGTTTGCACAAAACATGTGTATAAACCAAATAAAACAAAGTAGGGAATCGATACTTAATAATTTTATAATAAACGAAAAATAACAAAAGGATGAATTGCTTTAAAATTTATCGGATCAAATATGAATATTTGATCCCATAAATTTTAAAACAATTTCACAAATAAATTAATCATATAAATTATATCCAAAAAATTGAATCTAAAACAACCCTTACAATTTGTAAAGAAATTATGTTAACGTACACATTGAGCGTACTGTATAAATAAAATGTTACGAAATCATCCAATTTTAGCTTATCTCCCGCCATTGTGGGTCTTTATTAGATTAATACAATGAAAATTAAAACAATTTGCCGGATAAATATCTTCGCGCCGAGTATCAGTGGCCCTGTTTATCCCCTGTGAAGGGCAAGGCGGATAACCCCTCTTAAAAGCTAGGAGCAGTCAGCATTAAATGGAATAAAGCGAATAAAGTCGAGCGGTCGCACCTCCCTGCGTACAGGAATTTCATTACTCGCAGAACCCTCCGCGCCCAAAAGCCACTTTACAACGGAAAATGGTATTATGATAATACTAAGAGCCTTATAAAATTTTGTTGAATAAACATTCATTTTTAATTGTACGGTTGCATCTTTAGTATCGGTAATAAACATCCTTTTAATCATGCAAAAGACTTAAAGACTGAACAACGGGAACTTAAAAATAGACTTAAGATACAATATCATCATTCCTTTGCAGATGTGTATATTATTTAACAAACTTTAACTTAGACCTATTATCAGATTATGTCACCTTACTTAAGAAATATCTAACCCCTTACAGTACTCTAAAAATAATGTACGGGGGTCAGATATTTCGTACATCTGTTCTTTATTGTCTAAACTGATTCAGTTCTCAAAGTTATGATGTCAAATTGATAAATATCAATCAACGTTTGTGTTCTGTGTACATTTCTATGATCACGTAGTATTGGCGGATAAAACATTGTAAAAGGCAAATATCTAAGTAAATCATATTTTATATCTCAAATTCTCTCCAACGCTTTTTAAGTTTTAATTTGATGAAGATTTGATAAAGTAAATATTGGTAACGTTAGTTTTGACTAATAGTAGATAAGGAAAAGCATCGCTTGATAAATGCAAAAATAAGTTACTTTCCATTGTATCAATTAAAATCACACAAAAAGTACGAGAAATATTTGAAAGGGGCTAAATGGAAACGACGAGAATCGAGGTTGACCATTAATTGTGTGGGTCGCAGCGCACATTCCGCGAAGAGTGCGGTGCCGCGGGGCGAGTCGGGAAATGCGAAATAAATGCTCGGCTTAAATACGAAAGGGATCGAGCATCGCCCGCGGCAGGGGTGTCGCGCCCCAAAGTGGTATTTTCACTTCGCTAATCGGATAACCACTTAACGAATGGGTCACTGCACGCCAAACGTATTTTCACACGACTTTTCCGAAGGGACTCGGAGATACCACTTCTTATGGGCTAAAACGTACGTCCATAGCGGTCACGTTGGATATAATACCGAGTGTATCGATTTTCGAAATAGTCTAATCCCGTTTTATTGCTGTAGCGTTAGTCACGGAATCGGCTATTGCGAGTAATCCCTTGGTAAAATATTATAGGTGGTGGTAAATACGTGGTTTATGATCCATGAATTCGATTATCTTTACAGATGACGAGCGCAAAGGCGATGACTTGCTGCAGGGCATGCATAGCCAGTTGCTGGGCTATGGCATAAAAGAAGAAGCGAAACGAACTACTTCTGATTGTGGCGTACCGATTCCTGCATCCAAGCCAAAAATCTGGTCTTTGGCTGATACAGCAGCGTGTAAGACGCCTCCACCGGCAGCGCAGCCTTGGCCGCAGCATGGTTATGGTCCCGGACCTGAGCGACCTTCAGCAGCTGATGGCAACTCTAATGGATTCGCCTTACCAGCGACGGCAGCTGCAAGTCCCGCCAGTGGCTCATATGGACGATATGGAGGATTCCCAGGAGCTCAATACGGTGCGCAACACCCTTGTGTGCATCCAGCTGCATTTCCTGATGTGCAAACAGACACTCCTCCCCAAACGCCACCCAACATGAAAGTACCTAGTGTTGCCAATCCTCTTGGGAGTGGAGGGGGCTCAGGGTATTGTTTTCCACGGCATCAGCAATCGCCTCAGCGCGATCCCTATCATAATGCCCACCATGCTAACAACCATCAGCCCAATCAACATCACAACGAAGGTTCAGCGGCATTTAAACCCTTCTACAAGAGGTAAATTATCACTTTTTTTTAAACCTTGTTGAAAATTCAAAAGAATTAACTGAATATATGCACATATTCAATTTGAGAAGTATATAAAAGGTCAATAACAATTAATCTTTAACAGGCTCAAATATTCTAAGCTACAGGTAATGATAAAATTACAAATATAAATTCAACAACTGATATGAATGTAATTAAAAGTTCACAACTATTTCATTAAATACGAAAACTTTAGGGACATCTAGGAGATACACGGTTGGTTAAATGCAAATGAGAAATATTAACCGATAATCCAAAAGAACCATACAAAGTTGTAGTTTAGTAACTCCGGTTTACGTGAATATCGTGTATATGGAAACAATGGAGACTAAATAGTAGTTGGAATATTTCAAATGTTCCTAATTAAGTTGCTATTTTAAGTTAAATTTAATACAAAAATTTAATTGAAAGAAAACCTCTACATCTACCGCAATACGTAAAACGAATTTACTTACGCCTTACGATTACACTTGTTAGGATTTAGACCAATTCTTGCAAATGAGAAATAAAAAGTGGTGATTTTGATATCAAAGTCAGAAAAAATATAGAAGTAGATATAATGAGGCTTAAGCAATCTCTTAATGTCTATTTTGAAATCGATCAAAATATTACATACTAATTAAATAATGAAAAAATTTAAAATGTAACTTTAATACTCAAAACATTGATATTTATTTTTATACTTGAGACAAATTTAAAGTAATGTGAAACGACTAACACTAAGAATTGAAAGAACTATCACTTCTAACAATGCGACGAAAGCGATGCACTTTCTAAGATTTAGGAGAATCGTTGTGGTTTAAATTCAAATGAGAGATCGTAAACGACGATTTTAGTAGAGATATCGAAAGAACTATAAACAGAGCTGTGGTTTAGTAACGGAGGTTTGAGTCGGGGTGTCATGTCGGTAATTGAAAACAATGGAGGCGCGTCGAGGCGGAAGGGAGACGCGAGGGCCGGGCGGCGAGATTGCAATCTTGTGTCATTTGTCAGTGTCACGGCGAAGCGCACACACCTACGTGCGCTGACCTGCCTAAATTAGATATCTCGATGCTACTCATCCTATTATCATGCTCATTACATTTAGATCTCCTACACTTTCCCTTCCTCCATTTAAATATTACCATTAAACCTCGCGACAATTGTACATCCAATAACAATCCTTATTACAATATATTTCTGTCATCTTACTTTCAATTACTTCCGCATTTTGCCTAAATTACATTAATGTTGATTCTACCGTCTCTTATCAAGTTAAATACATTTAACGTTTTCCTAATACTTGTGCTCTACCTTTAAACGGATTCTTGTCTAATTAGTGTCAATATAGTTTATGAATTGTAACCTTTTATATTTTACGTTGTTAGGTACATAATTAAAGGCCAAATCTTTTGACAGTTCTTGTCCTATATCTATTATGTAGTCAAAGTTAATATTTTAGATTATATATTATTTTATTCATCATGATTATAAAAGCTATTAAAGATCATCTACTCTTATATTTTTGCGCCTGTGGCCTCGTCCTACTGAACCCCTAACATTTTTAATGATTTCTTGATGTTTTAATTTATCCGTTACTGGCATTTAAGTCTATACGCACTTGTTTTTGTTCTAATGATGTCGATTCGACCAATCTTACATGTAATTGAATTTCATGATACTATCTCTGAAACACATTCTCAAAATCATTTAAATATCTTATCTTGAGATTTATGTCATATATTGTAAACTATTAATCTGAGCTTTAATGAATTAACTTATGATACAACAAAGGGTATTTGGGTCTAATGTATTTTTAATGGCATTATATTGATTCGGGACTTTATGATTAAACTAACTGCCAACTTGAATTAAGCTACAGATAAATTGGTATAATAGTCATAATGTGTCTATAGCCAATTAAGCTCACTGATGATTTTATTAAAAAATCATAATGCTTCTGTATTAAGTTCATTTGAAATATTGCCTTGGGGCATCATGTCCGTTATATTAAGCATTTAAACATTAGAAATGTCATAAGTAATAAACATAGGCAACTATGATAAAACCACGTTTTGACATAGTGGTTTTTAAACAAATTATAACATATTCGAGTGTAGTCTGTAATTCTAAAAATATACGAAATTCTCTAATCTTCAATAAAAATACTTGGTATGAGACAATTTCTTATTATTTATATTCCATATTAAAACATTAATATTACAGTACCCTAAGTCTCATGGGATTGCCTTCTTTTCAAATTGAAATGGGCTATCATCAACCTTTGTTCTATAGTTTTTAATGAGTGAAATCCACCTCTAGTATCTAAAATGATCATCTTAATTATTTTACACATCATCCGTCCACAACGCGATGTCTTCGATTCTCCTTATTTTAAATTAGTTATGTTAACCTCAGTCATTCAACAAATATCGTATAAAATAAATTTAAAACTTGGTGACTTCAAAAATCTTAAAATTTTCTGATTATACCCTTATACTTTGACATAAAAAAGTTCCGACACCTAGCCACGCGTTTCTGGGAGTATTCGCCGGATTTCTTAGAACAGTCTGGTCTCATTACAATAAATCGCCTCGTAGACGTCGCCGCACACGGAGGCTGCGCAAAGAATTCTGTTTTAGCCGAACGCTCACAAATTCACATCTATAACTTTTTGTATTATTTTCGTTTTCACGCCTTTTTGCCGTGCGAATTCCATGACGCGAAAATAACTTCTTATCGCGGCATTCTTTTAGAGGAGCCCCAAAAAGAACGAGCCGAAATCGACAGTTCTTGTTTTTGACTTAAATAACATACTTGTCGTTTTTGTTCAATCGAACAATATCAATGTACTGTTTCTACTTGAATTATTGAAGCAAGATTAGAAAAGTATAAAATGACTGATGAAGACAAGCCTAATGATTATTGCTTAGAATGAGTTCGTTTTGCATGTCGTGTAGAGATGAAATAGCAAAGAGTAAAGACAGTGCTTTTGCTTTTGCTAGGTTAAAATTTATTTCGATAGACTTTCAATTAAAAAAAAATATTTTTGGTAGGTTTTATATTTTTCCAAAAAATAAATTTAGAATTTCTTTTATTAGACAAAATGATAAAATAGTGGTTATGTCACAAAAAACTCTAGGATTGTGCTAGCCTTTAAAATATTATTAGCGTCTTTCATACGATTTTTACTGTCTGCAAATGCATAATTACCTACTATATATTTTAAATTGTACCGTTCATATTTTTGTTTCTGTAATAAAAATGGTTTTTGTGCGGTAATTTTGTTAAATGAAATTCGTGACTGTAAATCTTAGTTTTATATGCAATATATTATAATAACAGCAAGGATATAATTTATTTACTTTGGGGTTAGATCTTTTTTTGAATGTTGTTAACCTCGCAGTTTTCACAAGTTCATCTGCGTTTATGGGGTTAGGTCAGCTTTACTAGCTTTATTTTATACTAATAATTATTGTACAAAGGTTTTTTAAGTGTCAAAATAATTTTGAAACGGTTTCAAAATGGAAAACATTAAAGCTTATCTCGTATTTGTGCCCATTGCTTGTCAAAAATGTATCAACATTAAATAAAAAATTAGAAAAATATACCTCTCTAAGAAATTTATTTGTGAGTAATCTTCTAGTCAACTCCGTCTATGAATATTACAACTTTTTATACACTAAAACCAAAGAGATAAAATTACACTACGAGACGTCACACCAACTTTGTCTATGTCGGAAATCGAACCTGAGTCCATAGGATTATTAATCACCCGATTATTTGATCAGACGTAATATACCGGTTACAAAAATGAAATCATACTCGTATCATGTGCTATTCGATCACTAGTATTTCTTTGTGTCACTTTTGCACGTGAAAAAATTGTATCACATAAAATATTATATGTGAATGATAAGACACCTGTTGACATGATAAATGGTCATAATTATACTAGGAAATCAAGTATGCTTGGTTATGAAGTAATAAATACAGACAATTTGACAAGACCTACTTATAAGCTAATGCATAATTCATAAAAATGTATCAAAACATTTTGGTACATAGACATATTTGTAAGCCGATTTCACTCAAACTGATTCTGTTTAGCTTATTTAAATATAAACCATGATTGTTCTAAGCCCAAAAAACGTTAATTTATTTATGTGCGTAGTATTGTTTCCGAGTGCGTTCCACGGCAGTTGGTTCTCAAAGATAATGCACTCTGAACGTGCGTGGGCGCAGTCTCAATGGGCCCTCTTCATTCACAACACTACCTTCACATTAAAGTTGCTTTATTTTTTCCGGCGTCCTAATCTTTCCTCTTATCTTATGATTCCCGAGTCCTTCTCTGTTTCATTCAGTCGCTAGTCCGGCAAACCAGTTCGACTTTTTTCATTGACGCACAAAGTTTAGATGACCGCGGGCGAGGTCAAATTTTTATTTCTTTCACATTTCGGTTTTCCGGTCCGAACGATTCGTTAATAAATTCTCAGATAATGAGACTGAACGTTTCGTCACCTCATCTCGATTGGTTTAAACCTTTTTCTTTTTTCGGCCGTTATGTGTGAACGCAGCGGAGGGTTCGGACGGAGACACTGATATAATCGAAACTGCTATCGAGTTGGGCCTTGTTTTTTCGGTAATTTAAATACCGCTATTCTTTTTAGGATACTCTTATAGCCCAGGCCCATTCAGAAGTTTTAGAACTTTTAATCATTAAATTTAACGCTGTAACATACTTTTGAATAAACATTTTAATAGCTTTTATAGCTCATTTGAATTTTTATTCGAAATTATTCCCTTAATTACTAATTAGTTCAGTTCAAATACACTTACTATTTTTTATTGATAGTTTGCTGTCATCGCTTGATTAGACTCTTTTATGATATTTTTTTAACTAAAGATTTCTTTGAGATTGGGAGATTCATATTTAGGATACACGACTACTAAATTAAAGTGCTTTTCAATAATAATAAATTTTATTGACCAACATACATACTGTAGAATACTTTTAAATATACAAGTATTTCCTTTTTTAACTAACTTTCAGAACAGGAAGAGGTTATGTATTCGACTCCTATATTTTTTATGTATGGTTTTACGGTATGTTAATCGATTTATCTGTCATTAATGAATGGATTTATTTTTTTTTATTTAATAGAATATACTTCTTAGCTGGTCACATTGTCACCAAGTCTTGATCTAATTAAGGGACCCAAAAGAAATTGAAACAATACTGAATTTTATTGTACTAAAATGGCAAATTTGTAGAAATCGAAATCGGTTTTTTGTAGTTTTACTGCGCTTCAAATAAATAGATTAGGTTATTGAGATAATGTAATATGGTAATAATACAAATTGTCTGATTTCCTTTTTTTTTTGTTTCAGGTAAGCCATGGGAACCCTCCATTGGTGCGAGCTGCTTCCCATCACCAGAGACTATTTAAAAAGTGGCTCAGTGTTCAATGACGATTAAAAAGCGAACATTGGTAAAATTATGTATTTGTTTATAAACAATGTAGATCTAGCTATATATAATTTTGCAAAAGCATTTGTTCGATTATTGTAGTATAATGATTTTTGAAATTCGTAAACTTAAAGGCACAGATCATAATTTAAAATTTGTTAATTTGTATGTAATAAATAATTTCGTTTCATATCGGCGGTTGTCATTAGTACTTAATCAATGTATGAACACGTTGCTCAGTATTTTAATAGAAATAAGTATTCAACTTTATAGAATGGCTATAATATTAGTTTATTTATGTGAAGGAATGTGAAGCATTCTTTTAATTACACACGAAAAGTATTTATTGTATCTTCCAATTAGTGATTGAGGTTTTAATCGTTTGTAAAGCGATGTTTATTTGAATTAAGCAGCTGACGAATCCAGCTTAATTTAATATGTATTGTTTATTATTTGTTATATTAGCTTACTTTAGTTACAATCGTCGATTATTGTTGTTGTCATTGTACATAATAAAGTTTTGTAGATTTTTTATTTAGTTTCACAATTGTACAAAGTAAAACTGGTTCCCACTTTTTCGATGTAACTGAACTTCGGAACTAATTATAAATATTGTTTAAAGTATTATTAGTATACATGTAAATAAATTTATTCTGGATATTTTATTTTTATGCTATCGCATTAAGGCATATGCCGTTGTGAATAATTAATTAGGAGTTATATGTCGAGGTTGATTTTGCGTATTTAAGTCATTTTCCACCACTTAATGATACTTATATAAATATATCATGAATTCTGGAAATATTTTATGTTAATATTACGTCATGTAAAAACTTATTGCAAGGAAAGTAATACAAGTCATTAACATTCTTAAATCAATTATTACCAAATCATTCTTTGCAATTAGGCAAATAATCTAACCAGTGTTTTTCAAACATTTAGTGTCCACTGTTAAATATGTTATTACAGTACAATAGTTTAAGCATATGCCATTGAAATACATCCATTTAAACAATAAAGTTATAACTTTTTTCAATAAATCTATGATATAGTTTGAAAAGCACTGGTTTAGTTGAATAGAAAGTATTGAAAATCGGTTGAGAATAGATTTTCTAAGATAATTTATTATTCATTATCAATAAGTTGATTCGTAGCAATAAATGATTTTCAACTATAAAAGCGGCTGTTTAAACAAAACTGTTTTTAAAAATATTATTACGTCAATATACTGAAGAGGTAGGCGAAGGTACCATCAGGGCAAGCATGTTTTGCCTATTACTTTGACGTTACTTAGTCCTTTATATCGCGGGCAACTTTTTAATTACCTAGAAAATTAAAAACACATTTTTGAGTTGCCCAACCCGGTAATGAAGCCGAGTTCTCATGTAGTGAAAGGCAGCACCACCCTACTAGACCACAGAGGTAATTAAAAGGGTTAAGGTAATGCTGTAACAGTTAATGCTGACATTGGACTAACAGACGTCATAGAAGCGAAACTGTCTTAGGATTGAAAATGAAAAGAGTTTTGTTTAGACAGACACAAAATATAAGCGATTTTGGATAAAAGTTAGGTCACTTTTGTTTGTGCAATCCCGAGGCTTAAAACGACTCCTTTTGTTTAATGACAATTTGAATGTGACCAAATCGAATATATTCGCTTTATAATAAATGTTCTATATAGATATTATAGAATATGTACCTATTAGTTAATATAAGTAAAATTATGTAACGAATGTAATTAAATCTTTATTTCAATGACATACATTTTATTTTGAAACTTAGTCAAAATCCCAAGAGTATTTGTAATAATAGAAGGGGAGCCCAGGATACTAAATGCGTAGTCACTCCAGCGACATGGGGAGTTATTGGATTTTATCAATTAGCTGATTTTGAATAAAAAAGCATAAGACGTATAAATCATCTGAAAGCTATATACAGTTAAAGCCAATTGATAATACATGAGCATATTGAATATTAATAACGAACGGTAATGATAAAAATATTTAAATGCGGTCTTCTACATAGAAATTTTATACATAAATAACTCTTTCAGGGATCTTCGTTTCATCCCTTCAGTAAATATGAGAAAAAAATAAATGTTGTTTTTCCTAGCTTCCTCCTAGCGGAAAGGGACAAAAAGTATCCTATATTCATCTCCTGGTTCTAAGCTACCCGATCCATTTTCAATCAAAACAGCTTAGCCATTCTTCAGTCATAAATAGTGTAATTAAAAAGACTTTGTTTTATGTAATATATAGAAACAGGTGTAGGGAAACCATGATATAAAGCATCTGTCATGTCATAATCTGACGTGTTTGATTAACTGCGTAAATCTTCTCTCAGACTCCCCTACATTATTGACTAGATTCTAAATTATTATTCATAAACTGTCACAAAGATACACCCTTCATCTTACAACATTTAAAAATTATAGACTTTTCCATAATACAAAAATGTGGCAAAATATGAATGCTGTATAAAAAATCAATAGTTATAAACACTTTTTAAGAAATATTTCTACTTTTTGAAGGTATAATACTGTGGAAAAAAGTGTCCTTAAAAACTTTGTCTTTTATAAAACTCGAGTTAAACGTGAGGGTGCCTTAAAAATTTAACGGACACATACCCTTATCTTTTCTCGGCATAAAAATCAAAGGTATAAAATAAAGGACCAAGGAAAGAACTTAGGGCAGTTCAATCTTGAATTATGTGAAAACAAAATGAGAAAAAAGTCGATAATGAGTCAGTAAAAGTCTACAGGAGGGTTCCTCCCTTTACCCCTTAACTCCTAAACAATGCTTAAAGACTAATAAAAAGACCGCTTTTAAAGTTTAAAAGTACTTCAATGTTAAGCCCCAATCTGTTTGATAATTAAATATAATTATGGGAAGTTTAATTAAGAAAAGTAGATTAAAAAATATTGACTTGATTTAATTACCTACTAGCTATCCGGCAAGCTTAGAACAGCCACGTGATACGTGAAGTATTCATCTTCAAGATCAACTTTCACTTTAGTTATTCCGAAAAAACATCATTTCAATCGGTCCATCAGTTCTCGTGGTTATAGGTGTTGTAATAAAACAAACAGAATTTGTATCAGATAAATACTTTGAAAGTTAGAAAAGATTTTCGACTAAAAATAATGGGTCGATATTTTTTCAAGAAAACAAATGATTAAAAAAACATTCATGTAACAAGGGCATCCTGATTTATTTATTCATGCCGAATTTAAAGTCTATATAATAGTAAAATAAATTGACTTAAACATTAGAAATATTTTAATTATTTTTAAATCGCAATTGTTACGGTAATACTAAGGAGTTTATAAAATTTGATAAAAAAAAAGTTTTCAAGATAAGACGGACGATACCGATGAACAAAGAAGCATATATTTTTTTTGGAAATTTGTAAAAAAATCTCTTGATATCACGAATTCGTCTTTTTTGGCTTAGAAAAGTGTCTGCATTTGTAAAACAGACAAACTATCATCTTATACATAAAATTCCTAAAATAATTCATAAAATTTTATATATAATGTTACCTTCTAAACGGTTTGACCGATTCTCATGAAATTTTGTGAGCATACTTAGTAGGTATCAAAATCAACCAACATCTATTTCTCGTAACCTTAAGTGATGAGGGTGAATCACAGCAAAAAAAATAGCAGAAAAACGTCTGCCGGGTCAGCTAGTAACTATCTAAATTTGCAGATTCTCCTCTTTGGAACTAACAGACCCATTAAAAAAGACTCATGCAGCTTTAATACGCTACGATTTTACTTCACGTAAGTTTTAAAACAGCGGGACACAAGAAATAGAACAATACTTAATGAGACATTTCTACATGTTTTATTTTTATGATTTTAAAAGGCAAACATGTAGACGTATTTCCTGATGGTAAAAAATTTACGCTGAGAGACACCAAAGGTGGTGATGGTGCGTTGCCAACCTGAGGCCGGGATGTTGGGCCTCAATCAAAGCCTTACACGCAAGCAAGCACTGACGTTATGGCTGCAGCAATAGGTAAGGCGGTGGTACCAATCCAGGCGAGTTGCTGCGAAACTCTACCACCTAGTAGGATGTCACGGTGCTAGTGATGGTAAGCCTATGCTCGTCTTTTACGATATGCCTGGCAGCAGGAAAGCAGGCATATCCCCAATATTCCCAAAGTACAGTCAGCCCAATAATATAGCCGTCCATTCGTAATAAACAGGTAGGCAGACAGACAGGACACATTACACCAATTGATGTAAATAAGCACTGCAAAGTAAGCGAACTTGTGTTATGCGTGATAGTCAACGACATTAATACATAGAAATAGATACCAGAATAAATTGATAAACAGAAGGCGGAGAAACAGACAACTAGATGTTTAACACAAATCATCTCTGTGGGTTAGCGGTCTGGTGTCTGACTTGAGTTTTTGAGGGCTTGGGTTTGATCCCCGGGTCGGGCAATGTCAACCTTTCTTTACGCCTGTATTCCTAAAGCAGTAAGCAGAAATACAACCAGGTTATGCACGACTAGTTTAAGATACCAATACCCAAAATGTTACATGTGGCAAACCTAACGCCTGCATATTTTGCGAATTTTCAAACCGGAAATAATGTCCAACATTAGTTATGTCAAACAGTGTAATATTATAACGAATAAACAGGCAGTATCTGTTGGTAAGGTACAGGTTTCATAACCGGGAGGTCATTTGTGAGCAGAACACGACATTTGCGAGTGCCATGAATAGGTAAGGCGGAAGTTCCAATACAGATGAGCAAAGTAATGCATAGCGCTTTAAATCATTTTTGTTAAGATTTGAACTTAGGTCTCTTCAGATGTATAGGAATTAAATTTTATTAAAATCGGTTTAACAGTTTTGCTGTGTAAGAGTATATACAGATTTTTGCGTTCATGCATGTATCATATATATTTTTTTGTGTACTGGCCTTCCAATGTCATAGAAAAGTAAGCTAAAGATTTATTACTTTCCTAATTCCAAGGAGTAGAAAATATGACTAAAATTTTCTCTTAATTCAAATGTTATCGACGCCTGTTGAGATTGCAATAAATAGTGTTATAACACGATAATATTTTTTGTGCTATAATAACAATACATACAAATAGTCTTTTTGAAGTCCCGAAGTAGATTCAGGCAACAAAAATCAAGTAGAAAATATGAATTTTTAATTGTCTGATTAAAAAAATTAACTTTGCCCGGAATCTACAGAACTAACTTTCCGGAAAGGAAATGGCTAGATCTGACAGAATCGCAACATAAAAAAGCAGTAAAAGGCTTTAAAATTTGACCATAACAGTCGCTGTTAACGATAAAATGGCAAAGAAAAAGATAAGGTAGTGGTAATAATCCCTCTAAAATGGATCACAACTGTGGCTTGCAGGTAGTTTCTAGGCAGGCAGTAAATAAACAAAAATTCGAACACACTACACTACAGCAATATAATAAGAAGGTAGTACTGGCAATTCCACCAAAATTTATCATAACAGTGGCTAAAACTGACACTAGGCCAGTGGTTGAAGATAATATGATGACAGTCAAACTTGGCTGCCACAGTGACAAGCACATACGTATACCAGTAAAAAGGTAAAAGTATAGATAAGACAACGTTAACAATTTCGTGAAAACATATCAAAGCAGTATGTAACAGGCTAATGCAGAAGAAAATAATAATGCAAAGATACCAATCCCTCTAAAACTCGATATAACAGTGACTAATATTGACACTATGACAGTGAAAGAAGATAAAACGATATCGCAAATCATCTAATTTGGTTACAACATTGGCGAACATATATTTATGGCATCTTACATTTTCTGGCATTGACTTAATTAAATACATTAGTAGAGGATTAGATGAAGGTATTCTTTCAAAATTGTCCACAATAGTAGCAGACCATGGTAATGAAAGAAGATGTAGTGGTGACATAGATCCTTTATGACCAAAAAATTTTAGCAATGACTTTAGGCAGTTGAAAAAATAAGGAGATATCAATCGGGAGTGTTCATTTTAAAAGGCTATTAAAAATTCTAATTAAACGAATTAGGAAGATTTGCTAAAACTAGAAAGTGAGTACATTGTTAACATAACCGCCAATTATATGGAGACGAATGCAATAAACCTTGATTGAATATCAACAAAACATAAAGATTTACTTAATCAAATCTATAGTGGAAATTGAATACGCAATAAAACCGCCAGTACTCATAAAACAGCTATAAACATTGACAGCACAAATAGCAACTAATAATCATGGGACCAATCAAATGGTCCGGCCTGCTCGAATATATTTTATAGTTGCAAACCCACCTTTATGAGACGAGAAGAGATTACCGTAATAAAACTGTTTGCTGTGGTCACGGTGGTTAATTAGTTCAAGCAATTTATGTGCACTTTGAAGGATGATACTCTCATGATGATACTCTCTAACATTTCTAAGCGATTTTTAGTCTACTCACTTCTCTTGAAACAAGCTCAAAAACTACTTGTCTTCTTCAAATATTAAAAATTCACAGTCTAGCTTCAGTCACTAAATTAGTGGCACTAAATCTTGTTTTAAGAGAAGTGTAACTAACTAGTTTGAATCACTAATTTAGTGGCTCAAACTAGATTGCGATTTAGTGTTAATATATATGTTTTTTTTTATTTATGACGTAATAAATGAGCAAACCCACCTGATCTACGGACAACCGTAACACCAGGAATATTGATGATGCCTTGACGACTTTTACGGAATCATTACGCTCTTTTCTTGATGGTTTCTAAGTTTGAATTTTTGCCAACTCAAGACAATAATTTGTTTAACGTCTCTTGTAAGAGTTTCTGTAACTTGTTTCGGTCTAAACTTATTTAGTAATAGTATCTTCACGCCCATCTCCCCAAAGGTGTTGGCAGAGGCACACCGCTAGAACGGACCGCTAGACCACAGAGGCGACAGCTAATAATGATTATGATAACTTATTTTGCAATACATAATTTTAAGTTGTTCAAGAAAATTGCCTAAATTGTAAATATTTCAATAAATTGAAGACAACGAATTATTTCTTCTCAAGTATTGAATGTTTATTAAAAAGGAAGATTTTCTTATGGTGACAGAAAAGGTGTCTATATGAGCAAGCCAGGGGTTGGACGGTTACTTAAATGGAATTAGAGTAAAACAATAACGAGCACTGATTGAATTTAAGAATTGAGAAAATTCTGACTCTTTATTGTGACTACATTTTATTTAATTATTCGATTTAGTTATTATGTTGCTCCTTTAATGAAATATTACATAAATAGTAATAATTTAGCAGTTTTAGGTTTTTAGAGTTGGTGAATAGTAAACTACTTGACAACAAAAAAGGGAGGCCTTTTGATTGGTTCATTGAAATTAGGGACAAGAGTGTGGATTGGTGCTGTTTATCTCATTATGTCCCATGCTTACGATTGTAAGGTCTTTTGCAAATCTAAAGGTGTTTTTTTACCATTTGGTGTTTGATTTGAATCTTTATAAAGCTGCATATTGCAAAAATATATAAAAAGACTTTTTATAAAAAAGAAAAAAAATATTTATTTAAAGAATGAAAAAATATAATTATTTCTAACATTTTTATTAGGTATTTCGCTTTGGGTTCTTTCGATTTACTTTTTGGGGTTTAAAAAATATTTAAACTAATAACATTTCGTGTCCAAATAATCGTCTTATATGAAAACGCTATTGAAAGACGGTTTCCATTTTTTAAATTTCTTTAAATTTATTTTCTGGTATACCTTTACCGTCTTCTTAATACCTACCTAAACATAGGCTAAAGCAAGAAGAAAGTCAAGTTGATATTATAGTTTTAATGTAAGTACAATTAAGACTATAGACTTGAGCCATGTAGTTCTTTAGACCATTTTTGTTGTAAACTAGCTGTCCTGGCGAACTTCATTATATCTGCTGTTTTTATGGGAAAACTCGTAATGTTCATTTTTCTAGTTTCCTCGCAGATTTTCCTTTTTTCTTATCTTTTAAACCCTCCTTGGACTTCCACAAATAATTCAAAACCAAAATTACCCATATCGGTCCAGCCATTCGAGACTAGCGAACAGAAATTTATTTTTATACATAAGATATGTATAAAGTTACAATAAAAAATATTTGGTACATCATATTAAAAAAAAAATATTGAACAACTACGTATTTCGCCTTAAAATTGAATTGAGTGTCGGCAAGGATATTCTTTATTAAATTAAATTATTAAGGAAACTTATAAATTTAAGTATTATTTTAAAAACCACAACCGTATTTATTATTGCCAGTGCAAAACCTTTAAGAATGACAACTTTAGTAACTAACAAACGCTTTATACGCTCTAGGGTCAACATTTTTGAATGGAGATTATCTGTGGAGGTAATTGATAACCTGAAGAAGGGGTTAAGCTTTCGTAATACCACTTATATAACTAGTATTACTAGTTTCACACCATCTGATTTATTTCAATAGGACAAGCTTCGCGTAACTTGGAAGTTGGTATGACATCGCGTAACAAGTTTCCGGATGGCGGCGACAGATGGCGCCCGCGGTTGCAACTTTACAAAGTTGGATTTAATTTTACGTTTTGAAGTTTTACATTTCGTTCGTAATATTATTGTAATTCATTTTTAACCTACTTTAAAATGGGTTATATGTTCTATACAATATATTTCGTGTGTGTCACTCTAATTCTCCATTTTTTTGTGTAACTAGCCGAAAGCGAAATGAGTATTGTTTAGGTACCTATATGATAACATCAACTTATTTCGTATGAAAAAAAGTAGTGTGTGATTTTCCCATTTTCCCTGCAATTTTCCCGGTGTTACTTTTCATAAGAATAACTGACAATATCGCGTCTGTGGCCAGCGGTCCAGGTGATGGGCTTGACTTCATGAGGTCCCGGGTTGGATTCCCGGGTCCGGCACTAAGAAGAAAATTTGGCTTTCCAATTTTCTAGAAGCAGAAAACGTTGCTCGGGATTGGATGTGTGCCCGGTTGGCGATAAGCTTGCCACCTATCACATTGTGGGACTTAGTGTCTTTGTTTAGTCGTGGGTGCCCTGGTTGTGCCTCTGCCTACCTCTTCGCTGATATAGGCGTGAAGACACTTTTTTCTTATAACTAATATATATAATCTTATAAATAATTAGCAAAATTAATCCATCAGCTTAGGCATGATGACGACCACGGGAAATGGGGATTCATTTTTATATAGAGAGATAGCGTAGATGTTGTAATAGATCTTTGCCACTTGGCATACCGTTAGACCTGTAATATATGAGTCTACTACTAGCTAACTATTCCAGAAAACAAACACTGTCCTTATGGCGACAGGAATAAGTAACGCAAGCTAGACAGGACTTCACTAGGTGGTAGAGTTTCGCATCTAGGTGGTAGAGTTTCGCAGCGACTCACCCGGGTTGGTACCACCGCCTTACCTATTCCTGCCGCCATAACGTCATGACGTGTTCCGGTTCGGAGGGTGAGGTAGCCGGTAAACTTACTTTTGCTCGAGGCCTAACATCCTCACCTCAGGTTGGCAACGCACGCTTTGGTGTCTCTAGGAGGCGTGAGTTTCTTACCATCAGGAAATCCGTCTGCTTGTTTGCTTTCCTATAACATAAAAAAACAAAAATCATCAGGATACCAGTTGTTAACGTCACTTTTTGGTAGTTTACGAGATAAATTAATTTATAATCTAAAAACTATTTGTATTATTTAATAATCTTGTGATCAATACAAAAGAAACAAATCAATACAAAAAATTGGAAATCTATATATATAAAAATCAATTGCTGTTCGTTAGTCTCGCTAAAACTCGAGAACGGCTGAACCGATTTGGCTACTTTTGGTTTTGAATAATTTGTAGAAGTCCAAGGAAGGTTTAAAAGGTGAGAAATAAGGAAAAACTGCGAGGAAACTGGGAAAACCAACATTTAAAATTTTCCCATACAAACGGAGCGGGTGTTGTTCGCCGGGACAGCTAGTAGTAAGTAAATAATTAAAATAACTAATTTCATTAAAACCTATTAAAATGTTTGCTCACCACAAGTTGGTATTTTTGCGTTTGAACGCTTAAATAATTTTGTACCATCTTTGTAAAACTCATATTCTGCAAATAAATATTTTTCTTTTCTTTTTTTTAACCTACACTCTCCTATTAGCTGCCATGTAAGAAAGCAGATGGGTTGTTTTGTACAAATCAAGTAGGCTAACCCTGAAAAAATTATGACATCTACGAGTATATTTATACAATAAATTCATGTTAGTTACACTATATAACTCAAGAACGGCTACATCGGTTTGGCTAAAATTTGATGGGGTGGTAGCTCATAACCCGAAGACAGACATAGATTTCTTTAATGCAACTACTTCGAGGAGACTAGATAAAAAATTACTATTTCCTATACAAACTGAATGTGTGGAACGAAGTTCCACGGAACAGCTAGTATTTATTAAAAAGATATATAAAAATCATATTATAAAAAAAGTATCTTCACGCCCATATCTCCGAAAAAGTAGAGACACAACCAGGGCACCCACGACTAGCCTAAGAAACTAAGTCCCACAAAGTGATAGATAGCAAGCCTCTCGCCAACCGGGCATATATCCAATCCTGAGCAACATTTTATTATTAGAAAATTAGAAAAACGACATTTTCTTTTTTCGAATTTAAATCAAACCCGGAGCCTAAAGAAGTCAAGTTCAACACCTGGACCGCTAGACCATAGAGGCGATAATTATATAGAATATAATAAGATATCAAAAGAAATGATAGCAATTTTAACCAGGTATTTACTAAGTTTAAAATTGAAACCAAGGCTAGAATGTTATCTTGCATAATAAAGTTTTTCGGTTTATACTATCAACGTAGAACACGACAGTACTGAGAACTAACGTTATGACTGCAGGAATAAGTAATGTTTATTTTAAATACTATAAAATATTTAATAATTAGATATTTTGCATAAGAATGTAACGCATAAACTTAGTGTTACATAATTTAAAATGTAAGATGTATCTCCAGTTACTGCGAAACCAACGCGTCCAGTTTGCGGTTGCGGTATTTGCGGTTTGGTGGAACCACACCTTTAGTATTTATATTTAGATTTTGACAAAGTTTTCTAGCTGGTAGACTTGTATTACCGCTAGCACAGTTTGGTACCTTACTCCTTTTTTTATGATATTGAAAGGCAAACAAGCAGATGATTCCTGATTTCCTGATGTTAAGAAATTCACGCAACCTAGAAACACCAAAGGTTGTTATGGTGTGTTGCCAACCTGAGGCCAGGATGTTAGGTCTCGAGCTAAGTAAGTAGGTAAGTTTACCGGCTACCTTACCCTCTAAACCGGAACACGGTATAGGTAAGGCGGTGGTACGAATCCAGGTGAGTCGCTGAAAAATTCTACCACCTGTTCAGATGTCACTGTGTTAGTGACGGTAAGCCTTTTACAAGCTGGCTGGCAGGTAGGCAGGCACCTTGTGTATTTATATTTAGATTTTAACAAAGTTTTCTAGGAGGTAGTCTTATATTACCACTAGCCAAGTTTGGTACCTTACTCCTGCAGTCACTTCAGTGCTAGCAACAATCGTGATTCGATTTAAAGAGAAGAGTACCTAATGAACTTAGACTTAAGAAAGATAAGAAAATCCCTATGATAAACGATAGGAGGAGTAGAAAAAAAACTTAGACTTAACATCAGATTTGCAACACACCTTAACTCTTTTGGTGTGGTAACGTCACATGTTTCTTACAATCAGGACACCTTATTATCTCATTCAATTAGTATAAGTATCTTCACGCCCATATCCCCGAATGGGTATGCGGAGGCACAACCCGGGCACCCACGACTAGGCGAAGATACTAAGTCCCGGGCACATATCCAATACCAGGCATTATTATTGTTAGAAATTTGAAAATGTACATTTTCCAATTTTTTCTTACCCAACTCGGGGATCGAACCCGGGACCTCAAGAAGCCAAGTCCAGCGCTGAATACACCAGATATTTATTACATAATATATTTGTTACAATGAGAACGAGTGGGATTAAAAGAAAGTGTTGGTGTTGAAATGAGAAAGGGGTGCCGTTGGTTCGGTCATGTGGAAAAATGGCAGATGAAAGACTGAAAAAGCAGACGTGTGTGCGTGTTGTGCATGTCTGTCTCTTTTACACAGAGGAACAGTAGCAACATGGTGAGATTTATCAAGGGTAGCAATGGTGTGTTGCCAACCTAAAGCCGGGATGTTAGTCCTCGAGCGAAAGTAAGTTACTGGCTATCTTGCCCTAAGAACTGGAACACGTCAACGGCGAGCACTAACGTTATAGCGGCAGAAATAGGTAAGGCGGTGGTACCAATCCGTGCAAGTTGCTGCTAAACTCTACCACCTAGTAGAAAGTCACGGTGCTAGTGACGGTAAGCCTATGGTCGCCTTTTACGAGCCGCCTAACAGAAATCCACTTTCTGCCAAGATCCTTTGCTGACCTCAGTAAAGGAGATTAAACAATCACTAATTATTAAAAAAACAAAAGTTACAACATACATATCTTCACGGCAAGTCCCTTACGGGGTAAGCAGAGAGTATCGAGTGCCAGACCTCACGATCCTGACAAACCTGTCTGGCTTCCTTTACATTCACATCCACTTTTCATACAAACACGCCGGTTTCGGAAACTCTTGACACCACCCTCGGATAACAACCGTGTGATCTGATCGTGGAATGTCAACCTTGGTCTCCCCGGGTACCTATATCCCTCCACATTCGCATTGTATATCTGCTGTGTCAATCGTTCATCTGTCATTCTTTCCACATGACCGAACCAGCGGAGCATGCTCTTTCGCATTTTAACACCAACAGTCTCTTTTATCCCACTCTTTCTCGGATCTCACTGTTACGAATGCGGTCAGCGAGCATTACAGGAAAACACCGACACTTTCTTTCAATACTCGGACTTTCTTTTTTCTTTCTCGACACTTTCTTTCTTTCTCGGATCTCACTGTTACGAATGCAGTCAGCAAGCGTTACAGGAAAACAGCAACACTTTCTTTCAATACCACTCTTTCTCGGATCTCACTGTTACGAATGCGGTCAGCGAGCGTTACAGAAAAACACCATCACTTTCTTTCAATCCCACTCTTTCTCGGATCTCACTGTTACAAATACCCTGAATCTAATCAGTAATCCCACATATCAAAATCAATCACGTCTGAAGATAGAATACTGAAGGTCTTCAAAATGCGACAAATTCTCGTACCCTCGGTTGTGTAGGAATTTCTCATTGGTTTCCCGACGCTACCAAACCGTGAAAGTATTCCGAACTTTGATATTTGATTCCGATAGAAATATTAATGAGACAAATCTTGGTAGCCGTTTTCTAAGTGATGATATCGCCGGAATATTTAGCTGAAGCAATGCACCAGAAGGCAAATTAATGATAGAAATTTTACTTAAGGCGATGACTGACAAATACGTTTGTTTAAATACAGGGGCGGATTTGATACGTTGGCTGCTTATATACCTACATTTTTGGGATGTTAGACTTCATTTTTGTGATTGTATAACCTTGCACCCTATCAACGTCTTTTAGTAGAAAAAAAGGTTCCTTAAACCCATTTACCTAAAAAGATATGCAGAGACACAACCAGGAAACCGACAGCAACGACTATCCAAAGACACTAGGTACCACAATGTGATAGATGGCAAGCCTATAGCCAACCTGGCACACATCCAATCCTGGCAACGTTATTTTTATAATAAAATTTAAAAAAACACTCTTTCTTTTTATAGCCCGAGCTAGGTATTGAACCCGAGACCTCAAAACGTCAAGTCCGACGCCGGACAGCTAGACCACTGAGGTGATTTGTGTTGAACATGTGGGGATGCTTATTAATTTACTCTGGTATCTATTTCTATCTATTATGTTGGCTATCACCCATAATACAAGTTAGCTTACTTTGCACTTTAATTAGCCTGGCCCGGGATTCAAATCCGAGACAGCACGTCATACCAACATCGTACCAATGAATCACAAAGGCCAGATTTAAACTACTGTAACAAAAGTAAGTATAGTCTTCGTTGGGTCAAAAGAATTGACCAAAATAATTGTAAAAGAACAATAAAAAAATAATAAATCTGCAATAACCAAATTGAAATATTTGCCACATTGTTATTTGGTAATTATTTCATCTTAAGATAACAAACGGTTACGAGATGGTCTCATATTTTATCAACACCCTCTTAGTAGCTTTTAACATATAAGTATAAATCAAAAACCATAAGCCGGATAGTAAAATTAAGATCGGATAATCTCAAAATCATGACCTATAATTCTAAAAAAACAACCGTCAAAATCGGTTAATTATTGGCTGAGAAATCGCGTAACAAACATACAAAAAATAAACTTCCTTTTTGTGATAAATATTTGTTCATTATTTAATGAGTGTCCGAGAATAGATATATGACCATATATAAATTATGTACGTCATGTTTTCTGTTATCTCCTCGAGGGGAATGGAATCCCAGTGATCGCATCTTGAAGGGACGATCGAACTGATATAGCTTCTGAGGATACCGTCAGCAAAATAACAAAAATACGTTTCTACATAATGGTTATTCAAAAGTCCTTTCATTTGAATACCAATAAGCTTAAACAAAAGCTTTTTCTGCTGGTCCTACTTCGGTAGTTAGATATCGGTGTGAAACATGAAGTTATAAGTATTTGTCTTATGAGATTTATTATTCCGGTACTGTATAGTTAAAGTTATATCTTGAATTTGTATTGTCGTTTTGAAATCATGATTCATTTGTCAAATAGGCAACGCAGGGCTAGCAAAGTCGCGGTGCACGTTTCATATTACTAGTGGTTGCCCATTGGTCGAAATTCGACCATAATAAATTTTAATATCTTGTTGATAAGAACGCCATCTTCATTTCTTAAGACCAACTACTTTGTTTTCAAACTTTTTAGTGCGCCATCTGTGATCTTTTAACGTTATCATAACTATATTTGGTTGTGTGTGTCAAATGTATGGTAGTATAGGTAATGTTTTATTTCTTGATTTAATGTACTTGATAAGCATTATTATTGAAAAATATTAGCGTTCTGCACTTCTCCTACACATAAACTATAAGTGTGCCAAATTTCATATTCCTCCGTCCGCACAATTTTCGTTAAAAGGGGTCCAAAGTTTTGGCATCACGTATAAATATATAGATTTATAAGCTCATGTAGATAAATACAGTCAATCATAAATCCAAAGAAAATGTTGTGATGAATTTAGAAAAGGGTTCCGCACTGCATACAGAGGCGATATTACGAAATATTTGATTTATTATTTCGGCAAGGTGCACGCTGACCCTTTCAAAGAAATGTGGAAACATCTGCAAATTTTCTTATCTTACACTTTAATACTTTTATTTAGCGATTAGTAGGTGTCGCCTCTGTGGTTTAGAGGTCCAGGTGTTGGCCTTAATTTCATGAGGTCCCGGGTTCGATTCCTGGGTAGGACAAAAAAAAAGAAAATGCGGTTTTCAAATTTTCTAATAAATAAAAATGTTATTGGAATCGGATATATGCCTGGTTGCCGATATGCTAGCCACCTATCACATTATGGGGCTTAGTGTCTTCGGCTAGTCGTGGGTGAACTGGTTGCGCCTCTGCCCAAATCTTCTTACTTACTTACTTTAGTAGTTGTGTTTAGTTTAAATTAATAATCTATGTACTAATGAATAAGTTTTATATTTTAACTAACAGCTTAACCTAAATTGAAACTTCGCAGGTCGATTATGAAGTACATAGGTACGTTTTCAATCCAAGTCTTTTGCAAAATAGGCAGAGAGTACTGAATGCCAAGTCCACGATTCATGTAGCCCTGCCTAGGTAGTATAAATTGGTCTTTCCATACAAACCAGCGTCTTTGAGTGTTTGTTTCAGAGACTTTTGACAAATATGGTAGAGAAGAAGGAGACCACTCTGTTGACGGTAAGAAATACCATTGCCTAAGACCATAGATGCTATAGGTGCGTTAATGTACTGTACCTGATGTGTTTATTCCAATTGTGCAAATCTACTGCCAACATTACTCTTCGA